>CP136898.1:33912500-34512500 GCA_034359265.1 Canna indica
ATTTCGGTCACCGGCCGGTACCGGTACCGGTATACACCGGTACCGTACCGTACCGACACACGGTACGGATCGGTATGAAAACGCATATCGATCGATTTTTTTTTATTAGAAATAACTCCAATAACACATAATTGATGAAAAAATACTTAAAATCAATATTCAAATGTCAAATACATGAATACAATATTTAAAATGCGGACGAATGACGTCCGTCGTACCAATACATATCTTAGGCTTGGGGACATACACGACTAAGATCAACACCGTAGGTCTCTAATGCCCATATTTGAAAATTTTCTCATGGCATAATACCTTGGTAACCATTATACCACATTGACATTAGCGATTCTTTGTTGGGATTCCAAGAACTAGACCTTGTATCATCAGTTGAGTAGGTACTTGATACAAAGTAGGTTGATTCAAAAACCTCTTGCAAACTACTCATCATATCGTGATGGTAATCTTGCAAAGCTGTCGGTCCACCTCCTCGACGTCGGCGTCTCTTCTCGTACACCCGAGTTGTTTGTTCAGTTCTAGCACGGTGATCCTTATCTTGGGTGGTGTGATCGAAGTATTGCTCATTTGTCCACAGATCAACAGGTGCCGGTGTTGATGGCACGACGGTGTCTTCTCCACCAGCTCCATCATCTTCATCTCCTCCGTCTTGTGTGCTGCTACTGCTATGAATGGAGGGCTCGTCTTCTTCGTCCTCTTCTGTTTCTGCAATCGCATCCAAAGGATCAATTGATCGTTTATCTTTCGCTTTACCTTTTGCCTTTGAAGGTGTTGCCTTCTTTTTTCCCTTTGATTGGGAAGATGGAGAGTCCAATTCGAATCGGCGTCTTGCTTGCCGAATTCGTTGAGAGTCCAAGGGAGTAATGGTCATGTCTTCTGGTTGGCTCTCAGACTCAAGTGCATCAGATATAATTGGTGAAGGTCGATGTGGTTCGCCTGGTTTAGAGGCTGGTCGCTCTCCATTGCACTCCACCAATCAATTATCGGATCCGCATCGCCTTGGACGAACTCGACATCGAACGGATCTACATGTTGAATCTCTTTATCTTCGTTTTGTAATGTCCGCAATCAAAGACGCATGTTGTAATGAACGTATACTAGCTTCTCTAATTAGGCATATGAAAGCTGGTTGCGCAGCTTGGTATAAATCAAGGCGAAGGTCGACCAATTCCTCTCGCATCCACTTGATGATGTGGTTTGCGAGAGGATGCGTGTTGCAATCTTTCGAAGAGTTGGAGCTTCCATTCCAAATTGCAACCATCATTCAACTGCAATAGATTTAAAATTAATATTAGTAACGAGATTACAAATTTTATCATTAATAAATAAATTTTAAAAAAAAATTATATCTACCTGGATCCATAGAATCTCGGCACGATATTGCAAATGGATCTCCGAAATTTCCACTTGAATCTCGGAAATAACTTGATTCATTTAGAGCTTGTGTCGCTTCTCTGGTTGATGCCGACATTCGTTGTATGACCTTGGAAGCGGATATAACAAACTATCCATCGTTCCAAGATCATATCGATACTGGTATACGGGATTTAAATAATACGCTATAAAAAATTATAAATTTAATAAGTAATTTAGCATAATGAATTAAAATTAAATAAATTTTAAAAAATTAAATAAAAAATTACCCGCGATGTGTACGTCACGACACATTTGATCCTCCCACCTCTGGGAGATAATGTCGATGAAGGGTTTATACTTGGTCTCCGAAATCATAACCCTCTTGATTTTTTCTTGTGCTTGGTGGATATAGTGGTAGATATGACCCATTTGAGGCGTCTTTTTCATATCCACCTGTCATAGAACCTTGTACAATGGTTCTACGACGACGATTATCTACGCGACGCAATCCCAAAAGCGTGTGTTGAGGACATACTTCTCGGTTTGCTTTCCATCATTATTTCGGGCATATCTTGATGTAGACCATTCCTCACTTGTAAACATTGATCGAAGGCCCGCCTTACGTTGTTGAAGCGATCTTAATGCGATGAAGTTGGTTGCAAAACGAGTCGCTCTCGGTCAAAGAATTTCACCTAAAATATAGAATTATTATTAGTAATTATCACCTAAAATAATTAATAAATAAATACTATAAATTATTTTTATAAAATATCTTCTGTAAATTTTCTCATAAGGGCGTGTACCCATATGTGGTTGTATATGAAGCGCGTAATTTGTTGCGCCTTTTTTACCGTCACCTTCACCATCGGTATATCACTGATATCTTTCATCATTAGGTCTACACAATGGGCTGCACATTGAGTCCAACATATGTGAGAATAATCATGTTCAATTATCCCTTTTGAAATTGGCTCCGTTGTCGGTTATAACTTGAACAAAGTTCTGGTGTCCAATCTCCTCGATCACCTCCTTCATCAGCTTCGAGATGTAGAGAGCGTTATGGACTTCATCGGATGAGTTCACCGATTTGTGATAAACAACCTCCTGTTGCAATATATGAGGAAGTTGATGATGCTCATTCAGGTTGGCCCGGTCCAGCTATCGCACATCATACTGCATCTGTAATCCCCCCATTGTCGCTTGATTCTGTCGATCCATTGATTTATTTCATTGACCTCCGCTTCAAGGTAAGGACCTGAAATTTCATAGGGAGTTGGAGGGGTAATACTTGGGCCTACCTTTTGGATGGTAGACACCATAGTTCGGTAGTATGGGTTGTTGGCTGCATTTGCGGGAATTCGACTGAAGTGGAACCATTTGGAGATGGCTTTCCCTAACTCCCACTTCTTCGTCTTGCCTCAAGCATCGTATATGCGCGGTTGCTTTGCTGATGAAGGAGGAAATGTCGTGGAATCAAGATCAGAAACATCAACATTAGTTTTTCTACCACTTGTAAAGAATCCACGAAGGCCTCCTCTGCTGCCTCCTCTGCTCTGAGTTTGAGGTGCTCTCATGCTAGAACTCTGACCAATATAAGGACCGAAGGGAATTGAACCGCTTTGGTCCAATGCTCCGGCAGCCGAAGTTGAGCCGACGCTGCTTATGCCACCGCTACCACTACCGCCGCCATTCTCGAATTGAGATCTGGGATAATACATCCGATCTCGAATTGAGGTCCAATGCTCCAATGAAGCTCGGATGTCGGCTTCAAGTTTCGGATCCTCGTTGTCATCGCCGCCCCGAGCATCGTAATGGCCACCACCGATATCTTGGGTAGCTCGTCGGTCGAACTCGACTTGTTGAGCTGCATTCTTAAGACGTTGCTCCTTGTTGTTGAGTTGCGCTTTGAACATCTTTCGGACTTCGGCCGGTACTTTGGGGCAATTGACGACGTCGCCATATCCTCCGGCCAAGTGTTGCTTCAATCGAGTGATGCCTCCACCACGTGAAATCATATCACAGTGGAGGCATTGCCAGAGATGAGCCTTCTCCAACCAACGACTGTGCTGCCATGCGGGGTCGGCTTGAGATTCAGCGTCATTTCGACAAAATTTCGACATGGAAATTAATAAAAAAGGATGAGAGAGAGAGAGAGAGAGTTTGAGAAAGATTGGGAGAGATTGAGAGTTTAGATGGGTAGAGGGGTGAGTGAGGGTGAAAGAAGTATTTTAGGGGCTTTATATAGCCCCCAAAACAAGTCAAACCCGGCCCCAAATAGCTCTATAGCTGTTTGGGGATACTGTTTATCATACTGGGCGGTATACCGCCCAGTATTCACACAATACCGCCCGATTTGGGCGGTATTAAACCAAAGCAGGTGGCCAACAACCCTGTCGGGCTATCGGCCACCGTTGCCAACGAGCTCAAGAGCCGTTGGGCCCCAACCAACGGCTCTATGCAATCATACCGCCCATACTGGGCGGTATATGATAAATACTATCTGGTATGACCAAGATACCTGGTATTTCTCCCATACCAAGTATCTCGTATACCAGAAAGCCAAAATACCAATAAATACCGGGCATACCTCCCGGTACGGTACAAATTTTAAAACTATGAGTAGAACCAATATGTTTAAACTAGAAAGAAACTACAAAATCTGATTGGGATTGTGCCAAAAGTTCTAGGTTGGTCAAGGTCCGGTGAAAGTCTGATGAATGGATAACTGATTGACTTGATCAAACCAGTTCAATGGGAGACGGACTTTGGAACTTTCCACATTTTTTACTTAGACCAGTTGGATCAATCAAACTAGTCAACGATGACCCAACCAATTCAACATACTATACGAGTATAAAAAAATGGTTTCCAGTCTTACAGCATAGAAAGAATAAAATAAATGGGAAGAAATTTGATTATTATAGAATAAATAAAATAAATGGTATAACATCATACTTGACAACAAAGACATGCAACATAAGGCTATTTGATGCTGAATATTTGTATGCTTCATATCTTCTAGTCATAGAATATACAATTCATTTTTAAGTGTTATAGAGTTGCAAGATCCAGAAATAACAGTCAAAGAAATAACCAATTTCACTTACTGCAGCTTCAACGTTTGCAGGAGATTCATCATTAGGACTTGATAGCATAGAAATAATACTCAAAACTATGCTCTCAACCTACATTCAGAAACATTAACATGGATCAGACCCAATGAAATAACAATCATACAGACAAATATAACAAAGTTTTTCTTTGAGGTGTCTAACAATTAACAATTTTTCTACACCTTTTGCAGGTAAGAGGTAGATAAACAAAAAGTTAGAAGTGCTAAGCAAGCCTTACACCCTACCAAGGTTTTAAAAAGTCTAAGCAGATTGGGCTATTGGATAGTATATATGCCATATAGGAACATATATACAGATGTAAATATAGTCTATAAACTATCTAAAAATACTATAATAATAAAAAACATAATGCACGACAGACAGTTAAGAATTTAATCAACACAATTCAGGAGAAAAAAGAACACCACACAATGATTAGACAGTCATTTATCATGATAGATTATATTAATATTTATTTGTAATAAGTTAAAATTAATGAAGATATAAACAAGTGTATTGTGGGAGAAGAAACTGAAAAGTCATAGGCTATTATCAGTTAACTTGACAAAAATACAATTTTTTCAAGATTTTTTGGGTCAAACCTGTCCGTTCTGAAGACAGGATCAAAAGGCATTACCATCAATTCGTGGTTCTGAAGGCAGTCTTGAAAATATCCTCTTGGTGCATCCTAATTTGATGATATCCAGCCCAAAGGTCCAACCTGGTGAAGAAGAGTGCTCCATGAAGTTCATCTAGGAGTTCATCAATGACTGCATTAAGGGCATGGTAGTCCACATTCCATCTCTTTTTTTTACCAATAAAACTGGTGGAGAAAAAGGGGAGCTACCGGGACAGATCATCCCTTGCTCTAACATTGCCACACATTAACGTTCATTCTCATCCTTTTCTAAAAATGGATAACGATAAAGTCTTACCACCACCGGGGTTGTTCTAGGGAGAAGGCAGATGCGATGTTCTCTATAGTGCACGGGTAGAAGGCCTGCTCATTCTGCAAATATATCCCCAAAGTACTGAACGAGTGTGGTAACATCTTGGGGAAGAATGGTAGTCGGGGTTGCTTGAACTGTGTGTAAGTTGGTTGCTTCTGATAAACTCTCACGGCCCCGGAGATGAATTGTTCAATCGATCTCCCTTGGTGAAGCACGTGGACAATGCTTCAAAGTCACAAGTAAATGGACCTAGTGTTTATAGCCAATGGACTCCAAGCACAACATCAAATCCCCCTAGTTGGACCATATAAAATTTTGTTTACACTTGTTCAGTTCATAACCATAAAGTTAATGGAGGTTGTCGAGGATGGAGCTGGTGATCGTCATCATGAAGTAAAGGACGAGCAGCATGATTACTGGATTCTTCTTGATGTTAACCTAATAGTCGCATGCTCTCCAATTCTCTGGAAATTGCCTTGAGTCATGCCAAGATGAATTCTCTCTCTGCTCTTCTTTGGCACATTCTTGCATGGCTCTGATACCATTTTTGTTATGGCACTTGGGTATGGCAGAAATGTAGGAAGAGAAGAAAAGATAGGAGGAGAGGAATAAGATTCTATCTAACTGAACTCTTTATCCCTTTCTCATTCAATAACTTGTACATATATGAGTACAAGGGAGAAACTGTTTATGTTTACCACCACTTCTACTTAATACATGACTCTTGAGGATAAGTATCACCACTATTGATGATAAGTCACACCAAAATAACTACCAACTTTGACAATCTCCTTCATCCTAATCTAGTTAGGACTTGATCCACTATGTAATATCACCAGACCCTTATTTCTAAACCAATTGTTTAATCAAAGACTCTGACTCCCTACAAATTAGGACTGATCACTTTGTGACTCCCTAAAAATCAGGATCAATTAATTACATGCCTTCCTGATTAACTCCATCATCTCCTTGTTTTGAGGACTGGTTCTTCCACTTTCACCTTGCATATTTCCTGGCATATCGCCCTGCGGCTGCCACATCAGTTGTGGATCCCGGCTGGGCTGGGTTATCTCTGAAGTGGTCAAGCTCTATCACATATTTTGTTGGTGAAATTATGTACCTCTATTTAAAGATGGTTAGGGTTTTTTATTTTTGACACTCGAAGTGGATCAATAAACAATTATAGTTCTTTTCTTGAAGGATGTATGAAACTTACAGAGTTCGTGCAAGTCAAACAAGCCTTTTTCACTCACTAAAGGTGTGAGGTCTCCCCATCCACCCAAACTGTTAAGGAGCCCAAGGCCACTAAGATATCTCTATGACAACTTCCACCAATGCTTTTTAATGTCAACGCCTGCCACTTTCCCTTCATAAGCCTTTATTTTCTTCTTTTTCCTTCTTTTGATTTGCTTCCACCACCATTACTCCCTTACCTTCCAATTTTCTTCCACTTCCACAAATTGTCCTACATCCTCTTGGTATCAAAAGTCATTGTGGAAATAACTAAGGCATCTCAGGCTCTTCAATATTTTAGCTGGAGCTCTCACGCTCCCATGAATATGAAAAGATTGCTCATTTGAGTGAATATTAGAGAAATATAGTAACTCCCTTACTGTTTGGATATTGTGAAAGTTAGGATGGCTCAGAGATATCATGGCAAACATGGAACCTTGTAAGGGATATTAAAGGCATTGTTGCAAATGTAAATGTTGAAGGATGGGGCTTTATCAAGAGAGCTGAATGAGAATTCTCACTTACTTGCTACATCTTCATGTAAGAGAATTGTAAAGACTTGTGGATGTTCTAGATTCAACATGTTATGCTATACTGTTTGTATAATGAATATATAAATAACCAGTAACTTAACAGAAGTACCATATAAAAAGTTGAAGTGACAACAGGCAGTACCGTGTGCACAGGGGTCCAACGTTCACTTGCAAGCTCATAACCATTTGGATCGTCACCAGGTGGATGAAGAATAGATATGCAAACACGCCCATCAGAGTAAACTGGCGATCACATTTTAAAATACATTCTTTGATACATATCTCAGGGTAATAAGAAAAAGAAATTGAGTTTTAAAACATAAATGAGTTCTAATCTAACCATTTGGATGCCACATTTCTGATGTAAATCTAACAGCAGGAGGGCTGTTAGGATAGTTTGGAGGAAAGCTCATTATTGCATTGAAATAGCCACCATCACTGCAATGAATTGAGGGAAAGGAGGAAGAGAAAAATAAACTTGCAGGATCAACAATCCGGTGCATCAATCATATATATTTTTAGTGAACTAAAAGCATGGTAAGAGTCACCATTGCATATTCATTATCTTCATTCGAAAGGGTAAAGAAGATTAAAACATTGGTATAATATGTTTCACAATTCATAGAGGACTTTACATATAACCTCATTCTTGTAAGCAGTGCAATTAATTATCACCAAACATCCTGAACCATAATGAACATTTGTAGAAGTAGATACGGCAGACCAGCTTCACGCAAGCAATACCACAAAGAAAACCTCAAAAAGGAAATACATCCGAATAAAAGACAGGGCGAATTCATTTCAAGCGCATTAGGTTAGGTTAAAAAATTCGAAAATCCAAGGAAAATAAACAAAAAGTAACCAAAATGATCTTCCGAACCAATAACATGAAAAATCACAAGAAAAACCTCCGGGTCCCAAACAAAGCCCCATAAAAAATTAAACACAAGAGAATCGCAAGAAAACAAAATGGACGAATTGAAGAAGAAACCACAAATAGGCAAGCAATTCTCAAGGCGAACACTCACTAAAGCGTGTCCGGCGGCCCAATAATCGTGACGTTCCACTCGAAGACATTGATGCCATCGACCAGGCCAGCGGAGAAGCCATCCACTGGGTTCTTCGCGAGATCTAATCCAAGAAGAAGAAACAAACAAGCGATGAGCCGCAAGAAGTTTCCCATTGAAAAATCAAACCACACACCACGACGAGAAGAGCCACGGAACGGTCGGATCCATACATACCGCGGAGCTGCTTTTGCAGGAGGAGGCTGGCCTGGCTCGGCGCCGCCATCAACGAAGGAGGGTGAGAGAGAGTCCGGATTAAGGAAGCAAAGAGTGGAGTGGTGGTGTTGTTTTCAAACCCACACTTTAAGGCCGACAAAAATGAGCACAACACGATAGCACGTCATGAGCACGATACGATAATTAAGTACTTAGGTCAAAAAATTTAGTCCAATAAATTTTCGGGCCGGTCCGGGCCGGCATGATAAAATTGCGAGCTGAAGTGGGCCGGCTCATATCGTGTCGGGTCAGCTCGTCGCCCCGCTAAATATTTAAAAAAAAATGATTTTGGACTTAAGCAATTATTAAGTAATGTGTTTGGTTTGGTTTGGTTTGAATTACACATCATTTTACTAGACAATGCAAATAATTGCTTATTGGATTTTGATACATATCAATAGGGTGTCATGATTTTTTGCTAAATTACAAACAAGTAACACTTGTATATGTTTAGGTTTGGTAAGTATTTATGGGCTCACGGGCCGTGCCGAGCAGCCCGCAAAATTATGTGGGTCGTGTTGAGCCGCGAATTTTTGGCCCACACACTGCTCATGGGGAATGATGTTACTCTGCTCGAATCAGTGAAAATATGATTATCCAAAAACTTCTCCATGAAAGACTTGAGTGAAGCATCATACGTACTCGGTATTAAGATCTATAGGGATAGGTCTAGAAGGATATTTGGTTTATCCCAGTCTTGGTATATTAATATCTTGCTAAAAAGATTTAGCATTGAAGGTAGTAAAAGAGGCTACTTGCTTAAGAGTCATGACATCACTCTTTTCAAGAAGATGTCTCCTAAGACACCTGAGGAGAGAAAAAGGATGAGTGTGACCTCTTATGCTTCGACAGTAGGATTCATCATGTACTCTATGCTCTGCATTTGGCCTGTTGTCACTTATTCCCTAGGGGTAACTAGCAGATTTCAGACGGATCCTGGAAAGGAACATTGGAAAGTCGTAAAGAACATTCTTAAGTACTTGAGAAGGACTAAAGATGTTCTCCTAATTTATGGTGGGTCGGATTTTAAACTGGAAGGCTACACAAATTCTAGCTTTCAAATCGGACCCGGATGATAGTACATCCATTTCTGAGTATGTAATTACTCTGAATGGTGGCGCAGTATGCTGGAAAAGTTCCAAGCAAGGAACTGTGGCCGACTCGGTGACAGAAGCTGAGTACATCGCTGCAAGCAAAGCCGCAAAGGAAGGAGTGTGGATAAAAAAATTTATCTCCGAGCTGGGTGTTGTTACAGAGGTTGCCAGTTCGGTCCCCATTTATTGTGATAACACTGGGGCTGTTGCTCAAGCAAAGGAACCTAGATCCCACCACAAATCAAAACACATCCTAAGACGGTATCACCTGATCAGAAAGATCGTTGGACGTGGTGATATAAATGTCGAACGTGTCGACACGAAAGACAATATTGTAGATCCATTCACAAAGCCATTACCACAGTAGCAGTTCGATCGCCACTTAAGTTGTATGGGTATTAAATACCGTAATGATTGGCTATAAGTGAAAGTGGGAGATTAAAAGAAATAATGCCCTTGAGCCAATCACATGTTGATATGTAGGGAACTATTTTTGGTTAATGAATAATATGAGGCAATTTTTCATCATATGTTGCATCTATATTTTGTATATATTAGATTGTGATGAATCCCATGAACTTGGATAATTGATTCCAAGGTCATGATGAAATCATGCCAGTGAGACTTGAAATCTAAATGTCTTTGTTCTAAATGTTCTCAGTCATAGGATCACTAATTAGGGGATTGATGATTCCTGATAGACTGGTGTGCTTGGTACATGCCTTATACGATAAGAGGTAACTGATCTCACAGTTACCTATGAGCAGTCATTAATGTACAAGTGCATGTTCTCATTAGGGAATGAGTTCACTGAACGGACCTGCACGAGGAACACGAAATGGAATCCTTACATGAGTGTCAATATGATGTTCCTCGGGTGATAGTAGGTGCAAGCAGTCCTTGGACCTGAGGTTGTCAAGCTTACTTTGTGAGTAATGACCCATTGCTTTGGTTCTATCCCTACATGGCCCTCAGCGTCATGTGTCGGGTATTACTAGGCATGGGGAAATATTCATGGAGGTAGGTGAGCAACCAACATAACATCGGTTACTCCTAGTGAAAGGAGATAATGTCCTATGTGTCCTTGCAAGTGTTAACTCAAGAATCTCTGGCCAGAGTAGACATGAAAGTCAGGAAGATGTTTCTGACGTTTCATTATTGAGATGACATCTTGGCAGATGGAATACATATGAATCGATATTAGGGTTTGACACTTCTTCCATACCCTAGCCCACTTCGGGACATTGCAATCGAGGGACTTAGTTGCTTGGTAACTAATCACCGAAGGGCATTCGATCCCTGTAGATTGAACCTCACACTATCCGGATAGTCATGACAGATTACTAGATGTCAATCTTGACTTGTGAGTGGAGTCTCTCACAAGCACACTGAAGGGGTTTAGTGGTGGCTCGTAAGATTCGAATAGAAGTCATTTTATTATATCCGACTCTCCGTTATGCACAACTCACTGCTGGCTTAGTGTGGGGCCTAATGTGTTGGCCTAAGATTTTCAACCTTGGTTTAAATCTCGGTTTTGATGATAACAAACAAGGAACTAATGTGTCATTGAGAAATACTTTCCGATTTCAAGTCGATTAGCGCACGACGTCCACGATCGAAAAAATCAGAGAAATCGGCAAGGACTCTCGTCGACGCTCGGGATTCTTCGAGAAGTTAAAGTTTAGGTATAGGGTGTCTAGTTTATGTTATAAATCCTCATAATGATGCATAAGAACCACAAAACATGAAAAACTGGCAAATTAGAAAATGATCCTAAAATTCACTAAGCCTAAGGAGCTCTTTGGAGGGCTATATGACCTAGACATTTTCTTGGCACCAAAAATACCGATAATTGTTCCTTAGGTAAAAACTAGTAAACGAGATATTTTAAAAGATTTTTTGGAAGCCTTTAGCCTACCCATACTTGACCTAGAAGATTAGAAAATTTATATTTTTAAAAAATTTGAAATAGACCCCAAAAGTTAGATTTTGATTCTTAAAAATTTCTATTTTTAGATATTTTTATTGAATCCAAATGGGGGGGGGGGGGGGGGGTAATTCTTATATAACATTTATATTTTAAAGTTATTCACTTAAAGTTAGTAAATATTATATAAGTAGACTTGGCGAAGACAGAATCCAAAAATGAGCAAACAAGCAGAAAAACTAGCCTAACCAAGCAGTCTGCCCTGCTTAGGTTTGATCGACCGACTGGTCAACCGACAGACGAAGAAGGCATTTTGGTCGACCGATGCCCGAAATGGGTATTAGGTCTTCGATCGCTCGGTCGATCGACCGACAATCGACCGGCAAGCCCCTGGGCGTCACCAACGGGCAAAAAAATGCCCGTTGACGAGCCTTGGTGTTTGGGGATTATAAATACACATCCCAAACTCATTTCTAGCCTACCATTGATGCTTCCAAGCCTCAAAGTATGATCCTAAGCATCTCTACAAGCTTTCATTGAGTCATCCTTGCAAGAACCCTAGTTTTGATCTCTATACCTTGATTTAGCCTTCGAGCTTCACTAATTCATCATCTCAATGCATGAAGAGGACAAGGGAGTTTCTTTTGGAGCTAAGTACTTATTGTTTAATTTATTACTCCAATTGTTATTGTATTTTGTTATTTATTTTGATTGTATATTGTAATATCAGAGATATTATATTTAATTTCTATTATCTATTTTGTGTTGCCAACCTACCAAGCTAGTTCGAGGTCGAGCCGAGTTGACTCATGGTCCGGTGCGAGCTTGAGAGCTCGGGTAAGTAAATCATGGATTGCATATTTTATTTGCTCGATTTATTTAATTGTAGTGCATGGGTGTGATTGTGATTTGATGCTTGTGTGGAGCATGAGTTTAATTAAGCTAAGGCAGGTTAGCGGGTTGGATTCGGGCTCGAGGCGAATGCGGGTTTGACAAGGGTTGAAGGTTCGGGGAGGGAATTATAAACCCCCCCCCCCCCCCCCCCCCCCCCTCCCCCCCCCCCCCAAAGGCATGCAGCTCCCTTTTGGAGCCGCACCAGAATTTTGGAGAGAGGAGTAGCCGAGCTGCCCCTCTCCCCCTCTTGGAGCCGCTGCCTTCAAGGGTCAAGCCGCCGGGATTTCTTCCCTCATCTTGGAGCCGTCGCCCCTTCCCCCTTGTTTGAGCCGAGCCGCCGCACTCTTTGAGGCCGGATTCAGAGGCCGCCGATTGGGAATTTTCCCCGATTTCTTCTTCCTAATCAAGTGAGTGATTTACCTCTCCTTTCCTTGAAATTTCTCTTCGTGTTCTTGAGCCCTTCTTGAAATCAAGGTGTTCTTGTTGGTTTTTCCGTCGAATCTTGAGTTCTTGTCAATTTCTTTTGTTGCCGTGAAAAGAGGAGGCCCGAAGACCCCCCCCCCCCCCCCCATGTGGCTCGGCAGCCCTAGGATTATCCTAAGGGTGCTCGGCCAATGAGGGAATTGGGTCTCCCTCAAAGTGTTCGATGAAATGTCTAAGAGGAGTTCTTGATGTTTTTGAGGTCCGGGCTTTTAAATTCCTAATCTTGATTATGTTCCTATGATGCTACACATGATTCCTATCTAAATCTTTGATTTCAACATATGAATCCATGTTTTGCATGTGAAAAGATTTAATCTTGTTGCCATGTATGTTCTTGTTTGGGTTGTCGATGTTGAAGCTTAAGTCTTGATTTAAAGATGATGTGGATGAATGCTAAATCTTGATTAAGAATTATGAATTAATCTTTGTATGATTTATCTTGATGTTATAAATATGTTGTGGTGGTAATTAAGGTTTTAATTACTATGATTTTCGGATTAATTACCATGATATACTGAAAACTTCATCTCGCTGAAATTGTTAATTCAAGGCTGATTTTGAAATCTCTATTGTGATGTGCATAGTTTATTGAACATAGTCATGTAACCTATTGTTTCGATTGGAAAACATAGTTTAAAATCATATGACACACTTTGGAAGCTAGATTCGGCTTGGGTATACCAGTTTCGAGCTTAATAGTAAACTGAAATCAAAACCCCTAAAACAAAACCCTAATTTCGGTAATGACAATTTTAATTATAGAATTAAAATTTAAGGGACAGCATAATCTTTTAAAGAGTAAATTAAAGAATTTAATTGCATGAAATAAAACCTCATGGGTTGATGACATTGGGGGTCTAGGGCGTCGTGAGCGGTCATAGTGGTTGCGGCATTTCCCAGTAGGGACACCCCTAAGACACCTTAGGAAACACTTGACTTAGGTATTGTTAGCGCCATATTTTATGAATGGTGGGGAGGCTTGGTCCGAAAGATTGGATGAGTAATTCCCAACCTATGATAAAGGAACAAGTTCGAATGGGCGAATCATGATTGTTCCCGCATTTTTTAAAGGAATAAGTTCGGATGGGCGAATCCTGATTATTCCTGCATTTTATTTAGAACAAGTTCGGATGAGCGAATCCTGATTATTCCTGCATTTTATTTGGAACAAGTTCGGATGAGCGAATCCCGATTGTTCTTGCGTTTTTTTAAAGGAATAAGTTCGGAGGGGCGAATCCCGATTGTTCCCGTGTTCTTAAAGGAATAAGTTTGAATGGGCGAATCATGATTATTCCTGCGCTGTCTTTAGGGGATTGATTATAGGATAAGCTCGGATGGGTCAATCCTGATTATCCTCATAACCCTTGAGTGTGATTTAGTGCCTTAGGGCATGGATAGGCCGAGGCCTATTGTTATTCACTACTAAGTGAATGGGTTGCCTCAGGGCATGAGATGGCCAGGTGGCCTGTAGACTAACCATACCACTAGTTGCATTTTCCCTATTTGAAACAGGTGCATATATATATATATGGTTGGTTTTTATGGTGGGGGTTGGTAGTACCGCTCACTGAGTTCCTTTGAACTCACTCATTGTTTATTTATATTTTTTTACAGAGTCTGACCAGTGAGGTGGGCTGGAGCACTTGGCGTGGCTATAGGGCAAAAGAGCCACATTGATCTCATAACAATCCTAGTTGGGAGTCGTAATCGAGTCTTTGGTAGTTTTGTCATGCACTTGTATTTTGGTATTTTGGAGTTGTAGTCCTTTGGGGACACTTATGTCTTTTATTCATATTTCATTTGTTAAACTAAACTGTTAAACTTGATTTATTCATTTCCGCGATTAAAATGTTTTGCTAAAATTTTAATTCTTAAATGGAATCTATTTTGGTTTCTCGTTCATGATTAAGACTTGGTATTCCTTCCCGCTATATTTTATTATCACGAGTTGGTATGTGAATGGGATAGGCTACGGGGTATAGGCACGTATACCCTGGCAGGCCACGTGACCCTAAGTTGGGGCGTGACATATATCATTTGTATAAACCTAGGTTGCTAGGTTTGATTGAGTTGGTGGTTGCCTTGGTATTTAGGCTTAAATCCACCATTGTAAACTTAGTTTACTAGGATTAGTTGAGTTGTCCCTTAGGTTGAGATGGGAGAGTACTCTCGGTAGGAAGGCGGGATACTTCCGGGTGTGGAAGTGCCTTCAGTTTGAGAACGGAGACTTTCCGGTGTAAAGTCCTCTTTGTAAGGAAAACGATATAATCTAGTAAACCTAGTTTGGAAATCCTAAGCGGGGGTGCTTAGGTAGTGGAGTAGGCATTGGGGCCGAACCACTATAAATTTTTGTGTTAGCATTGATATTTTATTTGTATTAATTGTTTTATCATTTATCGCTTCCGTATTTAGTCATTCAATTGTGAATTATCTAAGTAATCTAAGAAACGTTTAAAATCGAATTTAGGCAAATAGATTTAGTTAACATACTATTCACCCCCCCTCCTCTAATGTGGTCATTTCACCAACACAATGGGTCACACACAACAGGCTAATCTCGTAAGAGACCTTATGAGATAAAGTTCGAATGCGTCACTATATGTCTACTAGCATGGACATGCTACAACACGATCACGGATCTCATTTGAGAACATGATAGGAAAGATGTTTCCTATAGGAACGAATACACGAGGAAAGAGTTCCTCGGTAACCCTAATTTGTAGGGCATCCCAAAATTATAGGGATTGGCACATGATAAATCCTAATCAATAAGAATTTAATTTATTGAGATAAATTAAAGTTTATATTTAGTTGGATTTAATTAATTTTGAATTAATTATAAATCCATTAAATATAAATTATTATTTTAGAGGCAAACTTCGAAATTTTGAATTTCGATGAGAGGATTTAAAAGGGGGGGTCCACTATGGGGGCCACCTACTCCCCTTATAAATAAATGCCCTAACCTTTTTTGAGAGGGGTTAAGCAAATTGGTTAGAGATCTTAGAGAGGAGAAGAGGCTTGATTCTTGATAAGCTTCTTGAAGAGCAAGACTCCAAAGAGCTTCTCTTGATCTCCATGGATGGCCGGCCATCAAGCTCCTCATTCCCGAGTTTGTGAAGCCGATTTGGCGGTCTCTTCCTCTTGGGTGTGCTATCTCCTTCATCTTCCCGGACGAGTCCAAGGAGGACAGCGAGGTATTCGTTCATCTTCGTCCTCGTTCCATGGTTTTCTCATCCCATCTTCCTTCCTTTTGGTGCTCGGTTCTTTGTGGAAGGGTCGGCTTCACCTTGGTGCGTTTCGGGGTTGAGTTTCCCTCTCCGTTGTGCCACAACGGGTCTTGGTGTTCGCTATCCCTTGGTTGCGAGGTGCTTGGTGTGGACCTTCCATGGAGGACGTGCGCTTGGACGTCTTGAAACGGGGATAAGAGCAACCTTACCATCCGCACTATAAGTTATATCTTCTCCTTCTACTCGTAGATTGAATTCCTTAAAAATTGCTAAAGTTGATTTTGGGATGGTTTGTATTTTTTAAAATTGTTTTTTTCGCTGTGCTTCTTCTTCCCATCCCAACACTAAGAATAACTCCCGGTTGATCACGAGCGCTGCTGCTCAAAACAAGAAGAAAGCAACCACTCGAAAGGAAGGAGATCGATTTTTGTCCTCCGAGATGAGATCTCTAGCACACCCCATCAAGAAAGAGAGAAAAAATCCAAAGCCATGGAGGTTCCAACTGCCCTCCCTATTGACGCAGACCCTATGCCAAGCACATCATGCCAACAAGCCTTCCATCTAATAACAGGTTGCCTACCACTATGATGCCCTACGATGGCATGAGCAACCCTTAAATACACCCGACAATGTTCAGGACCATGATGCTCTACAATGGAGCCACCGACTCTGCTCTCTACAGAGCTTTTCCAACTTTCCTGAAGAAATTCGCTTTACTGTAGTTCACATCCCTCCCGCCGAAGTCTATACATTCTTTTGCGGATCTCTCCCATGCCTTAGCTGATTTTCCTCATCTCCGATCTACTACAAAACAGAAGATGCCTTCCAATACATCGGGCAAGGGCAACATGAGCCCTTAAGGGAATACATAAGCAGGTTTCAAGCTATAGCAGTCGAAATCCTGAATCTCGACCCATGAGTCAAACTCTACTCCACCAAATACGGGCTGAAGCCCAGACACTTTATCGACCAAGTTGCCTTGATAAAGCCCAGAGATATGGCCGAGTTTCAGGAAAAGGCCGCAAGCTTCATAGAGATGGAGGAGCTTCGTGAGGCCAGAAAGGCCGACAACGAAAATAGCAAAGATTCTATCGAAGATAAAAAGTCTAGAAGGGCGGATAGAAAAAGAGAAGACCGCAATCGTCGCGAACAAAATAACAACAAGGCAGAGGTCACCACCTCGCCCAAACGCCCGATATGAATGGTACACTCCACTCAACATCAGGTGAGAGACCATCCTGCAAGAGGTCTTCCACCCATAGCTGCTTAGACCCCCTAGCAGCCTTGAAAAATTAAAGCCTTCATTCAAATGCGACAAAAGCAAGAGATGTGAATTCCACTAAACCTACAAACACACCACTAAAAAGTGTGTGGTCCTCCGTGATCAAATTGAATGCCTAATCAAAAAAGGTCGCCTCGATCACTACATCCAGCATATCCCACATCGTAGCCGAAGCCAATGGAACCACCGCCGACGGCACCGAAGTCCCAGCAGGACACCACCACCCAACAACACAGACAACTAAGTTGACTCTAGAATCGAACAGCCTCGTCCCGACACCTGGAGAGTCATCAACTACATTACATGCGGATTTGTCGGAGAAAGCAACACTAGAGCATAATCATCCTAGTCTATTTACATGACCTCGTCATTATTTCTGTAATCACTATCGATTTCCTTGTCATGAAAGTCTTGGTAGACCAGGGGAGCTCAATCGACGTCCTCTTCTACCCAACACTCAAAAAGATGAGTACCAGCCTCGCTACACCTGTAACATGGAGAACTTGTCAACTTCTCGGGAGACCGCGTGGATGTTAGAGACTATTTATGGTTGGCCACAACGTTTGGCTCTCCACCAGGAACAAGGACGATAGACATACAGTTCCTCGTCATTCATTGCGTAAACCCGTACCCGCATGATCTTTGGCCAACTCTCCTTGAATAACTTGGGAGCCGTCGTATCGACCCCCATCTCACCATCAAGTTCCCTATCTCGGAGATAGAGGTAGGAGTAATTCATGCAAATTAGAAGGAAGCCCACACGTGCTACAACGAATGCTTAAAGCTCATGCTGGTTGAACCTCAACCCCGAATCTCAGACCTGGATTCCAGGGAAGACATCCAAGAGAGGCCCCAACCCGCTGGCGATTTAGAATCTATGCAAATCAAGACATCCTCGAACAGATAACCTATATGGGAGCACACCTCCCAGACGAGCACAAAGCTCAACTCAACACTCTACTCAGAGACAATGTCGACCTCTTCGCATGGACGTCAGCCGACATGCCGGGGATAGATCCCTAGATCAGTTGCCATATACTGGCCATTGACCCCCGGGTCAAACTCGTGGCCCAAAAGAAAAGAAAGCTTGGAATCGAGCGACAACAAGCATCCCTTGAAGAAACCGGGAAGCTACTAAAGACAAAATTCACTAGAGAGATCTGATTCACCACGTGGCTCGCAAATATCGTAATGGTAAAAAACACTAGGTAAAGTGGCAGATGTGCGTTGACTTCACCGACATCAATAAGGCCTGCCCAAAGGACTCTTACATGTTGCCGAGCATAGACAAACTTGTTGATGGCTCCTCGGGATATCAATATCTAAGCTTCATGGATGCCTATTCAGGCTACAACCAAATCTGGATGCACCCAGAAGATAAAGAAAAAATAGCTCTCATTACCGAACATACAAACTTCTGTTACAAGGTGATGCCCTTCGGGCTTAAAAACACAGGAGCCACGTATCAACTCCTAATGAATACAGTCTTCGAGAAACAAATTGGTCGCAACATGGAATTGTACGTCGACAACATGGTTGCCAAAACACTAGTCACTGAAAATCACTGCAACGACCTCATCAAGATCTTTAGCCAGTTCATGCCCAACAATATGAGGTTAAACTCGGAAAAGTGCGCCTTCAGGATTCATAACGGCTAGTTCCTTGGCTTTATGTTAACACACCGAGGGATTAAAGCCAACTCGGAGAAGTGCCAAGTCATTCAAGAGATGCGGAGCCCGCGCAACATCAAGAAAGTACAATAACTCACGGGGAGGATGGTCGCTCTATCCAGATTCCTCTCCAAGTCGGCCGACCGAGCCATCCCCTTCTTTAAAATTCAAGGAAAAAACATTACTTCCACTGGGATGAAAAATGTGAACAAGTTTTCAAGGAACTCGAATACTTCCTTACCAACCTGCCGATCATGGACAACACACAACAAGGAGAAACCATCTTCCTCTATCTCACGATCACAGAAAAGTGCCATCAGCTCGGTCGTGATCCGAGAGCAGGGAAAAGATCAAAAGCTGATCTACTTTGTCAGCAAGATCCTACAAGGACCGAAAGCAAATGCTAGAGGCTAGAGAAGCTCGCCTTCGCCCTGGTCATCTCGGCCCGAAGATTAAGGCTATATTTCCAAAGCCATCACCTTCAAGTACGTACCTAGCAACCAATTAGACAGGTACTAGCTAAACCCGAACTCGTTGGTTGAATGATATCTTGGTTAGTAGAACTCTCAGAGTTCAGCATTGAATACCAGCCCAAGGGCCCCATCAAAGCCCAGGCTCTAGCCGACTTCATCGCCAAATTCACCGACCAGGAAGACACCTCCAAATAGGTTGAGACTTAGAAACTATTCGTGGATGGCGCTTCCAACGAAAAAGGAAGCAGAGTAGACATCATTCTGGAGAATGGCTAAGGAATCGCCCCAGAACCGTCCCTCCAATTCTAGGTCAAAGTCAGCAACAATCAAGAAGAGTATGAAGCTCTAATCGTCGGGCTAAAACTTGCCGAGGAGGTGAAGGACCGAAATATAGTTGTAAAGAATGACTCACAACTTGTCGTAGGATAAGTCAACGACACATGCCAAGCACAGGACCCCTCCCTTGAAAGGTATCTTTAACAGATACATTCTTTAATCACTAACTCTGATAGTTACGTGATTCAACACATACCTCGGGAGGAGAACACCCGAGCCGACCTGCCATCCAAACTCGCCAGCACCAAAAAATTTCAAAATAATAGGTCGATCATCCAACAAGTCCTCATACATTTGAGTATCCTGCTAGCCGACACCTCGATCGAGATCCAAACAATCGAGCAAAGCACAAACTAGAGAACACCATACAAGAATTACCTCAAACGAGGCGAAATCCTGGAACACACTTCCAATCCAAGTAAATTTAAAAGAATGGTAAGCTATTACACGCTCCTTGATAGTCAACTCTATAAAAGGGGTCTCCCGACCACTCCTTAAGTGTGTCGCCCAACCCCAAGTAGCCACTATAATGACAGAAGTACACGACAACATATGCGGTAGCCATATCGGGGGAAGGTCCCTAGTCGCCAAAATCCTCCGAGCCGATTACTTTTGGCCAAGAATGAAAGTAGATTGCAGCCTCTACGTCAAAAAATGTGACAAATGTCAAAGATTCTCCGAGGTCTCACAACTGCACCCCCCGAGCCGCTCCACAACTCAAACACTAGTTGGTCGTTCCACAAGTGGGCCATCGACCTCCTTGGCCCATTTCCCCAAGCGCTAGGGCAAATCAAGTTTCTGGTGGTAGCAACCGATTACTTTACCAAATAGATAGAGGCTGAACCCCTATCCTCAATTATGACTGACAAAGTTCAGAAATTTGTTTGGAAAAACATCATTTGTATGTATGGAATATCGCGCGAGCTCGTCAGCGATAATGGGACACAGTTCACAGATCGACAATTTCGTGAGTTCTACTCTGACCTAGCTTGGCACCCGACAACCACTTTCGTCCGTCGAACACCCACAGACAAATGGCTTGGCTGAAGCAGCCAACAAGTTCATTCTAACAGGTCTAAAGAAGAAACTCGACCGGGTCAAGGGATACTAGGTCAAAGAACTACCCGAGGTACTTTGGAGTTACAACACAACTAGCCAATCTTTCACCTCGGAGACCACTTACCGACTCGTCTATGGAGCAAAGGCCATGATCCCCATCGATATCCCAGAGCCTAGTCTCCGCAGAATTACTTTCGAGGAATAGGGCAACTTAGAAATCTGACTCGTTGAGCTCGATCTCATAGAAGAAGAACGAGAGCTCGCCAAAATAAGAGAAGATTCAATGAAACTTAAGATAGCCCAAAAATATGGCAAATGTGTCAGACCTAGAAATTTTGCAGAAGGGGACCTCTTCCTCCGAAAGATTGAACCACAAAGAAAACCAACTGGAAAAGGTAATATTGCTTCAAACTATGAAGGCCCCTACCAGATCACAAAAGTCCTTAGAAAGGGCACCTACAGAATCCCCGAGCTCTTTGGATGAGAACTCCCACGGTCGTGGAATACGGCCTCTCTATGGACCTACTACAGCTAAGCTTCCACCCTTAAATTATAATATGGCTAGAGTACTCTTTTCCCTACATGACAGGTTTTCCCCATGAAATATTTTAATGAGGCTCCACCATATGTAAGCCGAGCTTAACTCTCAGTGGGATGCATTGTATCACTAAGATATTTAACAATGAAATTACTCTTTATATACTACACATTTGTCTTGTGTCTAAAATCACTTGCAGTCATTGCATACTTCGCATGAGGAATTTACACGGCCTCAAAGCAGCCCTCGACCCATGTGACACACCACCCCTCCTCGGCCAAGCTCCACTATTCTTGGCATTACAAGCCTCAATAGCAACCAGGATTCAATTTTCACCAACCCAACTCTTCGGCCTCGGTGTCACATTCAGCCACCAAAGCTGGGTTTTCACCAATATGGCTCGCTGGCCTCAGTGCTTATCATGGGCTCCTACGCCCCCAACGACACCAAGTGCGCTACTCACGAGGTCGGTTTTCACCGAGTATGGTCCTCAGCCCTAAATGCGGCCTCCGGCTCAGCCCAACACACTCTAACTGAACAACACGACCCCAAGTGTGCTTCTCGCAAGCTGTGTTTTCATCGAGTCTAGTCCTCGGCCCTAAATGTGGCCTCCGGCTTAGCCCAGCACGCTCTTAATGAGCAACATGACCCCAAGCGCGCTTCTCGCGAGCTTGGTTTTCACCGAGTCTGGTCATCGGCCCTAAATGCGACCTCCGGCTCAGCCTGACACGCTCTAAATGAGAAACACGACCCCAAGCGCGCTTCTCGCAAGCTCGGTACCGAGTCTAGTCCTCGGTCCCAAATGCGACCTCTAGCTCAGCCCGACATGCTCTAAATGAGCAACACGATCACAAGCGCGCTTATCACGAGCTCGGTATCCACCGAGTCTGGTCACCGGTCATAGCGCCACTATTCCTGGCCTTAGAGCACTCATCAATGAGAGCTCGGTACTTTTGCCAATTTGACTCGTCGGCCTTAGCGCCTTAATCATAATTACCAAATAGGTAATCCCAAATTTAAATATTATCTTTCAAACCTATATGTGTAGTTAACAGAAACACATCAATCAAAAACCGATCAAACTCGGCTAGGGCACAACAAGGATAACACACAAAAGATATCATTTTATTTAGAAAGTCCCACAAAGGGATATTTACACTTACATACCCATGAAGGGTAGCTTATAGAAGAGAAAGTAAGCCATAAAGATACATCTCTCATGGAGCACAAGAAAGAAAAAGTGTACTCCTCTCTGGAGCCTGGTAAGCGAAAATCCCGACAAGCAGCCATGTTACCAGTATTTAACCCTACATACAAACCTACTAACGGAACCATCCCGCAACCCGGGATTTGAAGGGCAAGGAGGAGTGGAAGCCTCGGCTTGGTAAACCTAGAACCATGGACAAGGCCCTAGCCAGGCTAAAGAGCATGATGCCTCCCTCGACGCCAAAACCACGGGGACCGCTTCGCTGTAAGCCCAATGTACAGACCTACAGTTGAAACTCCGTCTCATGCCTTCATCTTTAAGCCCGATGGTACAAACCCATGGCGATTGGTGAACCATTTCCCAACAAAACAAAAATAACCCCCCGAAGGGACGATGATCTTCGAAACCTCGCACTCCATGCTTTACAATACACGCAACGTGTAGGTTGCCCCTCCGATGGGTAGTTCCATTTCTTCACGGGCAATATCACGTCCTGTCACAGTTGGCGTCTCAGAAACCACCTACTAAATCTTTACTCATGATTACTTTCTTGTCAAACTATATCTGCCATGTAGGTGGCAAACATCCGGAAGAGCACCCTCTACTTCCACGTGAACATCACATCTAGCTCGAATAATGAAGAGTCACATAAAAGCCTCATACCCTACACGTGACAACCGAGGTCGTAAGCCGACATCACTTAGAGCTCGGCACGCAATCCTCTAGACCCCGACCAAGCTCGGGGGCTGTGGACTGGACTAATACTATTGGGCACGGTCGGATCAAACCTAGTAGTGCCCCACAACCCAAATCAAGCCGAGACCAAACGACTCAATCCAGGGCTCCACTCGGCCATACTCCAGAACTTGACTCGAGCCATACCGAATGGCTCCATTCGGGGGCTCCTCCTGACCATACAAGGACATCTTTATCCTTCCTTATCACGAGGGATACACCATTACAGGTCCACTATCTCCGAGTTCAACCTCAACCCATTTTGAGCAATATCCCTGCGAGACTATCGAGCGGCGTCATCACCTCAACCTACAATAAATATAGACACAACATGTCTCAAGTAACCTAAGTTCTATTTTCCATTACCTCCACCTTAGAGTCCCACTAACTTGAGCGTCGAAGTGTCTTTTGCAGGACCCCTGCCACACCTAACCAGGAGAGACATCGAGCTAGACCGGACTACTCCGATCAGGAAATGTCCCTTATCTAGGGATAAACCTAGGCAAGGCGTAACAGGATGTAAAGTTAATATTTTTGAATAAAACATCGATTGGAGAAGTATGTGTAAATCAATTGCAAGGATACATTTAACAAGATAAAGAAAACATGGTATATTTACTAAATAAGACCTTATATGGTTTCAAACAAGCTATAAGAGATGTTGTGATAATTAATATTGTTGAGGATCGATCAACAAAGAAAACAACGAATCACAAGAAAGAAAAGAGCGAACACACACGATTTAGAAGGTTCGAGACAGTATTGTACCGTCTGTACGTGGGACTCCAGCGAATACACACTACAAGTAATTTAGCTTTTAGTGACGAAATTTGGTGGGGGTCACACATCGACTCTCACTAAATTAACCTATTTATGGGGGTCGCTAGTAGACCCTCACGAAAATCCGTCACTAAAAGAACACTTTTGTGAGGGTCGGTTATGACCCTCACTAAAAAGTATATATAGTGAGGGCAACACCATGACCCTCACGGAAACCCGTCAGTAAAAGTATCATTTTATGAGGGTCGGATATGACCCTCACTAAAAAGTATCTATTGCGAGGACAACATCCTAGCCCTCACAAAATTCTGCATTTTGTGAGGATCGAATATGACCCTCACTAAAAAGTATATATTGCGATGACATCGTGACCCTCACGAAATCCTGCATTTAGAGAGGGTCTAATAAGACCATCACTAAAAAGTATATTTTGTGAGGATAACATCATGATCCTCACGAAATCTTATATTTTGTGAGGGTCGAGTATGACCCTCACTAAAAAGTATATATTGTGAGGACATTGTGACCCTCACGAAATTTTGCATTTAGTGAAGGTCTAATATGACCCTCACTAAAAAGTATGTATTGTGAGGACAATATGGTGACCATCACCAATTCATACCTCTCACTTCTAAATATGAAAATAAATAAAAATTATTTTTAAATAAAAATAATTTTAGATAATTAAATAATTGATTAAATATATTTTAAAAATCTAAAATATTATTAAGTAAAAAATAACATAATTAAAATTCTCACCCCTCACCCTTCAAAATTATTTACTTAATAAAATTATTATTAAATAAATAATATTTTTAATAATATTTTTTTAAATATTAAAATAATAATAATTTATTAAATATATTTTAAATATATGAAATAAAATTATTTTAAAATATATTGTAAATGTCTGAAATAATATTTGGTAATATATTTTACCTGAGATAATACTATTATCTAAAATAATAGATAATATCTGAAATATATGAGATAATACCCAAAATAATATATAATATCCAAAAACCCTCGTATCTTCATATCTAAGAAGCCCTTTTTGTCATTAAAAAAAGATTATATTTAATTGCTTTCGTAGTAGGAAAATGAGGATTTAAATCGAGCAAATTAGTGGAGTTTCGAGTGAAACTTGGTAAGATTTAATTTAGGAAAAATTAGAGAAATTTCATATTTATTAATTCTGCAATTTTGGCACGTTATTATGATAGTGGACTTCAAATCGAACTCAATGGTTCGATTAGAACTCGAATCAGATTTTAAATGGATCTTTAATAGGTTTAGTTAGTCGGGTTATAAGTGAAGGGCAAAAGCGTAATTTAGGGCTTAAATTAAACCCCGGCTTATGAATTGGGTTGTGCGGCTCCCCAGCCGCACAACACTCGTGGAGGCAACGTCGACTTATGGAGAGAGGGCGGCCGGTGGCCGAATTTATAGAGCTTCGTCGGAAACGATCGTCGGAGGTCCCAATCGTCCTTCTTCCCTTTCTATTCCTTCATTAGGTGAGTGGTTTAATCTTCTTCTCCCTTGCTTTTTACCCAAGCCGCCCCTCCCCTTTTCGGCCAAGATTAGGAGAAGAGATCCCTAGTTTTGATTAATCTTGGTTGTAAATCTAGCATGTAATATTTCTTGTTAATGTATGAATTTATTTGTGAGGGTGGACTTGTTAATGTTTAAGCCTCTGAGGAGATCTTTGTGCTTCCCCATGTAAAAAAAACCCCTGTTCTGCCGTGGGTGAAGAGCCCTTGAATTGGAAGACTTGGGATGGTTCCCAAGATTCCTTATCCTTTCCCACTTCAATCAAGATGCAAATTAATTGAAGAAATAAAGTGTTGTAATTGTAGGTAATTGATACACAAGCTATGGTTTCTCTCTTAGACAGCTACCAATTCTTATTCTAATGGTTATGCAGCCGCTGCAAGAGGAATTAAGTTCCTCATTTTATTGCTATAGTGGTCGGTCATTTTATTGCTATAGTGGTCGGCTGCCACAAATGAGAAGTTGCTGTAATAGATGCAATTGAAACACATACCATGGTTCCCCTCTTAATTTCTATTAATTCTTGCCCATGTGGGCTGCTACAAGAGGAGTCAAGCTCCTCCTCTTAATTGCTACAGTGACCGACTGCCTAAGGAATTCAATTTTTCATTTTATTTTCTTTGTCAATTGCTTGCCTTTGGGTGGTTGTTCCCTGCATTTACTAATTGGTACCTTGTAGTAATATTTCTTGAAATTATCTTGATAGTACCATGATGTTCATATATGCTCACCTTGAATTGATGTTCATACAATTTACCTAGGTTAATTATAGGCTTCATTTAAAGAAAAATAATAACAAGGCAAAGGAGAAAGACCTCACACATAGACTCAACACACATAAGTTTGAGGCCGGTCCTAAGAAAGAGGGCATGAGAACAATTGACTAGCTACATGTATAAACTCATTAAGACCTTCTTATTGCATCCTTTCTATTGATCATTATATATCTAGATTTAAATGAAAAGTATGTTAGTTGTCTTGCATGGTAGACGCATGGATGAATAGTGGATTATATATTATTTGGAATGGATTTTGCAATAACAGAGTCAGCCTTTACAATCAATTCTAAAGGAATATGATACTCCAAATTAAATGTTTTGCAAAATGACAAACTTGCTAATGCTGTTATATAATTAGCAAGTGTTTTATATTGACAAACTCTAATTTTTTATTGCTAATGCAGTATTGTGGACAGAAATGGAGAGAAAGAAGATGAAAGAGGAGAGAAATAAGATGAAAAAGGAGAGAAATATGATAGAAGAAAGATGGATATGATACTTGCTTTCATGAACGAGATGAAAGGAAAGGATTTGCGAAGATAGATCTTGATTTATGTATGAATTAATAGAACATGTCCGAATTTTATTTTGAAGTTGAAATTTGTATGTAATGTGATTGATACTTTATTAGATGTGTTTTTTTGTAATAGATCATGTAGTGATACTTTATGAATTTTGTAATAGTTATATTACAAAATAAATGATGACATGTATTTTTTGTCTTTATATACTTCTTAAGATTTATGTAAATATAATTAAATTATAAAAAATATTAGATTTTATATGCATATTGTAATAACTTTTAGTGGGCATCATGAAAAAAAATAAATTTATAAAAAAAGTTTTAGTGGGGTTAGCGGCCCTCAATGTAAGAATTAGTGAGGGTCGTGGCCGTCACTAAAACCCCATATGACCCTCACTAAAACCCCATATGACCCTCACTAAAAGCCTTTAGTGAGGGTCACCTGGCCCTCAGACGTCGTCGGGAAAAGTCTTGTCACTAAAAATATATGTGAGGGTCATGTTTCGACCCTCACTAAAAGTAGCTTTCGTGAGGCACCAGCGACCCTCACTAAATATAAGAATTAGTGAGGGTCAATTTTGCCTCACGAAATCTACCTTTTAGTGAGGGTCGGGATATAACCCTCACCTATACTTTTAGTGACGAGACTTTTTCTGACGACGTGTGAGGGTCATATGGGGTTTTAGTGAGGGTCGCGACCCTCACTAAAACCTAAATTTCTTGTAGTGACATTACGTGGGACTCTAGAGGACATCGCCTAATCGGAGTAATTCGGTCTGGCTCGATGTCTCTCTTGGTCAGGTGCAACTCCGGTGGGAAGGGGGGGAGACCTGCAAAAGATACTCTAATGCTCAAGTTAGTGGGACTCCAAGGTTGAAGTAATGGAAAATGGAACTTAGGTTACCTGAGACGTGTTGTGTCTATAGTTATTGTCAGTGGAGGTGATGACACCACCAGACAATCTTGTGGGGATATTGTTCAGAACGAGTCGAGGTTGATCCCGAAGATAGAGGGTCTATAATGGTGTATCCCTCGTGATAAAGAAGGACATGGACGTCCTTGTATGGCCTGGTGGAGCCCTCGGGCGGAGCCTATGCCAAATATGTCATTGAATTGGCGAAGGAGTTCACGGTAATTCCCCGTCGACGACCTCCCGACCCCATTATAGCTTAGTGCTCGTGGCACTTGGCCGAGCTAGCTAGAATTGGAAGAAGACGACCAAGGCAGTGCAAGCTTAAGGCAGAGAGAGGTGAAGAGAAGAGCTGGAATTGATAATATATATAGGTCTCTTAGGGAACTTCTGTTAAGAGCAGTTGAAAGGAAGTTGCAACTACTATTGCAACTGCTACTAGAAGCAAATTAAGAACCAAAATAAAAAAACATACACAAACACAAGAGAATTATTTACGCAGTTCAGAGACAAACTAGTCACCTAATCTGTGGGGCACTCACTGGACAGATGCTCAATCCACTCTCTATAAGTGTAAAATAAGTCATCTGAATTTCACACCCGAAATTTGACTACAGCACTACACTGAATTGGAAGTAACAAAAACCTATTGTTATTACAAGTATATACCAACTTGCCTCTCTATGCCATCCCAGCCACAGAGTTTCGTCCTCCACACAGTTTTGTGTTATAGCGAATTATCTGCTTGAAATCAATCTTCTCCTGAAAATAAGAAATATATATTATTGCCTTTTTGCACTCAGCAGTTTGCACTCAGCAGTCTCAACTCCTATAATACTGGCAACACAATTTACGGACATAGGAGTTGATAGAAGTGGATCCATAAGAGCAGATCAATAGGATAGGACCCATAGTGGAGTGGATAGGAGTGGATCCACCCTTTTCAAACATTCTCTCACACCTTTTATAAGTAGAGTAGGCAACCCAAAAGACATAGCCATAACTCCATAAGAGAAACTCCTAATTCTATGATGACCTTTAACTCTACCAATGAATGACCACGACCATAAAGATTCATGATGACTATAACTCCACCAAAGTGAACGTCCAAGGCCATAAAACAATAGCTCCATGATGGCCAAAACTCTATTAAGCATCATAAAAGATCAAGTCCAAAAATCACCATAAATGATCAAGACCAAAGGTCACCATAAATGATCAATCAAGATTAACTCCACCACTAAGCATCATAAAAGATCAAGTCTAAAAATCATTGTAAATGCAAGTCCAAAAGTCACCATAAGTGATCAATCAATATTAACTCCACCATAAATACATATATAATATATATCATCAAGATATATTATATATATGTATATTATCAATAGTCTCAACAACATTCTAGCAACATTGCAGCAGGATAAATATCACAGTAGTATAAACTTCGCTGCAGCAAAAGCAATTGAGACTGACCAATAAGCAGTTAAAACTGCCTGTGTTGACATAGGAGACTTGCATATTCATAGCTTCTCTTTCCACATAAATAGAGAAGGCCAACCAACTTCCATAAATGCGACTTAACAAAAGGATCTTAACTTCAGCAGTTTCAAACTCAAAAGACAATCATAACATCATAATACTTCGGCCATAAAATCTTCATGAAAAACTACCGCCAAAATTGTCAGCCCATTAATAAATACCACTTCATTTTTTTCATAATTGACTTTGATTATAAAGGCTTCAAGATAATCGCCCAATTTGAATAAAAGCTGACTTAAACACTGATCATTAACAACATCAGTTCAAACCAAATAGTCAGCACTAAATCACCATAACACCATGACCATAAAGATTAAATGAGTAAGACCCAAAGATAATTAAAGAGGACTTCTTCTCAACTCATAAAATTAATCGGGCAATAAAAAGTAATTAATGATAATTAAAAATATCAGAGACATCAAAGTAAGTCATCATTAATAATGGAGACCAAAAGTCATCATATTTGTAGGAAACAAAAGATCCTCATTTTGCACTGCATCATTATCCTGAAATCCATAGATTGCAGGAGTAATTAAAATTGTCATCACGCAGTTGTAACTGCCCTTCAACATAAGCAGAACTCCTCATAGTTGTGACTGTCCATTCAACAGATAATAACTTGGAATACTTTTGCTTAAGCAACCACAGAGCAAGTAACATAATGTAACCTGTAAAACTAAGAACTTTAGCATAAACTCCACAGCAGTTGCAACTGATATACAACTGAGAACTAGCTGATCATCCTTTTGTCAAATATAGTAACAATAACTGGCATATAATTGAGATCTTCAATATAAACTCCATAGTAGTTGCAACGGTCATACAACTGAGAACTGATCGATAATCCTTTTGCCAAATATAGCCAACACATCATAAGACGAACACCAACAATCTCCCCTTTTAGCTTATTTGGCAAAAACACAAGCTGTCAAGAGAATATCCAGAGTATATCACAATCACATCATTCAAGCAACTCATCAAGCAAGATGAGTTGAAACTGAGTTAATGGACATCACACTCGGTATCATAAGCTTCAGCATAAACTGCTCAACAACCAGAGCAGTTGTGATTGTCATTACAATTGAGAATAATCTGGGAAGTGTTTTATCAAATATAACCAACAAACATAAGCCAAATACCAACAAGAATTATATGGAGGAGCTGAAGGTGGGGGGAATAAATAAAACAAGGGTAGTAAGAGGTGGAGAAATAGCTGAGAAGCCAAGTGAAGTCATTAAGGAAGGAGAAGGGAGAGTAGAAGCGCCATCTTTTATCCTCAACCGTGCCATGTGGTCGAGACTCAGCTCTCTCATGCAGTGATTTGATAAAATGAACATGAACATGTTATGTAATTTGATAACACGTTCAGTGATTTGATACACAGGAGAACGTACGCCAGGGTTGTCAATGACAATCGCCACCTCGTCAGATTTGACGAGCCGGGCCCAGCAGTAGAAGTCCTATTTGTTGTTGTTGTACATGGTCTGCATGGGGAGCACGCTGGACTCGGACGAGGCCTAGACATTGAGCCGCTCCTCCTATGGGTGCAGGTGCCGGCGACGCCGAATGTGAGCAAGTAGTGAAGCTCGGATGGGAGCTTGACCTTCTGCTTGATGGCGGCGTCGTTGCCGAGGTGGACGACGTAGGAGCCCTCCGGCACCACCAACAACATGTCGCTTTGTTTGTGATCCCATTGGATGTACTCCACGAAGCCGGAGGTCTCCCCAGGATGGCACTACGACTGAGCACCTGCGTCCCCTTCCCGGGGCGGGGTAAAGGTGACGTATACGTGGAAATAAAAAAGTTGAAAAAAATTATATATTATATTTTAATTCACGTCTGCTTGACACGTCACTCGTTTAATAGGACAGGTGACGAAAAATTAACGGTGGGATAAAATTGATGTAAATCCAATAGTACATGATACAATTTGGTGAAATAAAAATTTTGAATAAATTTGAGACAAAGTTCAAAGCTCATGATATATTTAGGTAATTACCCAAACCAAAACAGAGAATCACATACAAGGAACCCCAAAATCGAGTCCTAGGGTTTTCATGAACCCTTATAGATTCATTTGGTTTTTCTTATTTGTATTAAACCCTTTAATAGATCCTTGTTGTCCAGAATTAAAATCAATATTTTAATTCATCATTACCATGATTTAATTACTAGAAAAAGTAATAACAACAAGTAAGAACAACCCTATCAAACTACTAGTAACCGCAAGCACTTAAATAAGAGTTTTTGGGTTCGATCTTTAGCCAATCGATCTAGATCATAGATTTTATTCAAGACCAATAATATTCATATTCAATCATCATTTATAGGTTTGAACAAATAAAAATCACATGGATCATTTAAAAATTCGTGTTAAACAAATACACACAAGTCGAAATCTACATAACTTAATTCTATTGTTCTTTTAATGCAATCTTTAGCTCTTATACCATTGTTGATAATCATTGGCACACGAGGCAGCATAATTTTTTTTTTGTGTGCCTTTGATCACCAAAACCAAGACCTGATTGCATCATCAAAATAATAGAAGAGAAACATAAAGAGAAGTTCAGATTTGTTACCCAAAAAGGATGAACGATGGATCTTCTCATCACCGGGCTATCGTAAACCACAGTGAACCAAATCGTATCATCTCCAAAGTATCCACACTAGGAAGGATCTAAGAACACTTCAAGGGCACCAACAATAGCCAAAATTCTCTATATTCTAGCAGGGGAATTTGGAACAAGGAGAAAGGTGGAGTGGAAGAGGCACAATGAGAAAGAGGCACAAAATTGATTTTTGCTCCTCCTAGGAGTACAAATAAATACTCCTATAGTTAGGGTTTCAAACCAATAAGTGGGCTCAAGATGGATAAAATCCATCTAATGGGTTTAAGTCCAATAAGTGGACTCAAAGAGTGCCTCACAAGCCATCTACTCTCTACTTTCTCATAGACCTAATGACATCTCATGCCAAATATGACATTGTTATTTTACCTTTGTATCCTTCCTATATGTGTGTGACCTTATGGCTTCTAAAACATACTAGTAGTATACAATGAATTATAATTCTCACTGAAGTGGAATTACATTATTTAAACTCTTTAAATTATTATTCATTCTCAATGAATAAATTCACTTATACAAGTCAATAGACGCTTCTAGCCAAGCATCATGACTACCCAAATGATAGAAGGTCGATGGTTTGACCATTTCACCCTTCCATGTTTACCATGCAATCAACTCCTTTCACCACTCTTTATCTCATCTTGTATCTTAAATCTTTATTCCAAAAATCTCATCTTGAATGTGTAGATTCTTGTATCTTAAATCTTTATTTCAAAAATGCTCTCTATGAATCACATTCATAAATGCATACTGCTTTGGCCAAAAACTCATGGATTAAGAGACTGTACAAGAGTGAGATAAACTCCCCATATAAATATGAGGTGGTGAATCTTATGTTGATCACTCAACCATCTTCAAGTGATTCATCCTATACCCAATCTCCAAGCTATGAACACCCAAAGGTGAACCACAAGTAATGAAGTCAAAGTATAACACTAGGCACTTAAGATACTTTGGTGATCTCAAGTCCAAGGATACTTGCACCACTGATATGATGAGATGTTTTCACAAACATAGATTGAATATTCATGCGAAGATCTCATCATTAGGTCTCCAATGAACTTGTTTCTCAAACAAGCATCCACATGTTAATTCTGAGCATCGTAATGCTCACAACTTTTGAGAACTATTGCTTGAACAAGTCAATAAGTATAAGATGTGATAGTCTATCCGTAATAACAATGTCCTATCTTCTTAATACTACGACTAGGGATAATTTAGGTATAAACACTTTTACATGCAATAAGAATCTCATATCATGAACTCTTCATGATTTCCTTTGCACTGTGTCATTTACCAAGGACTTTGTTACATAGTTTAAGTTTTTATGCAAGCGAATGAATTAACATGAGCACTAAGTAATAAAGATAGTCTTTCATAAATAAGTAAAATGTACATGAAGAGTTCCTAATTACATGAGGGCTCTAGGGCATATCACTAACAACAACAATATTAAAGGATGCATCAAAATAACAGCTGAATACTAATGCAACTACAAGTCATGATAGCAACATGTAACTCCTCCCAACGATAATTCTACCATATGCACCGTACTATAATCAAATAAGCATTAATAAATGACAACTAATTAAATATATGCAATTATCAACATGTCATGTCCAACAAAATAATACAACATGATATCAACAAATTTCATAAGCAAAACAAGCAAGTAGGGGCAAGAGGTAAAAACATCATTTGCACATTCAACATTCATCAGCTACAACAAAAATTACACCACAACCCAACACAACTATATATTCTCCAAATCACCATTTAATCTGATACACCATTATTTTACATTATTTAACTATTTATCAAACTAAATTAATAATTTTTAATTATTGAATAATACTGAAAAATAAAAAAGGGCTACCAAATGACATTGAATCTAAAATTTGATACCACTATCGCGTTCAACACACGAAAACCTACAACTTTGATATTCACCTCAACCTCAACCGGTGTCTCTAAGTCCCCCAAACAATTTAGTTCCAATTTCAAGTTCAAAAGATGATTTCATAATTAATACCATTATCTATACACAACTTGCTATTTTTCTATGATAAAAATTAAATAATTTATAAAATAAAAAAACTCTCGTATCCTTCACCTCTATGCCCGAGTCCGAAGCCCGCCCTCCCCTCTCCTCCTCGGGTCGGTGTCAAGCAGCCCCTACGCCACCGACGATCAACCCACAAGCCTATGCATCCCCTCTCGCGGCCTCCGATGCCGACGGGACGCCCACTACAAGAAATCTGGGTTTTAGTGAGGGTCGCGACCCTCACTATAACCCCATATGACCCTCACTAAAGACTTTTAGCGAGGGTCACCCAGCCCTCACACGTCGTCAGAAAAAGTCTCATCACTAAAAGTATAGATGAGGGTTATGTCCCGACCGTCACTAAATGTGGCTTTCGTGAGGCAAAATTAGCCCTCACAGGGTCGCTGGTGACCCTAACTAAATATGAGAATTAGTGGGGGTCGGTTTTGCCTTACAAAAGCTACTTTTAGTGAGGGACGGAACATGACCCTCACCTATACTTTTAGTGACGAGATTTTTTCCAGGGCCGGATGACCCTCACTAAAGGCTTTTAGTGAGGGTCATATGGGTTTTAGTGAGGGTTGGTTTTGCCTCACGAAAGCTACTTTTAGTAAGGGTCTGAACATGATCCTCAACTATGCTTTTAGTGACGAGATTTTTCCCGACGACGTTTGAGGGTCGGGTGACCCTCACTAAAGGCTTTTAGTGAGGGTCATATGGGGTTTTAGTGAGGGTCGCGACCCTCACTAACCCCTATATTTTGTGAGGGTCGATGACCCTCACTAATTCTTACATTTTCTGAGGGTCGCTAACCCCACTAAAACCTTTTTTATAGATTTATTTTTTTAGTGACCCCCACTAAAAGTTATTATAATAAGCATATGAAATCTAATATTTTTTATAATTTAATTATATTTACATAAATATTAAGAAGCATATAAAGACAAAAAATACATGTTATCATTTATTTTGTAATATATCTATTACAAAATTCATAAAGTATCACTATATGGTCCATTACAAAAAACACATGTAATAAAGTATCAATCTCATTACATAAAAATTTCAACTTCAAAATAAAATTCGGACATGTTCTACTAATCAAGATCTATCTTTGCAAAAAAATTTCTTTCATCTCGTCCATGAAAGCAACTATTATATTCATCTTTCTTCTATCATGTTGAAATTGTTCTTCCATCTTCTTTCTCTCATATTAGGGTGTAAGATAGGTTATTAGGCACTTTGCAAAAGAAACCCTCCAAGAAAAATGTTTACAACCGAGTCCTCTTTTATTTTTTTTCCTAGATATAACACATCCAGCTGATAAATATTCCATCTTATGTGAGATGTTATTGCAAGAAGAGTTCTTATGCTTTCTAATCTAGTAATTGGGGCAAAGGTCCGGGTAAAATCAAATCCTTAAAATTGTATAATTCCCTTTTCCTCGAGTCTCGCTTTCAATTTTTGAATTGAACCATCAAAGTTATACTAGATTCGATAGGCCCATTTCAAGCCGATGGCTTTCTTATCTTTAGGTAGACTTACTAGCTAGTTAATTTCTAGGTATCATGTTCAGTTATTGACTTAATTTCTTCATCCATGGTTGCACACCAATTCTGATTGCTTGCAACATCAAAGAAGTTACTTGGCTCTTTTATTTGAGTTGAATTGCAAACTTGAGTTCTATTGTATATTTCTGTTAAGCTGTCAAATCTTCAAGGAGGAGAATCATCACTCACTTGAGGGCTCTTCAATTTCATCTGTGTTTGGAGGTGGAATAGGAGCAGCATCATTTCTTTCTTCATGATTAGAAAATACTTCACGGCCATCAATTCTTTTGTTGTCAGTTGTCTTAGAATGTTGCCAATATTCTTTTTATTACAATTCCAAACTGTATTTTCATCTACTATTACATCCTTGCTTACAAGCAAGGTCATTTTAATGGATCAAGTAATATGAACTTTTTAGACTCACTATTATATCCAGGAAATTTGCATTTGATGTAGATATCGTCTAACTTAATTCTTTCTCAATTGAGAAGGTATAAATGCACATGCTATATTCTCGAAAGTTTCAGGTGTTATATATTGGGTTTTATTTTATATAATGCTTAATATAGGGTTTACTCATTTCAAGGCTGAGGTAAAAACACTTGTTCAGAATATAAACAGCAATTTGAACTGCTTCTGCCCATAAACAATCAAGCAAATTCTTTGCTTTCAGCATACTTCTGGCCATCTCTATTCAGTATTTGTTTTTCCTTTCGACAAAGCCAATTTGAATTGGATCATGAAGAAATCTTGATGAAACGAGATTCCGATCTCCTCGAGCATTGTCGCGAACTCGGCGCCGACAAGATCTCCTCCTCCTCCTCCTCTCCCCCTTTCTCCCTCTTGATGGACTGTGTGCGGCTCTCTCTTTGAGCCGCACGGTTGGCTTAGGTGAGGGGTTTTATTCCCCTCATCCAATGACCCATTTGCCCCTCACTTGACTTGACTTGACTTCTTCTCGGTTTCGATCTGTGTTCGATTCGGACTCCGATCCTATCTGCACTCATAAGTCAAACTCGACTTTAATAAGACATCATAAGCAAGAAAGGAAATAACCATTGAACTAATTCAACTTCATATTTCCATGGGTCGGGTTATACCTTCTACTCGAGGCGATTTCCGCGGCTCAACCCGGCTAACCTCCGATCCGGTGCGCTGCACCAAAAAAAGAGATTTTTATATTAGGAATTTTTTTCGGGTTTTACACTATGCTTCCAGCACTATTTAACTATAAATGCTCAACTATGTAATCAAAATAAGTATACTAACTGCAACATAAAAAAATTGGAAAGAATATGGGAAGAAGTAACGCAAAGATGCCACTCCAATTCTTTCAAAAAATTTCTTCAACAAGAGGGTTTTTTGTTAGCTTATGTTCAAGAAGGTATAGTAAAATTTCTTGCACTATTACACTGTATGCATCCCATCATGACATATTAACACACTTGCTAGTCTATTAAGGAATTGATTACACCAAGAAAGGTTCTATTCACTTGAGCTTTGTTTGCTATTTCTTTGATTACGCTAATGATGATTTTGGGAGCTCAAAAGTTCCTTGATTCATCATGCACAAAATTGACAATGAAGGTTTGTGCACTTACTGTTCTGTTCGGTGCATTTTCTGTGATAGTCGGGACTGTCACTCTCCCACACTTTGAAGATCCTCACAGTTAGTGCAGTGGACTTCTCTTGAGTACTGCACATGGATGCGTTGTGGGAACGCGTCAAGACTTAAGAACAGTCCACATGGTATGTTCAGCATGCTGAGAATTCATTCTCAGCAAGTCAGCATGTTGAACATAAAGTTCTAATGACCAACCTCTCTCACACATAATGTTTTCTCTCATCAATTTTATCCATTTGTTGGAGCATGAAAGTTGTGCAGGTATATCCAAACATAGTGAGCTTCCAACTCGATGAATCAGTTGTGCTGCCACGCTGAACATTTAGCATGCTGAACATACCATTCTCAGAACATTCCTTATGGGAGAAACTGAAGATGCTGCCATGGAAATGACACTCTTTTGAAGCTCTATTTCTAAGAACAATATTCCCCCCTTTACTAGTTTTTCGGTTGCTCGATGAATCATACGTATGGTTTAAGAAACAAGAACATAGTATAAAACTTAGCAATAAAATAATAAAAAAATATCGAATGATTAATTAAGAATGCAGTTTAATTTACTAACCAGTAATCATAACCCAGCTGATGGAGGTGGAGGTGGAGGTGGACGTGGTGGAGGTGGTGTGGTGGAACTCGAAGGAGAATTTGTTGATTCTGAAAAAAATGACAGGAATACCAAGTTGTGTCATTAGCAAACGGACTGTGATATGTACTTTGTTAGACCGTTGAGTTCGAAGTGTCTAAATGTCTAATACCCGGGTGGAGGTGGTACTTTGTTAGACTGTGTCAATAAAACAATCAAAATGTCTAATACCCGGGTACGCATCTACGCGCCCCAACCCGACCCTCACTTGGGCCCAACTCCTTGATTTTACATCCCACCTCCCTCAAACCAAGTAAAATCAACATCAAGTTCAATATCTTAGCAAAATTTGTAATGATCAGGAGAATTTATGAAATCCTATTTGGATAAAAATTTCAGCATACGAAGTGTGTTCAAATTTCAAAATTTTTAGCATGAACATGTGCATGATAAAGTGCAATTTCAGCATGTACAAACTAATTCCAGCATGTACGAATAATTTCAGCATTTATAAAATAATTTCAGCATATACGAGAAATTTCAGCATATGCACTCTAATAAAATTATGCATAAATACTTATAATTCTGCATGCATATTCATACCACTACATCAAATTCCTGCCTACAATTCAAGCTATAAAAATTCAGATTTCTGCATACTTATATTGCTATAACAATTCATATTCCAGCATAATACAACATTCATAAACTAGAAATAACTATCATTTTCAGCACTAGTAAACAAGCATAAATCAAAATAAAATTATCAAATTCAGCGTACCTAGACATGCATAACTAATTTATACTATTACAAATATGAATGTTCAGCATGCTGAGATTCTGAATCAGCAAGTCAGCATGCTGAACATAGCATGCTGAGAATGCTGCCATGCTAAACATTCAGCATGCTGAGATTCTGAGAATGAATTCTCAACAAGTAAATTGCTAAGTGAACATCAATGATAATACTAAGTAAATTGCTAGCTGAGCAAGAAACCTTATGGTACTCTCCGGAAAAGAAGCTAAGGCATGTTCAGCAGTATCTGTCGTGTGCAACTCATTGATAGATCTCAAGAGAATACATGAAACATCAAGATCAATCTACTCTAAATATAGTCACAATACAGATGATTAAGCAACCATAAGTAATTAAATATACAACATAATACTTGATACCCTATTTTTGTCTGTAAAGGATACTAACACCAAAAAAAAGGTTCATAGAATAAAAGAAAGAAGTTCAAACTAGTGTACATGTTATTAGAAATAGAGTTAATGTGGTAACCATGAGCATGAGCATATATCCTTCGACATCTAGATACAAGACTTGTCTCTTGGCTTGTTACCTACACATAATGAATTCAACATGTATTTAAAAATGTGTAACATTTATGATCTATTAATTATATTGGTACTTGAATTTGTAGCAAATGAAGTCATTGCTAGCACTATTGTCATTCTAAGCGGTTGAGTTGTTTTAATGTCTAAATGTAAATCATGGCATGAGTACAACTACCACAGGTAAATGGAGTGATGGAAACTCTTCTGAAGGGAAGGACAAGTCATTGCTCAAACAATTGAAAATCCTTCCAGAGTATCCATTAAGAAGATATGTTTTCTATAAAGAAGTTGACTCTTGACAGCAATTTTCTATAAAGAAGAACCTCCTAACATCATGTAAAGGCAAACCACAAATTGCCTTGGGTTTTTGAGGAGAATACCAGGAGAAAAAATATACTTGTCTCTGATAATTGGTTGCATGCTCCTTGCAACTGGTTTTGTCTTTGAGACATGCAAAGGTTGGCAGGGCAATGCACTTGAATTACTTTTAGCTATCTGTTCTACCATATGAATGATGAAACATTAGGTTGGCAGGGCAATGATACCTTGGATTTTTCATCTAAACAGCTAGGAGGTGGTTTTGAAACATTAAGTTGAATAGATAAATAATCCTATACAAAATAAAATATGAAATCAAAAAAATATAAAAAATATGAAAATCCAAGCAATTCAACCCGATGCAATAAAAATATGAAAATAAAAAAGAAATCAAAGGAAAAATAAGTAAAATTGTTCACCCTAACATGTCTAATTGGTGCATATCTGGTTAAACAATTCTTGTTAGAGTTTGATGAGTTCTAAACAAACTAGTTTTGGGGCAAAATTGGGACCGGATATAAAATAAGTTTAATATAATTAGTCAATCTTGTCCTACTTCAAAACAGTAGTAAATGCCAAAAATTAGCTATAATTGTACTTTAATATCCAACTTGGTAAAATGATCTATGCTTCATGAGAAACCCTTTGTTTCTTGTGAAAGATATGAATGAAAGATATGAATGTTCATTTTCAGTACATGAACAAATTAGAGTAAGCAAGAGTAATATCTTTCCAAACAAATCCAATCAATTACTAGATAGTAATTGGATTAAGACATGCTAATTTTAGGTATCTACACTTAAAGAAACTTGAGATTCATTCTTGTAGGTACTCTGCATCAGATTTTTGGGGTGACATTTTGTTTCATACATTTTGTTATTTTCACAGCATTTGCATTTCATTACTTTTATGGAGGTTTGAACGTGTTGGTAGATTGACCCCATTCTAGCACATTGTTCTTTATTTCTTATGTGCATGAGTGGACCACCAATAATGGAACCAAGATTCAACCGACAACAAACACGAAAGGGAAAGGAAAAGGAAATGCTCATAGTTTAGGTTGAGAAACAGAAACAGATATTCTGCGCATATTTTTGGGAATCTACACTTAAAGAGATTGAGAAATAGAAAGGAAAAGGAAATGATCACAGTTGTGTCGACCGCATGCAGATTCAGCCGTGAGCAGTAGTCGCCGATCTGAACAGGTCACACTTCTCCATGACCACAATAGAATGATGAATTATCCCCACAAGTGAACAGACAAGCACAACTATTTTATTAAGTTTGAAAAATTCATGCATCAACAACCTCATTAGGTTGCAATAGTTACTTTATTCATAATGGAAGAAATAGACTTTGGTGTTTCATTTCAAACTTTTAGGCAACAGACTAAGGAGAACATATAAGTTATACAGTTTGATGGTTACTATAATTCATTGTAATAAGGGATTACCCTAAGCAAATTCCAAGGGAAACATCAACCTACAGTCTGAAATGATTGAAATAAAGATTCTCTTTGAGAATATATTTACAGAACAGTAGCTTCTTATGAGTTAAGAAGAAATGAATAGTACTAACCCCATTCTTTGAAATGTGTGTGTATTAACTGAAGAAGCCTTATTTTTGAGATTTTAGAGGAATGCTAATTCTAGGAAAGAAAAGTTCTAGTGCTACCACTCTCAATGCTGACTTCAGTGTATGCCTAAATCTAGCTAAATTGAGTACAAGTACTCAGATGAAACTTATTAAACTACTTATAGAACTCTCCATGGCCAAGATAAAACTTGAGTCTAATTTCCAGTAAATTAGACGAAATCCAAAATCAAATCTTATCATGGCAGAGTCTAGGCATTCAACAAATTCATTCGAAGCAATCACAGATCTCCAAACATCTAGTAAGCCATGCCAAAATAGAAAAAAATATTCCAAATTGCCAAAAACAACCATGCCTCTGAATTTATGGGAAGGCACAGTCTTATCCATGTATCATGATTTTGGAAGCCAAAACAGACATCTTGAGTAGCAAATCTTTCAAGTGAAATAAATATGAAGACTTCAGTGCACCAAAGATAATATTAGAAACAACAAGGTAAGAACCAAAGAAAGCTCACTTTGATCCACGCTTCCCACTCCCAGTGTGAGCTCAAGATCATCCACTGCTACATCATGAATCCTCTCCCTCTCCCAAGGCTTCACCCTACCACTGCTACATCATGAAGCTTTGATCTAGCAACAATATTGACTATGGAGTGTTAGAGTTTAGAAGACTACAAGTTTACATGGAATTTAGAGCAGATAAATGTGTGTGCTATTGGGATGAAGCCTTAATCTAGCAAAAGCATTGAATGCTTTTTCATTTCACAATCTAAAAAAAGTATTCTAACTTGAGATTCCTGATTGCTTTGGACGTTCTCTTTGTGTGTTGTCAGGGTCACTTTCAATGGTATCCTTTATAGATTTAAACTATGATGATTTATTCGGGATTAGTATTCAATGAGCGCACACAAGCGCAAGTCCCCATGCAATTTTTCCCCCGAGGCACTAACCTAGCACCTCGAGGGCCTTGGCGCGCGTCTCAGGATGCTGAGATCATATTCATTCTCAGCATGCTGATTGCTGAATTCTCAGCATGCTATGTTTAGCATGCTGAGATTCTGAGAATTCATTCTCAGCAAGTCAGCATGCTAAACATAGCATACTGAGTGCAGCATGCTGAGAATGAACACTCAGCATGCTATGTTCAGCATGTTGACTTGCTGAGAATGAATTCTCAAAATCTAAGCATGCTGAACATAGCATGTTGAGAATTCAGAATGCCGAGAATGAATTCTCAACATGATTGAATTCTCAGCATGCTGAATGTTTTCCTTTTATACTTTTATTTTTTAACTTAGTTTCTCGATCAATCTAAATATGTTTGTAGTTGACATACTCAATCCTATTAAATCTTGTTCTGGAAACATGTTAGTCATGTTCAATCTTCTTATTCAATCATGTTCTAAATATGGTTGTCTACTTCATGTTATTGAACAATATCAAAAGATGCAGCTAATTGATCCAAAACAGTTTGTTTACTGTACTACCTTACTTGCTTTGATATCAGACCATCTGGTTGCTCCTTTTCTACAAGCATGAAAGGAGAAGCTATATGAATTTAACAAAGATCTTAAAGCCTTAACTAATGCAATCAAACAAAAAATCCAACCTATACTGAATAACTGCATGTTGTTTGCTACAAGACGGATGATCTGTTGGAATGTCTGCTACCCTTCTTTCTCTACCAAAAAGGTAACAACCCTGTCGGTGCACATAAAGGGGTTTGTTCATAAGACAATTCAGCTTAAAATGAATAGAATATAAAAATTAAATAATTATTAACACATTAAATAGTCTATAATATAAACCAATTTAAGATTTATGAACGTGAGAAAAAAGCAAAGGTAGAAGTCTTTTTGAACTTTGTCGGTCCTAGAATAGGCAACAAGACCAATGAAGGATAAAATTTGAGACTTATATGCACATGTAGGATTGTAGGAACAGAAATATTAAATAAGCTGCTTGGACAATTCAATCAGGACAACAGTAACACAACGTCACAATAGAAATAGAGAAAGCCAAATTTGTAATCTTCCTCAAGTTGCATTCCTTTGGGACTGAAACGATGAAGGATAAATGAGATTATCACATGGTCTTAGATGGGAATGGTAATGGTGCTCCTATGGGTTGAATGAGATCCAAGATAGGAATAGTTGAATATGATAACAGTGTGGAAGGGCAACTGTGGAAGTATCAAAAATTGAGAATGAAAGATATTACAACATTAGCAGGTTTAGAATAATTGATTTTATTTAAAGGTATAGAGCAGCTTATCTTACATCTCAAAATTCAAGTATGCTGATTATACATTATGAAAACATGCATCTTAGTATCTTACTACTTTTACGGTGTGGAACTAGATGTTATGTTTGCATGGTTTTTCAACTCTTAATTATTCTATCCATATCATATGTTATCTTCTGCAACATAAGCTTTTCATAAAAGGCAAAAAAAAACTCAGATGTCAGAATGGCTCAGAGCTAGACTGGAAAAAGCTTGGCTGAGACTGCTCAGTTCCTAATTGAGTAAATGAGCCCAGCTTGAGCTTTAATTTTAGGTTCAAATTCTACAGGAGCCAAGCCTGAGCAACAGAAAGCTTGGTTCATTACACAGCTCACGCACAAACATGTGTTATGTTGATGAACAACTTCATATATTACTCATTTGAAATGTACGTAAAATGTACTACATTGATGTATATGATTGAAATTAGTCCCAAATTCATCTAAGCTAATTCCAATGGAAACAATTTGGTTCTAACTTGGTCATGTTAATTCAAATTTATTTAAATCTTAGTCACATCCTAGGATAAGTCTTTGAGGTTGAGTACTCAAGCTAATTAAGCAGCAAATGAGCCAAGACAAGCTAAGCTTGAGTCTAAAAAGATTACTGGGCTGAGCTCGAGCTTAACTCTTGCAAGCATATAGAGCTTGAGTCAAGATCAACAAAAATCTGTTGAAATAAGTTGGCTACTCCCCAACCCAACTCTGAAGCAAACAAACAAGTAAATAAAGGAGTATAACATATTTAGAAGACCAAAGTAAATGCAATTTGGTAAAGGATGTGAAACCAAGGACAACCCAAGATAGATTATCAATGACAAAAAATATGGGGAAAAGCCTAGCTCCAAGACAAACCAAGATATAAATAGAACAAAGTCCATTTTCATGTTACACGAAATTTGTTTTCAGTTTATATTATGTCAAGCCTTGTGTGACCCAGGTAGCTAGAGCTTAGAGTTCACTAACTTACAAGATAATCATAATATAGTGTAGCTTAATGAATTATACAAAGTAGAATGAATCTAATTAATCATGAAGGCAGAAACCTTTTCTTTTGCTTCTAGGGCTTGCTCGGCTGCCTCCATATTTGCAACAGAATCATTTTCATCACCCCTGCATGGAAACATATTCTCATAGTCAAGTGCAAAAATAGTGAATGCACTTGTGTCATAACAGAGGTGGTCATCAAACAAATGAATGTTTACAGCTAGAACCAACAAAATAAGAAAAGATTATGTCATCAATGAACAAATAGACAAAGACTTAAGTTATCATATAATGAATTCACTTACCTTGCATGTTGAACTATTTCAGCCTTCACTCCAATCTGAAACAGAAGAAGAGCCGACTAAGAATTTAAAACTAAATGAAATAGTTAGCATCAGGACATCAGTAAAGAAAAAGACAATTCCATATGAAACCTCAACTTGTGTATAAACCTCTCAAGAAAAAAATACAGGACCGGGTGTCCGCATTGACACAAGCATGTTATGAAACAACTTATTACTCCAGTTTGGGTCAGCATGTTGTTAGGTCCATAGTACAAGGAGATACGAATAGACTAAATTCCAAGTTACTATGAAGCAAAAGAAGATATCAATTACTATGAATTATGCTTTACCAAAGGGATAAACAATGCATATGAAATCTAGCTGTGCTTCTTCATCCTAATGTCTTTAAGAATTACTCTTAAATGGCAAAAGTACAACTAAAAAAGAAACTTACAACAGTGAATGCATTAAACTAGCTCACATATGTGAAAATTCAATCCATTTTCAACTTAGGGTTTCAGGTTTTAGTTGAAAAACTTTATTATCTAAACACCTATAAAGATGAAATTAATTTATTGATGAAAATCTAGCTACTTCAGTCCTTGCTTTGATTAAATAGCAAACTTAAAAGGAAAAAAAATACTATAATCATAGCCTCAAACTTCATTGTATTGAAGTTGAAGAGTTCGTAATTCATACAAAACCAAAGGTTTGGAGATAAGAAGCTTACAAGCCCTTCTCCAGATTTGAACTCCAAAGGCTGGCCATAGTTATCAACTCTAGTATCATAAAACATCGTCTTCTCTTCATTAAGAAGTATTCCTTTGTAATGCACCTTCAATAAGTTTTCACAAAGAGGGCAATCCATGGGAAATTCGCCTTTTCATTTCCAAAAATTTAGCATAGTCAAAATATTGCACATTGTATATGAAACAAATAAATCTATCAATAGAGACATCTGAAGGGTTGTGAGACAAGTTAACATAGGAATAAAATTGATGTATAATTATTCTAAAAGATCAGACAAAATGATTCCTATGCAAAATCATCAAAACATTCACTTATATACATGTGCTTTGACAGGCATATATGATAATAGAAATAACAATTAAAGAAAAAGATGACTGAAAAATCTGAGGAATATATGGCAATAGCAATAATAATGAGAAGAATGTACAAACCTTGTCCATCAACAATGCAACACTTTATTAGACGGCCATCACCAAGCATGTCCCTTACCTATTAGACAAATTCTAATATAAGTTTCAAGAAGAAAGAGATAGCAGCGGGGCTACATAATCATCAGCCATCACAGGAACTCGATAATCTAACAATAAGAAAAGGCATCTGGGATTTACCCACTTAGATTACTAAATTGTTAATAATAAAATAATTTGAAGGAATGAAAAAAAAACAATAATTTGTCTAAAATTTTAGCCATGATTAAAGCTCATGCATGCAAAATCTGCTTAGCCATCAAAGTAAACAAAGAAAACTATAATATCAACATCAATCGGATTATACTTGTTCACATGAACCTTAGTTCAATGACCCTTTAAGCCAAAATTTATTTAGACCGTGACACTAGCATGAGAACATTTAAGAAAAGGCCTACATCCTAAATAGTTCTCTACTTATGACAATGATAATAAGAAAATTGTATACTTTTTCTTCCAAAAGAAACAATTATTTTTAAGAAACAATTATCATTGACGAAGATAAAATAAATATCACAAACACGAAGTAAAATAAATATCTTCCAAAAAAATAGATAATCTCCCTTAGATAAATGTGCACCTCTTGAAAGAAGGCGACAAACCCTTCACCTTGCACAACTCCAACATCAGCTTGCTGCAACTCCACCTGCTACGGTTTAGGGGCGTTTCTGAACGCCAACTTAGCCAGCTTCCTAGTAGCTTCGCCATCCTCCTCACTCAGCCGCAGGGTCTCCGAGAATAGATTCGAAGTGTTGGGAGTATTGGCGAAGGAAGGGGAGGGAAGTAGGGTTTAGGGTGTGAACAAAAATCGCGAGCAATGGAAGCAGGTGAGAGGAAACGAGACCGGAGTGAGAGGAAATGGCGAGCGGGATCAACGGGTGAAGCGCGGAGAGGGAGCGGAAAGAAGAAACGATGAAGAGATGGTGAAGAAGAGAGGACTGCGGAGAATATTGGCTGGAGAAAGGAAAGGGTGCAGAGGGAAGAGTCACGCGGTTGGAGAAAAATGGGCGCGAACTTTGTCGGAGGGGGAAAATGTCGCGCATCTAGGGGAAAAAATGGGTGCGGGGATTTTGTCGGCTGGGGGGAAATGCGTGGTTAGCTAAAAAAATAAGAGGGAATAGGAGAAAAATAGGGTTTTATAAATTTTACCAACAGAATATATATTCGTCGGTGATTTTATTGGTAATACCAACAAAAATTATCAGTCGGTGATAAATCCGTCGGTGAAGCCCTGTTTTCTTGTAGTGACATCTGTATGAACCCATTCCAAGAGATAAGCAGTTTTTGTGTTTCTTCCTTCAGGGAATGATAGTCAATGCATCTTGCCAATAACACATCTGTAATGACAGTCGTACCTGAGACCTAGCTGTCACCCCAACAGAGTTCTCCTACACGTCTGGATTGTTGATCGAGTTCAGGCGGACACTCTGAAGAGAAAGGAAAGAGGGATCTAGAGAAGAAGGAAGGAGAAGTAGATAGAGAGAAGATAAAATTTGTATTCAAATCTCGATATCCATCTCAGCTTTTATTCATCTATTTATATGTTCAATTACAATTCAATTACAATGATTATTGAACTCATAATTTCGGCCCCACTGGGGTCTCTACTTCACTCGCGTGCTCCTACGTGGCGCTTCCTCACGACTTCAGTGCTCGTTTGTAGTTGATGCTGCTCTTTCTGATGTGTCAACATCCTCACCCTCTTATTCCGCATGCAGTGTGATGTGACTACGATCCCTTTCTTCTCCGTGCGTAATAATTCTCTGCGGGTCAATTAGAACCTTGTCCTCAAGGTTCTGGTTAAAGTGTCAATGCTGCTCTTCCTCCTCGTCTGCAGTAATGGTAAGGTTTGGTGCTTCAGCATCTCTCGCCGGGCTGCCGGCGTTCTGCAGTAGTGGTAGAGGAATTACTTGCATCTTAGGCTTCCCTCGACACTGCTTGAGGACAAAAATATGGAAAACATGATGTATACGAGACATCTCTGGTAGCTCGAGTTTATAAGCGACCTTCCTGACTCTCTTGATAATGCAGAAAGGTCCAAAATATCGAGGACTGAGCTTTTGGTTCTTAAACAGGCGAGCTGATACTTGACGATAAGGCTTCAACCTCACGAATACCCAATCACCTTCTTTAAACTCTAATTCTCTCTTGCCTTTGTCAGCTTGAGCTTTTATTCTCACCTGAGCTCTCATGAGGTTAGCTTTCAGCTGCTCCGGAATTTTATCCCGAGTCATTAACTCTTTATCCACCTCGGAATGCTTCATTGTTCCCCCTAAGTAACGGATCAGCACCGGAGGCGGCCGCCCATACAAAGCTCGAAACGGTGGCATGCTTGCAGAATTTTGGAATGATGTATTGTACCAATACTCGGCCCAAGGAAGAAATCTCGCCCATTCTGAAGGTTCCTCAAATACATTTCAAGACATCTGTTGAGGGCTTCGATTTGTCCATCTGTGTGCGGATGGTAAGCTGAGCTGAATCCCAGCATTGACCTCTGTAACCTCGACGATTCGCACCATAAAGCACCAGTGAAATGGCTATCTCGATCACTAATAATAGATCTTGGCACCCCATGAAGTTTGATGATGCCGTTGAGGAAGACCTCGGCAACTTTCTCTGTTGAATACTTTCTTGGCAGCGCAAAGAAATGACCATACTTGGTCAATCTATCGACCACCACTAAAATAGCCGATTGTCGTCTTGAAGCCGGTAACCTAGTAATGAAATCCATGGAGATGTCTTCAAAGACCTCTTCAGGAATAGGAAACGGTTGTAGTAACCCAGCTAGAGAAAGTTGCTCGTTCTTCATTCGTTGGCAAATTTGGCAGTCTCCGACGAACTTCCTCACATCCTGCCTCATGCCCTTCCAAAAGAAGTTTGCAGAGAGGCGGTGAAAAGTTCTGCTGGCGCCTGAATGCCCTCCCCACACTGAACAATGGAACTCTTTTAATAGCAGGGTTTTGATGTCACTGTTATTAGGAATAAAAAACCGACCTTGGAACAAAAGAACTCCATTTCGATCCTCAAACTTCTTACTAGGCTCAAATTTTTCACGTACCTGCTACCGTAGTATTTGCAATTCCTCATTCTCCTGGTTGAGCTTTTTTATCAACTCCAATAAATCGAATATTGGCCTAGATAGTGACATCATCGAGAGCTCAAGTTCTCTTGACAAGGCATCAGCCACCGTATTCAGCTTCCCCGATCTGTACTTAATTTCAAAATCGTATCCCATGATTTGAATACCCATTTCTGTTGTTTGGGTGTTTGGATCACTTGGTGTTGCAGCTCCTTGAGCGGGCCATGGTTTGTAACAATGGTGAATTTCCTCCCCAACAAGTATTGACGCCACTTTTGAACTGCTTAGACCACTGCATACAACTCACGAAGGTACGTTGAAGTGGCCTGAAGGCGAGGTGACAATTTCAGGCTGAAGAAAGCAATAGGCCGCTTCACTTGTGTTAAAATGGCTCCTATGCCTACACCGAAGCATCGGCCTCAATGACAAACTCTTTACTGAAATCAGGGAGCTTTAGTACAAGCGCACGACTCAATTTTTGCTTAAGGTTTTCAAAAGCATTTTGAGCTTCACTCGACCACTTGAAAGCCTCCTTCTTCAGAAGATCTGTTAATGGCGCTGCAACCTGTGCGAAGCCCTTAATAAATCTCCTGTAGTAACCTACAAGACCCAAAAATCCTCGGAGCCCTTTTATATTGTGTGGTACCGGCCAATTGTGGATTGCATCAACCTTTGAAGGATCTACTTGTAACCCAGCTGCTGGAACTAGGTGACCCAAGTATTCAATTATCGAGCAGCCAAAGGAGCATTTTGATCTCTTTGCTACGAAGTTATGATCTCTCAAAATCTGAAGAGCCTTCCTGAGATGCTCTCTGTGCTCAAGAATGGAAGCACTGTATATTAGAATATCGTCAAAGAAAACTAGTATAAACTTTCTGAGGTAGGGCCAAAATATCTGATTCATCGTTGCTTGGAAGGTTGATGGTGTGTTCGATAAACCAAATGGCATTACGAGGAATTCATAATGGCCATCATGCGTTCGAAACACAGTCTTAGGGATGTCCCTTGAATGCACACGGATTTGATGGTACCCAGCCAGCAGATCGAGCTTGGAGAAGATTCGAGCATTTCCCAATTCGTTAAATAACTCGTCCGCCGTAGGAATTGGAAATCTGTCTTTGACTGTGGTGGCGTTCAATGCTCAGTAATCCACGCAAAACCTCCAAGTGTCGTCTTTCTTCTTCACCAATAGTACCGGAAAGGAATAAGGACTGTTGCTTGGTTGAATTAATCCTTCACTCAGCATCTATTTTACCTGACGCTCAATTTCCTCCTTCTGATAGTGTGGATATCGGTAAGGCTTCACATTGATTGGTTGTTGCTATTCTGGCAAGTGAATTCTATGGTCAGTGTCTCTTGCCGGCGGCAATCCTTGGGGTGGGGTAAAGAGACTCTTATACTCCTCCAGTAAACACTGAATGCCCTCATCCTGACACCGCTTGTCTTCTTTTCCTTCATCTGGTATCAATTCTAGATTATACATTTCCATTACTGCGTGCGCTCCACAGAGTTTGTGAGGTGTGTTACACTGAATTTGCTCGGGCTGCAATGAAGTTTCCCCTATCCACGAACATTTTTTGTCCTGTAATTGAAACTCGAAGCGCAGCTTGGCAAAATCCATCACGACCGGGCCCAGAGTTGCCATCCAAGCAACGCCCAACACAATATTTGAACCTTTGATCGGCAATGCATAGATATCTGTAGTAATTTTGGTACCTTGTATCAGTAGTGGCAAGTTCCGAATTATACCCTCACTCTTAATTCGAGCTCCACTTCCAACCATCACTCCAAAGGCTACTGTTGGTTCCACTGTAAGTACCAGATATTTAACAACTCGCATTTGTATGAAATTGTGGGTACTGGCGCCATCAACGAGTACCTGCACCTCCTTGTCATGAATCAGTCCCTTAAATCTCAGAGTTGTGGGTGAAAAACACCCTGCTAATGCGTTGGAGGAAATGAGTGAATGTTCAACACCCTCTTCCTCCTGCAATTCCGGTGGTGCATTCACTGTTTCCTCCTCTTCCTCCGCAAACACTCCTTCGACCATCATAAACAACTGTGGTGCCTTACACTTATGCCCCCAAGAAAATTTCTCATCACAATAGTAGCATAAGCCTTGCTCGCGCCTCTTCTGAGCTTCACTTGAAGAAATTCGATGAGGATGCTGGCAGCGACGATGTCTTCGAAGAGGAAACAACTGTGTTTGCGCCTTTAGTGTATTGATAAGGGAACATCGATATCCCTTTCAGAGGTGTCGGCAAGATTTCTCCCTGGTTCTTCGAACCTACCGGAAAAGCCAAAAACCTACGCACTGCTGCTATTTTGGCCTCACATCGCTTGGCCAAAGTGATAGCTTCATGCATTGTATTGACCTGCGTTGCCAGGACCCATCTGTCTTAATGTCGGATCGCAAATTCGAAATGAAATAGTTTACCAAGAAGGACTCTGGTAAATTTGTTGTTCTCAAGGCTAATTCCTCGAATTTGCCCTCATATTCCTCCACACTGGTACGCTGAATGAGCTTTGTCAGTTGCCCTTCCGGCGGCTCCAGACCAGTAGGCTCAAATCTACGGCGAATGGCTTCCACCAAATGTCGCCATCCTGCCAATTATTTTCTCCGCTGCATCTAGCAGAACCACTTCCTCGTGATCCCCTCCATACGAAATGAATCCATGGTCACTCGATGTTGGTCGTCCGTGGCGTAGAATTCAAAAAAATCCTCAGCCGCCGCAATCCTCTCCTCAGCGTCTGTTCCATTAAACAACGGCAACTCGATCTGTGGAGGTTTAGGAGGAAACGAAAACTCATCATCCTCCCCAGCCCCACCTCTTAATGGATTCTTCCAATGCGGCGGTTGGATAGTAACATTCAACGGAGTCGTCTGCTCTGGTTTTACTTTCGACCCATGCGTCATTTGATTGTTCGACAAACTAATATGAGAAGAGATCGTTTGCAAAATTTGCTGCTGGCCTTCGATCGCTTGTTGATGAGATTCCAGATTTGATTGAAACGATCCAAGTAGCTTATCATGGCGATCCAATGACTCTTGCAATCACTTGACGGCTTCAGCCAATACATGAGAACGCGTCTCCATGTTTGCAATCGTCGATCGAACGACGAAAATCCAGATAGTAGGTACAATGAAAGCACCGATGTAATGACAATCGTACCTGAGACCTGGCTATCACCCCAACAGAGCTATCCTACACGTCTGGAATGTTGATCGAGTTCAGGCGGACACTCTGAAGAGAAAGGAAAGAGGGATCTGGAGAAGAAGGAAGGAGAAGTAGATAGAGAGAAGAGGAAATTTGTCAGTGTAGACTATGCATGCTGGATCCTCACTGATTTTTAGTGTTCAATTTTTAATCTTAGGCATACCTATTAGCATGAATTCATTACTCATATGGGTTAAATAACGTACTATTGTTGATATGCTCATACCTGTAATGTCATAGAAGCGCTTCATCACAAACTAATACTTTTAATCCTTATATATATATATGCAAACAAATTATTCATGGCAATTGGTACTGTGATCAGTTGTTCTTTCTTCAATTTGTCAGTGTAGACTATGAATGCTTGATCCTCAAAGACCAAGGAATAATTGGTCTGCACTCAACAAATAGGCACAGAGAGCATTACTAATTTCTCCCTCTATTTTATAATAAGCGATTTTTTAGACTTTAGTACACAGATTAAAAAAACTATTTAATAACCTAATTTCTAACAAATTTTTTTTGATTAAATTTTCCATAGTGTGTGATCCTTAATATTCTCAATGAATGCTCTATTGATTGACATTCAATATTCTTTTGTATTGTAATGATGGGAGAAATTTTTATTAGAAGTTAAAATTGATAAAAAAAATTTTAATACTATATTAAAAGTTTAAAGTGTCATTTAATATGAAATTTTAAAAAAAATTAAAAAAATATTTATCTTGGAATGGAGGGAGTATATATTTTGAAATTATCATAACATACTTTAATCTCGCCTTTTCCGAGAGCTTTTCTCACCAAACCATCACCAATTATTTGTAGCACAGATAACATTACTAATTATTTTGAAATTATCATTACACATTTTAATGTTGCCTTTTTCCGAGAGCTTTTCTCACCAAACAATCACCAATTATTAGTGGCACAGAGAGCATTACTAATTATTTTGGAATTGTCATTACACACTTCAATATCGCCTTTTCCGAGAGCTTTTCTCACCAAACCATCACCAAAGTTAACATCTACATTGTAGATCTATCAAGTTTGGTAAACAAAGTAATTTTTGTATTTTCTGTAGTCATGTGATTACTGCAGTCACTATTCAAGTACCAAGTATTGAAATTTCCATCTGGAGCGAGCGGAAGTTGTCTGCAATTGAAGAAGAGCAACCGACCATGTTTGGCTGAGTGGCTTGTGCTACGAGGAAGAGACGAGAAGTATAGAGTCCGAAAGAATTGTTAAGAAATTAGTGGATTTAATTCATCACAAAAGTTAGCTCATGATGAGAGAATTGTCCAAACTATTTAAATGCTACTTTGGTCATATTTTTAACCAATGTGGGACTTTAACACACCCCCATCACGTTCAAAATTAAACATCTGGAGCGTGGAGTTTTGCAGGACTGGACATCTGCGGGTGGCACAATATCAATCACACAATTGGCTTTGATACCATATTAAGAAATTAGTTGGTCTAACTCACCCCAAAAGTTAGCTCATGAGGAGAGGATTGTCCAAACTATTTAAAGACTATTTTGATCATATTTTGGCCATATTTTTAACCAATATTAGACTTTAACAAGAATAACGAGGAAATAAGAGTTATCTTGTTTCCATTATACCGATATGTATTTATATACACGGGTAAAGAATCAAGCTGTTACAAGGAGCAGAGAATAAAAACAGATAGGCAATTAAGAGTGGAGGACGAGGTCGTGAGCGTTGCATGGGGTGATGTTGTCGTGATTGCTGCATGGAAAGGTGTCGTGCCTGGTGCACATGAGGAGCTGTTGTCATGGTCAATATGTGGAGGAAGATTTGAATTAGGTAAAGTGTTTATGTTGTTATTTATTGTATTAGTACGCCCCCTCAAGATAGGCGGCGGGCATCCAACGCCTATCTTGTTTCACTGAAATAAAGGTTGATGGAGAGACGACCTTAGTCAAAAAGTCTGCAAACTGAAGAGACGACGGAGTGAATTTTACACAGAGTTTATTGTCTTGCACTTGTTTCCTGATGAAGTGGTAGTGGAGGGCCAAGTATTTCATGCGACTGTGGAGAACGAAATTATTAGAAAATGCAATTGTACTCAAGTTGTCGTAGAAAAATGGTAGGAACATTAGAACATGAGAAATGAAGTTCGTGTAGCAAATTGGAGATCCAATTTATTTCAATTGTACTCGGCTTCTTGTAGAAGATCTGGCAACAGATTGTTGCTTCTTCATCGACCAACTGATGACAAAACCTCTAAGGAAGAGTAGGAATGCACCAGTTGAACATCTGTCGTTCAGATCTCCACCCCAGTCCGAATCGAAATAAGCAACTAGAGTTAGAGGGGTTATAGGTGATAAGAGAAGCCTATAATTAGCAGTTAGTTTGAAGTAATGAAGAACTCATTTGCAGGTCTTCTAATGTTGCATTGAGACCAACAAGCTTTATTGTTGATGTATAAATTGGGAGAATTTATTGGTGATGTAGCATATGTCCGGGAGAGTAAATGATAAGTACTGGAGAGCACCAACAAGCTTCCGGTATTCAGTTGCATCACTGAGAGGAGAACCGTCACAGAGCATAAGTTTCATAGAAACAACAACTAGTGTTTTAATGCCTTTGCATTGTGCATATTAAACCGAAGGAGGCGGTTGTTGATATATCTCTTTTGAGATAGGAACAGGCCATACTTCGTAGAAGAAACCTCAATGCCCATGAAGTAATGCAGGTCCTCCATATCTTTAAGAGAGAACTTTGCTGACAAAGCCTTGTAGACCTCCATTATTTTGAAGTTGAAGAACTAGTTAGAATTATGTCGTCGACATAAATGAGAATGTATATCCTGAAGTCGTTCCCATATATGCATGTAAAATAATGACGTGTCTGACCTTGAATTAATGAACCCAATTTAGAAGAGGAAGGACTTCAGTTCACTGTCCCAAGCCCTTGGGGCTTGACAGAGTCCATACATAGGTTTCTGAAGCTTGCAAACGAAGAGACGATTCTTCTCATCAACAAAGTCGGGAGGATGAGACACATAGATAGTCTCATTAAATCTTCCCTGAAGAAAGGCGTTGCTGACATCCAATTGAAACATTCTCCAATTGTGAGCGCAGGCGAGAGTCAGTAGAATCCGGATGGTTGTTTGTTTGACAACCGGACTGAAGGTGGAGGTGAAATCTACGCGGGGGCCACTACTAGAATATACCTAGGGGTGAGCAAACTTCTCCGATTCACCGAAATCGAACCGAAACCGACCAAACCGAAACCAACCGAACTGAAACCGACCGAACCGAAACCGATTTAACAGAACCGAATTATTTTCCGTTCAATTTTCGGTTAAACAAATTTTTGGGTTCGGTTTTCGGTTCAGTTTGGTAAATTAACCGACGGTTCGGTTAATTTATTGAATTAACCGAATATATATATAATAACAAAAATATCAAATGTTGGCATTTGTCTTGGTGGTTAAGTGTTATGTTAAGCTTCCAGTCGCCCAGGTTCGAATCTCGTGTAAAATAATATTATTTATTTAACACTCAATACATATATAATAGGTGTTAGTTATATATAAATTGATAGTAATGTTTGCTAAGATGGTTAGAAGGGTAAAAATTAAAATTTGGTTCCAAGGTGACTGAGTTTAAGTCTTAGCATATGCATTCTTTGAAAAAAAATTGGTTTTTTTTTTAATCTTTTCAGTTAACCGAACCAAACCAAAAATTCGGTTAACCGGACCGAATTAACCAAATTTTTTCGGTTCGGTAAATGGTTAAAAAATTTCTTTGCTTCGGTTCGGTTAACCGAATTTTTGGTTCGGTTTTTAACCTAATCGAACCGATGCTCACCCCTAAATATACCACATCAGCCACGGGAATAACTGACGGCCGCCTCAGTCGTCAGAATAATTCACGGCTTTGCGACGGCTATAGTGGCTATGGCTGATGTAACCAAATCAACCGCGGCTTGCATACGGCCACATAGAGCCGTCGCTCATAGTTGATGGTGTGTAAGGGGCGTGAAATAAAATAAGTTATTAGCCACGGTTTAGCGGGGGCGCTAGAGCCGTTGGTGACATGAATAACCAAATGATCAGCCGTGGCTCGCATACGGCCACATAGAGTTGTCGCTCATAGTTGATGACGCACACGGGGCACGAAATAAAATAAGTTATTAGCCACGACTTAGCGGAAGCTCTAGAGTCGTTGGTGATATGAATTAGTCATTAGCCACGATTGGAAGCGATCGTCACTTATTAATTAATGGCACGAACGCAGTCCACAAAAATTAAAACACTCTTCACCGACGGCTGAGAGAGCCGTCGGTGATAATAAAATTACACGTCCACGGTGTTCTGACGGATTGCGAGCCGTCGGTGAAAATTCTTTTTATTTGCGTTCGCGCCCGACCCTTCCTCTTTCTTCCTCTTTCTTCTCTGCTCATCGTTGTCGCCTGTTGCCGCCACCGTCCGTCGCTGCTGGTTGTCGTCCGTCACTGCCTGTTGTCGTCGCGGTCAATCGCCGCCGGTGACCCTCTCCCTTCCGGTATACATCTCCTCCTCTCTCGCCTGTTGCCGTCGCCCTCCATGCATCTCGCTGCCTCGTGCCGGCATCAATCCAGCCCTCTCCGCGCTGGCGTCTACACGCCGGCGCCATGATTTGGAGCCGATGGTAATTGACCCCAATGCAAATAGTACACGCCGGCGTCTACCGTTGATGCATGATTAGGGTTAATTAAACCCTAATCAATTACTTGATTAGGGTTTAATTGAATCCTATAATTTATTTAATTTTTTATTGTTAATTATTAGAAATTAATTGTTAATCAGGTAATTAGTTTGGTTAATATTAATTTATAGTTAATGTTGATTATGGTTTAATTATTTTTAGGTTAATTAATGAAATTACTTTAATATTAATTAATTAGTATTAATGGAATCTTCCACTGAGGACTTGCACCAGAATCGTCCACTGAGGACTCGCACCGGAATCGTCCACTGTGGACTCGCGGCCAAATCATCCACTTTGGACTCGTGGTCAAATCATCCTTGGTGGACTTGCGCCGAAATCATCCACAATGGATGGACTCGTGCCGTAATCGTCCACTTTGGACTCGCGCGGAATCGTCCATATGGACTCGCACCGGCATCCTTAAATTTAGAAAAAAATCAAGACGAGTTGATACGTTTCACGTACGCATCGACGAGTCAAGTTTTAATTTTGCAAAACCTTAGATCCGTTCGGGGGTTGTATGTCATGTAAACAAAGTAAATGATCTTTTATACGACGTACAACCCTTGAAATGTCCCTAATTGGATAATTTGGGAACATAATTATTTATATTGCACTTAGTTTATTTCTTTTAGTCATTATTCATTTTTAAATTTTGGCTTGTATCTCCCTTGTTCTCCGATACGCGCCCATATGATATGCGTATTCGGAGAACTGTAGGGAGATGCTGCTGAAATTTAGAATAAAGTTAATGACTAAAAGAAATTCTAAGTGCAATATAAATAACATGAATCCCGAATGAAATAGGACCATCCCACCTAAAGACATTAACTAAAGATATTGTCAACTTTTTGACAGAACATGTCAGGCGATCAAAGTTGGATGTACCGACGAATTCAGCGTGGAGCTATAACAGACGAATTTCGAGTAGGCGCAACTTACTTCTTAAATTTCGCCTACTCGAATAAAAAATTCCTTAGTGGTGATAAAATTCGATATCCGTGCTAGAAATATTCAAACATAAGATTTTTGGACCGGGAAACTGTCACAATACATCTGTATACAAAAGGATTCACACCAAGATATTTTCTATGGAATTGTCACGGGGAGTCACGTCAAGTCGGGACGTCGAGCAATCATGTTGTCCAAACTCATGGTGAATCTTCTTATACGGGTGTTTCTTCTTCCAATCCACCTAATCCTTATAGAACAATAATTCTGGATAGTCTTGGAGGACAATTCCATTTAAATAATAATATTGAGTCAGTTATTGAGACGGTAGTGCCACCAGATACTACGACAGTTGAAGTCACTGTAGAACAACCCACGATACAGATTGAATTGTCGAATAAGGAGGCTGTAGAATTTTACGAGATGTTGAAAGCTGCCGATGAACCTTTGTATGAGCTTTGTCCTAATTATACAAGATTTTCAGCAATGACGCAACTCCTGAACATCAAGTCCGGTTGTAATATCAGGGGGGTTGTGTTTGATCAGATTGCATGCTTTATCAATGGTATGCTACCTTCAAAAAACAAGTTTGAGCCAACTTTTTATAAGACAAAAAAGTTGATGAGGAAATTAGGGCTTGGGTACGAAAAGATACACGCGTGCCCAAATAACTGTATTTTATATTATAAAGAAAAAGCACAGTTAGAACAATGCTCGGTATGTGAACATCCTCGTTACAAGGAAAAGAAATCGGTCCGACAAAAAAATATCTCGTTTAAGGTGCTTCGGTATTTTCCACTAACACCGAGGCTTCAAAGGTTATTCATGTCGGAAAAGACTACCCCCTATATGAGTTAGAATGCAAGAAGTCGCGATGATACAGTAATAACTCATCCATCCGACAGTGAAGCATGGAAACATTAGGATATGTGTTATCCTTCATTTTCTAGGAATACTAGAAATATCAGGTTGAGATTGTGCACGGATGGTTTTAAATAGTTTGGTAATTCGACAACTTCGTATTCAGTATGGCCAGTGTTGTTAATAGTTTATAATTTGCCACCCTCAATGTGTATGAAAGATGAATTTATCTATCTTTCGATGATTATTCCGGGTCCTAGGGGTCCTCGCAAAGAAATTGATGTGTTTCTATGACCCCTAAATGATGAACATAAAACATTGTGGGTTGAGGGAGTTGTCAGTTATGATTGTCACCGAAAGCAAAACTTCACTTTACGAGCTGCTATATTGTGGACAATCAATGATTTCCCGGCCTATGGCATGTTGTCTAGTTGGAGCACGCATGGGCGACTCTCTTACCCGTATTGCATGGAATACTCAAAATCCTTCAGTCTTGAGAATGGTAGGAAAATTTCCTTCTTTGATTGCCATCGCTAGTTCCTACCGTCTAACCATCAGCATTGAAGGAATTGTGACAAATTTACCAAGGGTAGAGTCGAACGAGATGAGCCACCACCGATGTTGTCTGGTGAACAGATGTTAGCACGTGTTCAATTGTTTCTAGAGATTAGTTTTGATCGGAATGTAAGAATTTCAGGCTTTGGTCAAACACATAACTGGGTGAAAAAATGTATCTTTTGGGAATTGCCGTATTGGAGTTCATTACTGATTCAACATAATTTGAACGTCATGCACATTGAAAAGAATGTGTTTGATAATATTTTTAACACTGTGATGGATATTTTCTGCAAAACTAAAGATAATGTGAAGGCCCGACATGATGTGAAAATACTTTGTAAGAGGCCTGAGTTAGAGTTGCAAGAGGTCAACGGACGACTTCATAAGCCAAAGGCGTCGTGTGTGTTAAATAACCAACATATGAAAGATGTGTATCAATGGATCAAAGAACTCAGATTACCCGATGGATATGCCTCAAACTTATCTCGATGTGTAAACGTCGATGAATGCAAAATATCGGGGATGAAGAGCCACGATTGTCATGTATTCATGCAGAGATTGCTTCCGGTCGCGTTTCGAGATCATCTACATGATAATATTTGGGTCCGTTGATAGAATTAAGTATGCTTTTCAGAAACATTTGTGCAAATGTACTTCGAGTCGAAGATATGTCAGCACTTGAAAATAATATTATTGAAATCATGCAAGCTTGAGCAGTTTTTCTCTCATGCATTTTTTGACTCGATGGAGCATCTACCGATACACTTGGCATACGAGGCACGAGTTGGTGGCCCCATTCAATATCGGTGGATGCACTTATTTGAAAGATACATGAATCGTCTGAAAAAAAAAGTAAAGAACACCGCCGCAGTTGAAGGTTCCATATCAGAAGCATATATAATTCAAGAAATTTCAACATTTTGCTCATTTTATTTTGAATCAACCATCAATACAAGACTTAATCATCTTCCACGGAACGACGACAGGGGAGCTCGATGATCAGATGATTGTTTAAATATCTTTTGTTTCCCCGGTCGTGCTTTGGCTTCTCGTCCGTCTCGATTCTTAAACGACGAAGAGTACCATTTGGCCTACTTGTAAGTTTTACTAGACTGTCCAGAGATTGAGAAGTTCATTAAAATATTTGACATTGAGATCGTGACAAAATACTCAATTTACAGCGATGAGGAATTAGAAAGATTATGAAATCGTGAGTTCCCTAATTGGTTTCAAGCTTACAGCATAGAACACAGAGGCGAAATAGATAACCAAATCTTTGAGTTTGCTAGCGGACCGGCATGACTTGTACAGTGTTATAATGGTTATTTTGTTAATGGATATAAATTTCACACACTTGAATATTCATCTACAAAAAAGACTATGAATGTCGGGGTCTGCGTCAAAGGGACAATGTATGCTGAATGTGATGTTGACTTTTACAGACTATTGGAAGAAGTTATAGAATTGTAATTTTTCGTATGTAAATCAGTTGCCCTTTTTAATTGTCATTAGTTCGATACAAGCGATAGGGGCATGAGAGTTCATCCAAAGTATAAACAGCTGGTCGAGGTCAATTATAAATCAAAATTGGTTTCAAATGGTCAACCATTTATATTGGCATCTCAAGCTGAACAAGTATATTATTTGCAGTACCCGTCTCAAAAGAAAGATATGGCAAATTGGTGTGTAGTCTGTAAGACTAAAGCTAGAGGAAAAATTGACCCGGTAGTTTAAGAGAATGAGCCAGCAGATGACTTCTATCAAGAAGAAGATCCTTCCGAAGTAGAACGAGTTAGTCCAATACTCGAGGACGATGACACAGAGTTAGTTCAATTGAAAATAGAATACGTTGATGACGACGATAATGAAGTTGGGGAAGGAGAGAATGATGATGAGGGAGAAGAAAAAGAATTTCAAGATTCCGATACGGAAGAACAAGAAGAAGAGCACTACACGTATGATGATAAAGACGATGACGAATAATTATAAATGTGAAGTATATATTCAAGTATTAAATATATTTATTAATCTATTATATATAATCTAATTATATTAAATTTTTACAGCTATGGTTCGAGATATCAGTTCCCGATGATGCATTTCTTGTAGGACCCCCCGACGATTACCACCCGCCCCACCTGTACCCACTGACCCTTCGCCTTCCACCACCATCCCCCCACCTCCGGCCACCATCCCCCCACCTGATCCGTCCACCGTCCATCACCTGATTTGGCCACCATCCCCTCACCTCCGGCTACCATCCCTCCGCCACCCTATGCAGATCCAAGACCGTCATCTTCGAGACGTAGGCCACGAGGGCCTAACAGAATTCTCCCTCCGCCACCCGAGGGAGAACTGCGCAGAGCAGTTAGTGTACGCGGAAGACGGTAAGTATATGCATCAATTATTTCTTATAATTTATTTATTTCAAAATATCATAATATGAATTTATATTTGGTGCAGATTTGAGCAGGAGGACGTCCCTCACACGATAGCAGGGACGATCAGGAAGTTTATGCAGAGGGCGTGGCCTACATGGTCTCACGTGCCCCGTGAGCATATGGATTTATTATGGCGAGAGTTCACGGTAAGTATATTATTAAATTAATGTTAATGTTAAATATTGATCGGTAATAATAATTTTTCTTTGCAGGCTCATTATACATGGCCGGAGGACCAAACCACTTTTATTGAGGCTACATGGGAACGTGTTGCCTGCGCTCGCTATAACGGGCTGCTTCAGTAGGCCCGTCAGACCATGATGAGACAACTGGAGGCCACACAGATAGGACAGACTCGGGGACACGCCCCCGAGTGGATTCCTGGCCCTGTGTGGGACCAGCTCGTTGAGCGATGAGACACACCTGAGTGGCAGGAGGTCTCCCAAACTGTATCGAGAAATTGCATGTCCGGGGGGGACGGCACAGGCGCGCGCCACACTAGTGGCTCCATCTCTTTTGCGGTTTATGAGCGTCGTATGGTATGTATAATTTAATTATTTTTATTTAAATTATATATTGTGTATAATGATATTAATGTATTTATTTTCTAATGTAAGACACGAGTGGCGGAGGACGACACCGTCCAACGCTCATCGATGATGGAGGTGTTTGAGCGCACCCACCGTCGTCGACGAGGAGCGGGGGACTACGTTCATAGCAGAGCCTCGATCATAATGGTAAGTATTTATATATGTCTATTTGATTTACATAATTTTTATTTATAGTTTATATATATTTAAAATATAAACAAATGTAGGAAACTCATATGAGGACTGTGATCGAGCGTGGAGGCACACCAGAGGAGTTCGACGCAGGAGCTTGGGTGGAGGCCGCAGGTGGCTGGGAGCACGATCGTGTTTATGGCTTTGCAGACAGTGGTCATGCACGCGCCGTGCTCGGGCCACTTGGGGCACCGACCCCTCCAGCTGCGGGTGAGCGACCTTCGACATCCCGGGCACAAGACCAGAGCCGGATAGCGGCCTTGGAGTCGGAGCTCACCCAGGAGAGACAAGCGATGGAGGAGCAGAGGCTGGAGATGGATGAGCAGAGGTTGGCGATGGAGGAGCGTAGACGAATGAATGAAGAGTTGAGACAGACGATGTAGAGCATGCAGGCACTCATCACTCAGATTGCGTCTCACTCTGGTCTTCTACCGATGATGTCGCAGTCGTCGTCCTCCTCGACCCAGTCGACGCTCCCGACCCAGTCGCTGTCGTCTCCACCGCGTCCACCACAGCCGTGAGATTTTGATTTATTGTATTTTGTTTATCATTTGATACTTGTTTGTATATGGATAATTGTTTATATACTTATGGTTGTATATATATGATATTTTGATAATTGTTTGCCTCCGATTTGAGGCTTAGATTGATGATATTTATGCAAAACTTGTATGTTTGGTTTCAAATGCATGTGTATGATATTTTCTGATTGTAATATGTGATTGAAAATAGATTGTAATCTATAAATATTATTGTATACAAGAATTTATAATTTTTTTATTTTTTTCAGTTACAGGATATACCTTCAGCCACGGCTTACGAACGACCACCGTCACGAAGTCGTGGCTAAAGGCTTATCGTAAATGGCTGATGGCCTAGGCATCACCAAATATCACGGTTGCTAATAGTATCACCGACGATCCTGGGTCGTGGATGATGTGTTGGTATCAGTGACAGCCGTCTACGTCACTAAGCCATGGCTGATGACTTGGGTAGCACCAAATATCACAGTTGCTAATAGTATCGCCGACGACCGCGGGCCGTGGCTGATGTGTTGTTATCAGTGTCGGTCGCCTAAAGCCATCACTGATGTGTTTAAATCAGCGATAGCGCCCACGACTGTCGCTGATGATTACTTGTGACGGCTAAGAGACGTCGTCACAACTTATTTGAGACGCGCACATCAGTGACGGCATTTTGCCACGGCTATTGTCGTCCATGATAGTTATCACCGACGGTTCAGCCACGACTTCAGCCGTCGATGATGACGATAATTCTAGTAGTGGGCGCTGATGAAAACCTTTGGCAACCAGGCATCCTTTGAATGTCTTGATGCTGCCATTAGAAGAATGTTTTACTTGACACACCCATTTGCACCCTATAATATTTTGATCAACAGAATTAGGAACTATAAGGTCCATATGTTATTCTTGTGGAGGGAGGCAATTTCGCAATGCATGGCATCATGCCACTCTTTAAACTTTGCTACTTGTCTGTATGTCGTTGGAACAATATACGAGCTTGAAGAGATAGATAGAGCAGTGTAGTCCATAGGCCGTCGTGGCTTGAAGATATTATTTTGAGATCTTGTAACCATTTGTCGGATAGGAGGTGGTAAGAGAGGACTCATAGTGGCAGGAGGTTCTACTTGAGGTTGGGAGTCGTCTGGTCTGAGAGTGTTGGTGTTTAAAGGAGAAATAGAGTTGTATGGTATGGAAGAGCTCGGGTGTTATAAATGTTCATCTAGGGTGGTGGGTGATCAGAGTAGGAGAGATGTCAGATATTGGAGGAGGCTAAGGGAGGCTTTCAGTGGTATTAAGCCATTGCGTTAGATCGGAAGGAGGAGAACCATGAGTTTTCCTGTGGTCAGAAGCAAAAGGGAAGACATATTCGACAAATTTGACATGACGAGATAGATGTATATTTAGAGTAAAGGGATTTAGACATTTATGAGAGTGATATTGTACTAAGAAACCAAGGTAGACGCAAGGTTCCGATTTTGTGTTGAATTTGTGATTGTTGCATGGCTTAAGCCACGGGTAGCAAAGGCAGCCAAAATACCCGAAGTGACAAATAATCAGGTGGTTCATGAAATAGTAGCTCATATGGAGATGAATTTTGAAGATTTGGTGTAGTCATTCGATTGATTAAATAGGCAGCATAAGAGCATGCATGATGCTAGTAACGAAGAGGAGTATGTGATTGATGCATTAGAGTTAATGCAGTTTCCATTACATACCGATGTCGGTGTTGAGCATTAGCGATTCTTTGTGGAGTATAAGGAGGGGATAACAAATGTTGGATTCCAAGTTTAGAAATGAATTTAGAGAGTCCAATGTACTTGCCTCCACCATCCGAATAATATCAATTCTCGTACTTGATGACAAATGTTGGATTCCAAGTTTTACCATCAAGGCTCGTACTTGGTGACCATTAAGCGAAATTAACTATTCAATGAATTTCTATCAAGTTAAGTTATGCTCACAATAAATAACAAGATAAAATAAGTGTTCCATTTATTCAAAAGAAAAACTATAATGATAATATTGTTCCAGTAACTTAGGGCACACTACTAACAGAGAAACCTTAAGGAAACCATACATATAGATAAGGGGTTCTATTATCAAGATATGCATGGTGATATGGGAAGAAATTCCTTGGTTGATATCCTTTATGCTTAATTGAAAATATTTTATTAAGGATGTTCGTTATCATCAAAATCGAGATAAAGTCCAAAGATGAAAACCTTAGGACAACATGGATACCCCTCCAGGTCCCGTTTCAACAATTTCTTGCAAGAGAAGGGCTCGGAAGGGCAACATCTATTCAAAAACTCTATGACATACTTATCCTCGACTGAAAGGGCCTTCTCCTCCACATGCATGATAGACGTGGTGGTGTCTTATATCCAGGACAACGGAAACATCTCTGCCTGAGAATCCCGGTTCAAGTAAAACGATCAAAGATGCGACTTCGACCTAACCTTGAAGAAGTACGTCTTGAAGTTCTTATAATAACTTCTGAACAAATTAAAAAGTTTCTTCCCGAAAACCCCTCTAAAAGACACCAACTACCCTTCTAGGACCCCTTCATCTGGAAGAAGGATAAAAACACGTAGAGGCTTGGTGCAAGCCCAAGGCACTTCATCAAAATCTCAAAATAACGGACAAACGTCCAACTATTTGGGTGCAGTTGGGATGGGGCAACATTTGCCTGATTCAACACCCTGTGTTCAAAATTTGTAAAAGGCAGCCGAACTCTGAGCTCCTCAAAAAGAGTTCAATACATGAAGACAGACTCAAGCGCCCCTCTATGAAAAACTCTATTCGTTGAAGAGTAAGGAAGACAGTCATAGGATTCTTCGTCATCCTAGTGGGACACCTTAACACAATCCCGAAAAGCTTGAATACTACCTAGGGTGATCATCACTGGGCCATGCCGCCGTATCTTGTGGTGGACCCAAGAATAAGGATTTGAAGTCCTCCCAGACAGCCCTATCTCCGACTTAATTCTCACACCTATCCTCGCCATTAACCCGACAGAGATCGCAAAACCCTAACAAATGGTGATAAATCAGTAAAACCTATTGACCTAAGGCCAACACCGACAAGGCAAAGCTGAAATGTAGAACCAAATGACTCACCAGAGAATAAATGATGGGCGGAGAAAACGATTGACAAGAGCGTCGCCGGCAAAAACCTTCGGAGAGCAAGCACTAGACAACAAAGGACACAAGAAGATCGAGTTTGAAACAAAGGAAAATGCCGCTTTTAATGCCGAGGAACAATAGCCTCCCCATCGAACAACCGATGATGGAACCATGATGAAATATCAACCGACCAGCTCAGCAACGATAGTTCCGTAGAACCCTCTCAAAGCACGAACGAATGTCTCTTCCTCCCACCACACGACCACCACACCAGGTAGATGCCAATCAACAGTTGCAACAAAGGAGGAGACCCCTCCCACTACACGACCACCACACCAGGAGCAGAAACCGCTGCAAAACGACACAACAAAATACATTGACTCAATCTACCTCGGCCGATACGACAAAGTTAATGTCTCTATTTATTGTTATTCTCCATTAACTTTAAAACATAAATGTATATAAGGAAATACTCCCCATTTGGATTCAATCAAAATATTGGAAAAATCAATATCTTTGAGGATCAAAATCCAAATTTTGGGTTTTAGTACTAATTTGCAAAAATAAAAAATTTTAAAATCTTTCGGGTCAAATATGGATGGGTTAAGGGTTTCCAAAAGTTCCTTAAAAATAGTTTTTAACTTATTTCTACCCAAGGAACAATTGTCGGGATTTTTGGTGCCAAGAAGATATCTAAATCATATTGCCCTCCAAGGAACTCCCTACACGTTGAAAATTTCTGGACCGTTTTTTGGTTTTTCTGATTAATTTTCATATTTTCGGATTTTGATTTTTGCGTTTTTTCGCATCACAATGAGGATTTTACATTCAATCTAGACACCCTAAATCTAGACTTTATATTTCTAATGAAATTCGAGCGTCGACGAGCGTAATGAGGAATGGCTTATCGAAAAATGTTTCATATATTTATTATACTACGCCATAAATGGTGTTAGACCCGGCAATTCGTGTCGGGCCGAAGATATCGGGTCGAGCCGACCCGGTCCGAACAAAAATTGTGCTTGGCCTAGCCCGAACAAAAATTGTGTTTGGCTCGGCTTGACCCGATAAAAGTTCGAGCCCGAGACACCTGACTTGGCACGACATGAATAGTAAATGAGCCTGCTCGGCCTAGCCCATTAGCACGATAACAAAAAATCAAAATCGTGCTACCAAGCCCGAATCGTGTTATCGGACCATTGGAATCGAGCTATTGAGCTTATTCGAACTCATATTGGGCTACAGGCCGATTCGTACCAGGCTATCATGCCCATATTGGGCCATCGGGCCCGAATTGGCCGGATAGTCCGAAATTTGTGATAATTAATATATTTTTTTATCGGGCTTGCACCGCCTAGCCTGGCCCGGTCTAATATTTTTTCGAGCCTTATTGGGCTGGGCCGATAACGGCCCAAGGACGATAAAGATTGACTCGAGCTCGATTTTATCATGTCGTATCGAAGCGCGCTGAACCAAATATTGCCGGATCTAAATGGTGTCCTCATCAACTTTAACACAAACCAAATAATCTCTCTCTTCCATTATTACCTATGCTTCTACCCAAAGTGCGTCGGAAAGGATGCTTTCCTTTTGCTCGGCAAATGATGCCTTGTCTATAATTTAGACCAATAGAAAAGTAACCATAATTCTTCTTTATGACCAAAAGAAACTATGAAAAAGATTCAGAGACATGATCGATGGCTTCGTTTGCATCTGGTTCAAGCAGCTCTTAATTGTTCAATAGACATTGATTCCCCGCCCAGGTAAAAACAATCGCTCGCAGTTCATGTGAAGAAATCTTCGAGACTAAGCAATACATTGAAAAGCTGATTTGAGGTAGCGTAATGCTGCAGTGTACTTTGTCGAAATGATTCCATTGCACCTTGGGACTCATAGGTGATGGGCCATTGCAGAGAATCTGCAGGGCATGCACTGTAGCGAGTCTTCGGCCAAAGTCATCAGAGTCTTCTCTTATATACTCGACATATTGCTTATCCTTATTCTCTACTTCTACTCGCATGCTTGCAATATTGAGCTTAATTTGTCTTCGCTTGAGTTCGAACCATGGCGGGAAGAGGTGACAACGGGCCGGCGATCGGGATCGACCTCGGGACGACCTACTCGTGCGTGGCAGTTTGGCAGCAGAATCGGGCGGAGATCATCGCCGACGACCAGGGGAATCGCACCACCCCCTCCTGTGTCGCCTTCACCGGCACGCAGCGTTTCATCGGCACGGAAGCCAAAAATCAGATGGTCATGAACCCCACCAACACTGTCTTTGGTCGGTCCTTTTCCCAATTTAGTTTCTTTTCTCTCTTTTTTTTAGCAGAGTAATCTGTTTCTTGTTTCATGAACCAATGAATTTGTGATCAATTGTTTTGTAGAAATCAGAAATCTGCTGCAGTGGGGCATTTAAATACAAATATTCAGATATTTACTTTTTATTTCATAAGCTTTCACTTGTTCTACAGATGTAAAACGACTAATTGGCAGGCGTTTCAGCGACCCGTCAGTCCAGAATGACATGCAACTATGGCCATTCAAGGTTATCGTCGGCACCGGTGACAAGCCGATGATCATCGTGCAGTACAAGGGCCAGGAAAAGCAGTTCGGAGCAGAGGAGATCACATCAATGATTCTTGTAAAGCTGCGCGAGATTGCTGAATCCTACCTCGGCTGTGCCGTCACGGATGCGGTCATCACCGTCCCTGCCTACTTCACTGACTGCCAGCGCGAGGCCACCAAAAACGCCGGCGTAATAGCCGGCCTTGACGTGATGCGCCTCATTAATGAACCGACTGCCGCTGCGATCGGTTATGGCCTCGAGAAAAGGTCGAACACCGAGAAGAACGTGCTGATCTTTGACCTTGGCGGCGGCACCTTCGACGTCTCCGTGCTTACCATCGACAAGGGCATCTTCGAGGTGAAGGCCACTGCCGGCGACGCCCACCTCGGCGGCGAAGACTTCGACAACCGGATGGTGAGCCACGTCGTCGAGGAGCTCAAGAGGAAACACCACAAGGACATCAGCGGGAACCCGAAGAAGCTGAGGAAGCTAAAAGTAGCATGCGAAAGGGCGAAGAGGATCCTCTCTTCGACCAACAATGCCACAATTGAGATCGACAACCTGTTCGAGGACACGGATTTCTCCTTAACCATCACCAGGGATTCGTTCGAGGAGCTCAACATGGACCTGTTCGCCAAGTGCGTGGAAGCCGTCAAGAAGTGCCTCAAGGATGCTAAGATGGACAAGAGCAATATCCACGAGGTGGTGCTTGTGGGCGGATCGACGAGGATTCCCAGAGTGCAGCAGCTTCTGCAGGAGTTCTTCAATGGCAAGGAGCTTTGCAAGAGCATCAACCCGGACGAGGCCGTCGCTTACGGCGCTGCGGCCCAAGCTGCAATGGTGAGGGGAGAAGGCAATGAGAAGCTCCATGGGATGCTGTTGTTGGACGTCGCTCCCCTTTCCATCGGCCTGGAAGTGGGGGGAGGGAACATGAACGTTCTAATACCAAGAAACACCGTCATCCCCGCCAAGAAGAATCGGGTCGTATCCACCATTTCCTCCAAACCTCGTGCATCCATCAAGGTTTACGAGGGGGAAAGGAGCAAGACGAAGGACAACAACCTGCTTGGTCGATTTGAGCTTACCTCCATTCCTGTCGAGATCAATGTCTGCTTCGATATCGACGCCGATGGGATTCTGGATCTGTCAGTGTCCGACAAGAACAACGGGAAAAATATCAAGGTGGTCAGAGACAAGAACCGGCTGAGCGAGGAAGAGATAAAGGAGATGGTGCGGCGAGCCAAGAAGTACAATGAGGAAGACGAAGAAGATAAGAGGAAGATTGAGGCGAAGAATGAGCTGGAGAACTACGCCTTCAAGGTGAAAAGCGTCATCAAGAAGATGGAGGGAATGATTGAACGAACTGTAGGTTGGCTGGACGACAATCAGGGGGCAGAGGCCGGTGAGTTTGAGGACAAGATGGATGAGTTGAAGAGAATATGTTTCAAGCTGATAACCGAGATGCAGTGAAGTGATCGAGATGATTAAGGTAGGACTATGGTTAATTAAAACTAAAAATTAAGCTGAAACAAGTCAATCATGGTCAAATTAAATATTCAATTAGCCTGAAATGGTTGTAAATTCCCTGACAGCCAGCTAATGTAGAAATCAGTTAAGCAATGTAATATCTACCGTTGAAATAAAACTCTTAACTGATTAAGAGAACACTGGTATGTTTGCTGCTGCTTTTTTGTTTCCTTTGTCTTCAGCTGCTCCAGATTTATTAGCTTGTGTTTTCAAGTGGAGACGGATTCAAAATTGATATATTGACCGACAAAATCGATGTGCCGTGAGAAATCAACTCTCTGATGGTGAATATTTTTAATCCTGTTCTTCAATGTAATTTTGTTAATTTTCTATTTTATTATCGTGAAGCAAACAAAGCTGTACATTGAGCAGCAAATCGAGCACGTATAAATCATGACATTATGGTTTGGTCCTCTATTCGGCCACCCGAATTATAGAAAATTTTATACTCAGACCTTTTTGGCCCTGATTCTAACAGGGTTTTAATCTAATTTATTTTTCTTAGAAAAAAAAAACAAAGATTTATTAGCTTGTACTTCGCTTAGCACAGTCGAGTGAGCCAGTGAGGAGTGAGATTGAGGTTTCAGCTTGCCTCAATTTGGATGAGATACTGTTGCATGTGCCTCTGTGAAAGAAAATGATGGGTGACAATTAAATTTAACCAAACCTCGGTTAATCAATTAATTGAATCGTAAAATTTGATTTCGAATAATGAATTTGTGGTTCGATTTCGGATAGGAGGCATTTAGTTCTCTACCGATGCAAATGCTATAAAAAGCATTTGTATGCTAAAACAAATGCTCTTAGATAAAAGTTGCAACATAATGTTTGATTGCCCATAAATAAAAATTATAAGTATACTTGCAACTAGTAGCGAAACTTAAAAAATAAGAATTATTACATAATTTGAAAGAAAAGAAAAGTTATTTACATTTGCAACCTGCAATTTACGATTGCACGTCTTTTGGGCTGCAATTTATTTTGTGGCCTGCAAATGTTATTAGAAATGCATTATATAAATATTAAATGCTGCAAGAAAAAATTGCGGCCAACCAATCAATTTTATAGGTCTATTTGCTGCAACTAGAAATGTATTTACAACCAACCAAACAACCCCTTACTGAATTTTAAAAATCAATTAAATTTGATTCATTTTCGACCAATAGTTATCCGCGGATAATCAATAACTCAAATCGATTATATTTATTAATTATTATATATAATTAATAATTTAATATCATATACCCGGTAACCTATTTATTTAAAATGTATTTTTTTAAAAATTATCTTATTAACCGGTTATCCATTTACTAATCGGATAATCAGTTAGTAAATGGATAACTACATCTATTCGAACCAAACTAATTGGTTTCGGTTATTAGACGAATAACTGATAATTAACCAATTTTGATTTCAGAAATTAGTTTTTTAAAAATCGAGTGGTTTCAGTTAATGAATTCATAAACCGCTTCGATTTCGGTTAACCATAAAAAATAAGATTAACCTGACCATTACCATCCTTAGAGAAGATGTAGAAGAGGTCTTGAAAAATAATACTTTAGGTGGGCAATATGACATACTTGAGTTGTCCCAATGCCGATTAGACTAGATCATCTTCTAGTTGTGTCGACCTGCAACCCGAACGCTTAGGCTCGAGCTTCGGTCGGTTCAAAAATAATTAAAATCCTATTAAATAATTAATTAAAATATATTTAGAAATCTAGAAACACTATTAAATAAATAATACAATAATTTAAAATTTTAATTTTAATGAAATAAATATTCATTTAAATATTTTAGATAGTTTTAATTATTAAATAATTTATTGAAATTTAAAAATATCCAACCATGGTTGAGGCTAAGATCACGCGAAACTTGGTAAGCAGGTCAGGTCAAGATGGGCTCAATCCACGTGCCCCAAAGGAGCGAGCCCAGCCCGGTCCACCTCTCTCTCCCTCTCTATATATAATTTTTAAAAAATAATTTTAATTTATGAAATATTTTTATGATAAAAATAAGATATTAGAGTCTAAAAAATATATTTTCAAACTCTCTAATGCATTAAAGACTTTTGTATAAAGTCTATAAAACTAAATTTAAATTAAAAATTCTAAAATATTTTGATGTAAAATATTTTTTCTGGATCATAGTACCTCTTTTGTATCATTAAAAATTTATTTCATGAATTAAAATATATATTTTTTAAGTTATGAAGCTACTATAGATGCACAAAAGTTTCTCATGAGTTAGAGATTTTTGTTTATAATAATTTTATAATTATACAAAATAAAATTTAATTTAAAAATATATTTACGTGATATAACAGATGTACTGTGCTGTAGTCTATAAAAATATTTTGGACAAAAAATATTTCACTATTTTTAATTTAAAATTAATTTATAGGCTTTAGACAAAAGTCTCTAATGAGTTAGAGACTTTATTTATAATAATTTTATAATTATAAACAAATATTTAATTCACAAAATATACATGTGATATAAAAGATGTGATAGAATCTAAAAAAAATATTTTGGATAAAAAATATTTTATTAATTTTAATTTTAATTTAATTTTATAAACTTTGAGCAAAGACTTCTAATGCATTGTAGACTTTTGCCCAAAGTCTATAATAACTTTATAATTAAAAATAATAATTTTAATTACTAAAATATTTTTGTTAATACAAAAGATGTTTTGGTTCAAAAAAGTATTTTTCATCAAAATATTTTATAATTTTTAATTAAAATTTAATTTTGTAGATTTTGTGCAAAGGTCTCTAATGCATTAGAGAGTTTGAAAAAATATTTTTTGGATTCTAACATCTTATTTTTATCATAAAAAATATTTTATAAATTTAAATTATTTTTTATTTTTTATTTTTTATATTTTTTGGCCAAATTCTGGCTAGAAACTTTGGCCAGGGGTGAAGTTAGAATCCAAAAATTTAAGTTCCGAATTTGAAAATTTTGAATCCCAAAATTCGAATCGAAAAATTTTCCCTCAAAAAAATTTGATTTTGGAAATTGCTTTTAGCTGTTTCATTTATATCCCAACTTAATCCGGTTATCTTCTTTTAGGCTAAGAATCTAACCAAGCATCTAATCAAATATTAACTACTAAAATTTTACTTGAATTAATTACTAAAATCCCAAATAAAATCTCTTAAATGTAGATTGAAGTCATGTCTGCATCATACAGACATTATACATGACATCTTATAATATATATATATTTTACCAACATCTTATAATATAATTGAATTAAAAGATTTGAATAGCTAGATTTGAAACAAAGTAAAAAGGTTAAGATAGATTTAGTAATTAAGCCAAATAATAATAGGTGACAATGGACCGTGCCTGGGCCGACCTAAGCTCGGGCCCGGGCAAGCCCGACCACCTCTGGGCCGTGCCGATTGCTCAAAGGGACGGCTCAGCTCGGAACTGAGCCCGCCCCTTCGGGCTCGGGCCGAGCTTTGGCCGGCTCGAATTATTAAAAAGAAGAACTAACCACCAACCTTCTATATTTCTTTTGAGGAAATAATCACCACACCAAGATTAATTACCTATTCTTATATAATTTTAGTAAGAATAATATATTATGCTCAAGCCTAGCATATAATTTTAGTAAAAATAATATATTATGCTCAAGTCTACCATAGAAATTTTTTTGCCACTGTATGTTTGATCCTTTGTCATTAATCGTTAAAATGAATTTGTCACTAACACGATTTTAAATTTGAATTATTGCCACAATATTAGTGATAATTTTACCACAATATATAATGAGTTTGCTACAACTTTGAGAATCTATGATGAATAAATTTGCCACAAACACATAAAATTTAACAATTAATTATTCATTAATATAATAATCCACCTGCTAATTATAAAACCTACAACTTAGCAGGTATATACAACCAACCACCTACATATCCAACCATCAACAAATTCAAAATAAGTTCAACATTAATCTAAATACATCAAAAATAACATTGTCTACCAACACGAAATAGTCTAAAGTATCTAATATACATTAAAAAGAAGTTATAATAGGTACGCAAAATAGTCTGTACGCCAAAAAAACCCAAACAACGCTATCCTAATAAAAAGAAGATACAGTACATCTGCTAGGTCTGCCTCATTTCTTCTCCGTTTTCTCCTACAAAGGAAGGGAAGTAAGAACATCGTCTCATTACACTACAAGAAAATTTAGATTTATCGACCACAACTTCCGACGAGAAGGTGTGGTCAAAAATTTTCGTTATATTTCCGACGACCCATAGCGTCGGAAAGAGTTACCGACAAAACTTTTCGACCAAAATGTGTCGAAAAATTATCATATTATTATCGATGAATTTTCGTCGAAAATTTGGTCGAAAATAATTTTCGACAAACTTTGTACTCGCAAGTTCGTCGGAAATATTAATGACATATTTTTATACTGAACTTATCGACCACAATTTCCGACGAAAATCCATCGTCGAAAATTTTTGTTAGATTTCCGACAACTCTTTGCATCGAAAATAGTTACCGACAAAAGTTTCCGACCAAAATGAGTCGGAAAATTATAAATTATTTTTCAAAAAAAATTAAAATCGGCGTGGGTAGGAGGGCGAGCGCGCCTGCCGTAGGAGGCGGGAGATTTCCCGCCTCCTGCTCTTTTTTTTAAGAAGTCAACATGACTTCTTTGCCAATGCCCTAATCCTTTTGCTGCATCTCTTCCTTCATCGTCCTTTCTTCCTTCCTTTTGCTGCGTCTCGGTGAAAGAGGTGAATCCGTCATCCTCGTCGTCGCCCACAGCTACCTGTTTGTCCCTCTCATTCTTCCTCTCTTCCTCTCTTTGTCGTGCTGGAGAAAGGGGAATTCTCCCACACGGCTCCTGCGCTGGTCCGCCGCCGAGTCCGACGAGCCCACCGGTTCTGTTGCTGAAGAGCCCGGTGCTTCGTGAGTTGCAGCCGAATGCAAAGTTCTTTACGGTGACGCTGCTGCCGGATGTCGTGTCGAAAGTGAGGGTCTCGTAGGAGAGGACGCCGTCGACATTGGATCCGTCTCCGTAGGTGTAGTGGTACTGGCAGGTGACGGTTCGGCGACGGAGGCTGGGCGGCGCGGAGATGAGGAAGACATGCTGCAGTAAGTAGGCGGCGGTTGTAGAATGAACCCATGCATTTGAGAGGAAGATGTAATGTTATGTAAAGAGGGTTTTCATTTTAATGGTTGAGATTAAATGTTTCTTTTGATGGCTGAGATTTAATCAAGGAAATGAACGGCTGATATTAAATGTTTCTTTTGATGGTTGGGATGCAATGTTTGATTAATTAATTAATACTGAAACATCAAATTAAGTGGAATGTTTCAAATTGTCGTATATGCTACTGAATTGTTACTATTACAGGACTAAGTGATGTTTTTATTTTGGATTATTATCATTTAAAAAAAAATCTTAAAATTTTCGGCGAAATTTCGACGACATGTCGTCGGAAATTACTGACGAACCTATTGTTGGAGATACATACGTTATGAAATTTAGTCGATAAGTCGTCAGAAAAGTAGTCGGTAATTATCGACCATAATTTTCGACAACATTTGTAGTCGGTAATTATCGAGGAGCTGCCGACACAACTTTTGTCGGTAGTTACCGAGAAACTACCGATAGTTTTTCGATTAAAACTTTGGTCGATAATTACCGACAATATTTTTTGTCGATAAACTATCGGTACCCGTTTTGACCAAGGTTTTACCGACGCAAATATTAGCCTCGGTAACCGGTCAAAATTTGGTCGGTAAGTAATTGTTACCGACCAACTTTCGACCACTTTTCGACTATAATGACCGTCGGAAATCGCCATATTTCTTGTAGTGTTAGTTCCAACTATAAAATTACAAACAAAAAATTGCAATATATTATAACCTAATGATGTAAATATGCAAACTTTGTGTATACTCTGAAATTCCAAATAGTACATAATAATCGAGTCTTATTTAACTATTCGAGTTAATGTTAATGAACTCTTAATGCGAAACTAAATAGCATATTACAATAGTGATTACAATAAATCTATCCAAAACTAAATAACATATTATATACTTATAAAAAATATATACAATAAGTATTAACTCTATAACAAATATATACCCAATCATTTGAAGTAAAATATATGAATGTATATTTAACCGTTCAGTGCTTAGTGAGCATTAAAATTGACGACTTTGTAATATGATAATAGGTTGCATGCCTTAGTCAACTCTTATTAAAATTTCAATTTTTTCCCTTCACCTTAATATTCAACTAATTGAACCCGTTAATCATGCCCGAATAGCCAAGATTAGCTTACAAATTAGTTCAATTTTAAACTACAAGTAATATATATAGTCAGCTTGAAGTTTGACTAAAAGACAAAAACATATCAGCCATGCATCGTCTACATTTGCTGATCTAGATAACAAATTCTAGGAAATAGAGGAATCAGTAATTAATTAGACCCAATTATCCCATCTTCCTATCTTGAAATAATTAAAATATTTAGTCTAATGGATTCATCACGGGATACTCCTTGTATTTTTCTATATATATAGTATGCAATAGCTAGCATAAGATGACAACAATTTCATGCCTTAGAGATTCAATTTCATGCCTTAGATGATAACCACATATATATAGTAATTAATTAGAACCTCAGAATATATCTTATCTTCATCAACTTCCTCGCCGGCTTCTTTTAGAAATTCAATTTTTGCCTTCGCTGCCTCCTAAAAAATAAAAAATTAATGGATTACAACTAAAACCTGTTGCAACTAATATTTTACTATATAAGGAGAATTATATATCAACTAAACTTACATAATTTGTCCTAGCCTGCTCACTGACCCAATCATTCTTCTTATTACTCAGTGAGTTTCATAATACAATTTGGACATGGAAGATCGCTCCATTGTGTCTTTATTGGTCTGCCATAAAAATAAGACGAGCCAAAATTACATTAAAGAAAAAAATTTTATTGGTCTGTTTTGATTTATCCTTGATGTGTTCAGAACAATTCTGAAAAAAGTAAAAATTGAACAGACCAATAAATAATTTCTGAACAGGAAATCAAAATAGTTCTGAAATTAGAACATAATGATTCAATTCTGATTTCTGAAATCAGAATAGGTTGTTAGATGGGCAGTTTAAGAACCATTGGAATACTACATTTTAAGTTGAAAGCCTTAAAGCCAAAAGAAAATATAGATAATAACCCTATTCCACTTTCTGAAGAGGCTGAAGAGCTAGCAAAGAGTGAAAAGCATCTGTATCAACTTCACACCTGTATCATATAATCTTGAATAAGCAAATTGTAACTTGTAGAGTAGAAGAAAAACAAACCTTTTGCTGAAATGCATATCATACCTTAACTTAAATAAGCAAATTTTTGCAATATCATTATCAGTGAAATGCATATCATACCTTAAATATATAGACATAGTAAATGATCCTGAGATGCATTCTTAGTTAGAGAACCAACCTTTTGCTGTCTTATATCCACCACGCATCATGCATATATTCCCACTACCACCTATAGTTGCTGAGTGTAGTAAGAGAAATATGGTGATATAAGAAGTATGAAAGAAATTACTGAACCTGGTGATAAAGAAAAGAACGAGCTCTTACTGTTATAACATAGCAACGATGCCTTGATCATTGTCCAAATCCTTAACTGCCGTTCACGATGTCTATGAAAGAGGTATCCAAATAGTTTGTGGATGACGTTGGATGGACCTTGACACTACAAGGGAGGGTTGAATAGTGTCAATCCTCTTTTTAATTTTTTTTTAACTTAATTTTGTCTTAGCTTAATGGAATTGTTCTTTAAAAAATGATATAATCACAATTCAATCACAATAATGACAGCAAGTAAAGAGCAATGCAAATAAATCAATTTATAGTGGTTCGGCCAACCGCCTACTCCACTATCTTGGTTCATTACCAAGGATTTTTAAACACTACTTTATAGAATGTATGTTTCCCTTTGAATACACTTGAGGACACCCTTCTCCCTCACTTGGAGAACACCTCAATCCTATTCACCTAGACAAAACACACTTCTACAAAGTTTACCCTAAGTGTTTCCTAGCACACCTAGCAAGCTATCTTAACAAGAAAATAAGATTCAATAAATTACAAACTTTGGGAAAGAGCTAGTAAAGAAAGAATTAGACTCAAGCTTTTTTCCACCGCCTTCTCGTCTTCAACTTGCAACTGGAAGAAAACTTCAGTGAATGCAGCAAGGTTGAAGAGAAGATATCAACGCCGGATGAAGTCGAAACTGGGAGCAGAGAGGCACGCGCAGGTGTAGCTCGTATGAAGGCTTTAAGACTCACTTTTAATGCTCAAATAAGTTTTGCAAAATTGTTTAATGAAGTTTGGTCAGGGGTATTTATAACCCCTCAGCCGAATGGCCGTTCAACGGATAAAAAATCGACAATTGAAGTCGTTCGATCGCAAGGCCGGTCGATCAGTCGGTCGACCGCGAATCGACCACTAGGTCCGACCGCTGCAGCTGAGAGATGTTGATCGACCGATGGGTCGACCGCCAACATTTCTTCCGACATTCGGTCGACCCGTCGGTCGACCGAATTACTGCAGCGAATCACGCGATAGAGGTCATCTTTAGATCGGTCGACCGATTGGTCGACCACTACCTTTCTGCCAAATTTTTGCCTCTGTCGATCGACCAACCAGTCGACCGACACAGCCCAGCTATTTGCCCTTCTCTACTTCCATTTTGTTGAGGGGAAGAAAAAGTATGTTGAATACCTAAATCATCACAAAACTCGAAAAATTTTTTATTTTTAAACTCCCCTCCATTATCACTCCTAATTTTCAAAATAGAAACTCCTTTTTCATTTGAAATCATTTTTGCAAATTTTTTGAAAAACTCAAATGTTTCATTTTTCTTTGCCAAAAAAAAACCCATGTAAATCTTGAAAAATCATCAACCAAAACATAGCAATAAAGCTTTCCACCTAGACTAGCTACATCACATGGACCAAAGAGATCCATGTGTACAAGTTCTAGAATTCTAAATGTACTAACTTGATTAATACTATAGAATGAAGACTTTACTTGCTTACCTAGTTGACATGCATTACAAAGTTTATCTTTTTCAAACTTTATCTTAGGTAAGTCTTTTCTAGATATCTCTTAGATGAGACTCATGCTAGCATATCCTAGTCTTTTATGCCACAACCAAGAATTATTTTCCATGGCTACTAAGCATCTAACGTGAGGATTGGGCAAGATATTTAATTCTAGGATATATACATTTTCTTGCCTATTTCCTATGAATATGATATCGTTTAAAGGTGTACTCCAAATAATGCATTTAGATGCTTCAAATATAATTATGTACCCATTATCACATAGTTGAGATATGCTAATCAAATTATATTTTAAACCATCAACTAATAAAATATTTTTGATACATGGGTAAGGGAGTATACCTATGTCACCAATGCCAACAATCTTACCTTTGGCATTGTCTCCAAATGTGACATTTCCACCATCATTACTTGATAGGGTTGCGAACAAGTTGATATCTCTCGTCATGTGCTTCGAGCAACCGCTATCCAAGATCCAAGTACTCCTACTTGGTTGAGGATGCTTTTCCACCTATAAAAGGAGAAAACACTTTCTTAGATACCCAAATTTCCTTGGGTCCTTGAGTGTTAGTCACTTTTGGAACCCATGTGAATCTTGCACGTGGGTTCCTCCTTAATGCACAATCTTTGGCCATATGGCCAAAAATACCACAAGAAAAACAATTACCATGAAATTTTCTTTGTGTGTGTGAGAGCATGGGAGTGTGATGATTTCTTTTCATTGACAACTTTTGGTATGACATTTTGAATAGTTGTCATTTTTTCATTGAGCATGCAAAGTTCTTTCTTTAATGTTAGCATGCTATCATTTAAGTGCTCTACTGTATCACATAAGTACTTATTTTCTTTTTCCAATTTTTCATTATCTATTTCTAGGTCCTTGTTAGTATTTTCTAGGGTGCACTTTTCTTCCTTAAGGTTTTCTACCTCTTTCCTAAGATCATTGCAGGAAAGTATTAATCTATCATTTTCAATTTCCAAGGACCTATTGTCCTTTTTGAGGACATTAAATTTTCTCCTAATTGCAATAAACTCATCATGCATTTGCTCAAATTCAATTTGTAATTCTTCTTGGGTAAATGAATTTTCACCAAAATTAAATCTTACCTCATCTTCCTTTGCCATTAAGCAAAGGTTGGGTTTTTCACTCCTTGCCTCTTCTTCACTTGATGAGGCCTTGCTTTCGTCCCATGTAACCATCATTGCCTTCTACTTCTTTTTGTACTTTTCTCTCTTGTGAGGGTTGGAGGTAGTGGCCATTTTTAGAAGCGGGCAATATTTCCTTAGGTGCCCCGACTTGTTGCAATTATAGCACGTGTAGCCACTTCTTTCTTTTCTTATGCCTCCCTTCATGAAGCCCATGAACCTTCTTGCAAGCATCGCCATTTCTTCAAGGTCATATGTCTCTTCCTCGGATGACGATGTCTCTTCGGCTCGATGGGATGCTTTCAAGGCAATGGTCTTGCTTTTTGGAGCCTCTTCTTCTTAATATTGCTTCATGTGGGTCTCATGTGTCATGAGAGACCCAATAAGCTCGGTGATCTTCAATTGGCTCAAGTCCTTGACTTCCATGATTCCCAAGATTTTGGAAGAGAACAAAGGAGCTTCCTTACCTTCTCCTCTTCCCTTATCTCCCTGCCAAGGTTAGCTAAGCCATTCGTAATATTTTGAAACCTAGCATGCATGACACCAATAGACTCATGTGAAAGCATTTTAAATATTTCATAGTCATGCATGAGTAAATTGATTTTGGATTCTTTTACTTGCGAAGTCCCTTCATGGGTGGTCTCTAGGATCTTCCATACTTGGTATACAGACTTGCATGGAGAGATCCTATTGAATTCATTAATTGATAGACAACAATATAGAGCATTGACGGCCTTGACATTTGCATTAAATAGCCTAACTTCCTCTTGGTCCTATTTATCGATGTCCTTATCGGGTTGTTTATACTCTACTAGGATCATCCTCCATACATTCATGCCTAAGGATTGAAGGAAGCCATTCATGCGAATCTTCCAATAGGCATAGTTGTTCCCATCGAATAGTGGTGGAGTATTGGTAAAGGACCATTGAGCTAGTTGAATTTCACTAGACATGATGACTTGTAGGGAAGATGGTTAAATCTTAGCCTACAACCTAGCTCTGATACCAATTGTTGGATGGACCTTGACACTAGAAGGGGGGTTGAATAGTATCAATCCCTTTTTTAAATTTCTTTTAACTTAATTTTGTCTTAGCTTAATGGAATTATTTTTTAAATAATGATATGATCATAATTCAATCACAATAATGAAAGCAAGTAAAGAGCAATGCAAACAAATCAATTGATAGTGGTTCGGCCAACCGCCTACTCCACTATCTTGGCTCCTTACCAAGGATTTCTAAACACTACTTTATAGAATGTATGTTTCCCTTTGAATACACTTGAGGACACCCTTCTCCCTCACTTGGAGAATACCTCAATCCTATTCACCTAGGCAAAACAAACTTCTACAAAGTTTACCCTAAGTATTTCCTAGCACACCTAGCAAGCTATCTTAACAAGAAAACAAGATTCAATAAATTACAAACTTTGGGAAAGAGCTAGTGAAGAAAGAATTAAACTCAAGCTTCTTTCCACCGCCTTCTCGTCTTCAACTTGCAACTGGAAGAAGACTTCAGTGAACGCAGCAAGGTTGAAGAGAAGAGATCAGCGCCTGATGAAGTCGAAACTAGGAGCAGAGAGGCGCGCGCAGGTGTAGCTCGTATGAAGGCTTTAAGACTCACTTTTAATGCTCAAATAAGTTTTGCAAAAGTGTTTAATGAAGTTTGGTGAGGGGTATTTATAACCCCTCAGCTGAACGGCCGTTCAACGGATATAAAATCGACAGTTGAAGCCGTTCGGTCGCAAGGCCGGTCGATCAGTCGGTCGACCGACGGATCAACCGCCAGGTCCGACCGCTACAGCTGAGAGAGGTCGGTCGACCCGTTGGTCGACTGAATTAGTGCAGCGAATCACGCGATAGAGGTCATCTTTTGGTCGGTCGACCGCTACATTTCTGCCAAATTTTCGCCTATGTCGGTCGACCAACCGGTCGACCGACGCAGCCCAGCTATTTGCCCTTCTCTACATTCGGTCAACCGAATGGCTTCTGCCAATTTCTTGCGATCTCTGATCGACCAGTCGGTCGACCGAATGGGCTGCATCGCCATTTTATTGCCTTGATCGATCGACCGACCAGTCGACCGATCCCAGGCTGAGGATGATTAATTCCTTGTATTTTTACATGCCAATTCTAAGGGTTTGGTTACCAAGTTTCAACTTGGATAACTTTACATTTTAGGCTTGGGATAAACTATTCTAGGGACATATTACATTAAATCTTCTTGACTTAATCCAGAGCCTTTCTTCAATGATTTCTTCTTCCGTTCTTTGACGATCTTTTCCGTCGTCTCGTTTGAACAGATTAGGCATGCGTATCGCAACCCCAACCTGAACTCAAAATTACACACTTGGAATGTTTGTTATCATCAAAATAAAGATCGAGACTTAAGAGAAACCCTTAAGCCAACAGATGATTCATGGTCTGATGTCTTGGAATAAACAAGAGAACCTTTTGTTGATTCCATCTCAGATCTCTCAATAGGTGAAGGGAACTATAGAGATGGAAATATTTCTGTAATGCTAAGTTCATCCAAGGTTTTAATAGGAGACTTTGCCTGAGAATCAATATGCAAATAGTTCTAGAAAAAAAAAATAGTAACACCATAGTTTATTCTCCTTTCCTAAGTAAAGTTGAAGATGAACAAATAAGAATATTTTGGAAATAGTCATTTGCTGAACATTACAGAACAACTGAACAAAAAAACATAACTTGCTTTAAAGATTCTCCTAAGTCGACCGACAACACCAATTATTCAAGAGTCCACTAGTCTAACACTACTATTAAAAGAGAATGCACAAAGTAAAGAACAAATATTACTCTGACAATAATCCAATCACTAAAGAGACAAACAATAAAAAAAGTGACAACAGAAATTAAAAGTCAGACCAGTATATCTAAAATGCCACAGAATCTAGTGTAACATAACGATTAAGAGCCCAGTAGATTCCTGAATGGAGATTAGCAAATAGCCAAATACATTATATTCTCACATTTCATATTTTTTTTTTATCAGGAATAAGACCCGACCAAATCCATGTTTGAGGAAGAGCATAGACTGCATCCATTGTAGAGGTTTGGACTCCTTATATATAGTATGTTCACTAACAGCACCATCCTATAGTATACAATGCATCTTATTTGTTATCAGGTTAACTGTTTCCAACATATTTATGTAAATTGTTTCATCTACCAATCAGTTAGTTCATTTTCAAGCCTTTGACAACCAATGCGTTTGAAATGAAGCACAATGAAAAGGTGAAAGAGCTCTCATGAAGGACAACAATATTTCATGTTATAATGCCATAAGATCCCAACCGATGCAGAGCAATTTGGTGAAGAACCATTTTCTGTCACAGTGGAACAACAAGACAAAATCTAAGTGTTGATGCTGGAATAAGAAAAACTAACTGGAATTTATTGAATGTCCAATCCATCATATACAAAAGTTTTCACTTGTAAACTCACAAGGTTCTGGCAACGACAAAAGCAAATTGGTGAGAAGTATCATCTCCTGTCACAATATATATATAACCAAATTCGCACCCATTCTAAAAAAAACTAATTCGGGCACGTATAACCTACAAGTTTATACTTCTTATAGCTACAACTGTCAAGGAAACAAATAATTAAAATATTTTAATTACAAAAACTTGTATTTCCCTTCTTAGATGCAACAAAAATTTGACAACTATGTTAAGATCAATTGAAGAAGGCAAGATATCATATAACCGGTGTGAAAAAGAACTTCATCAAATCAAGAAGATAAAGCAAGTATATGAATTACAAACATCATCTTCCATTAATCTGCATTCTGCAGTAACATATAGCATAATGAAATAAACAGGAGCATCCTGAGCATTTAAGTAGAAATCTAAAACAACTTTTTGATTAAGGCAATAAAAATGTTCCTCTTTTGGGATATGATCAAGATATCATATTAATACTATAATTTCTCCTGCAAAATTGAGCAACCCAGTAGGTTTTAAGTATAAACAGATACTACTTTATATCATTTATTTGGGGGAATATTTAACAAATCACATTTATGCGGGGGCGAAGGTGGCGGCGGAAAATCCGAGGCGGTCCTATAGGTGGTCGGCGAGGCTGCGCGCCTCCTCGAGGGTGAGATTGGCGATCGCGGTGGCAAGCTCCTCGACGAGGCGGGCGGGCGAAGGAATGCGGCACGGCGGCGGGAGCGGAGGGGAAGGGGCCGGGCGGCGAAACTTAGGGTTGGAGGGGGGGGAGGGGTTGAAGGAGGAGGGGGAAGAGGAGATGAGGAAGAGCGCGGAGGTGAGCGTGGCCGCCATTTTGATCTCTCTGTTTCGCTATCTGAGAGATAAGAAAAAGAGATACGCGGGTTAAGTATCGAATCAGTGTGTTTAGGAACGGTTTAGGGAAAAAAATAAATAGGCTAGGAAGGAAAATAAAAAATTGGAGGGAAATAAATGGCAGAGTCAAAAACTTTTAGATGTAGGAATGGTTCTAAGCACGGGAGAAAAGATCGCGAAGGTATCAGACCGACTACGGAGAAGAGACGAATGATTGGAGTTTGTCTTGTCGGAGTTGACTGCAAAAAGAGAAAAGGAAAATATTTGGTCGGGCGCGAAAATAAGATTGAAAAAATTAGGGTGCAGATGGGAAAAATATTTGGTCGGCTAAATTAAAAGATGGAAAAAAATTATAGGCTGATTTACCAACCAATTTTATTGATGTTTTTAAATGTAGTTAATATTTTTATTGATGTTTTTAGATGTAGTTAATGTTTCGGGTTCAGGAAATGAGTAATTTTATTGATATTATTATAATTAATATTTTTTATATTGTATTTGTTATTATAAGAAAAATAAAAAATATTGGAAAAATATTTATCTTATTATATTTGAGTTAAGTATAATATATATATATATATATAGTAGATACCCGCCTAAAATATTGCATTTTTATATTTGTTTTATTATTTTATCATATATGGCATAGTAATTTGCCACAATAAATAGTTCTATATTTATGACAAATATATTATCGCAAATAATTGTCACAGAATATCGTGATAAAGTTGTGGCAAAAATATTGTCGCAAATGCTCGCCACAGAATATCTTGACAAACTTGTGGCAAAATTTTTGTCGCAAATGCTTGCCACAGTAGAATATTTTGAATTAGTGGCAAAACCTATTGTTATAAATTTAAAAAATTATAAATTTTGAACGTTGACTCAATTATTAGTGGCAAAATTAGAAAACTTGTCACAAATTATTCGAACTTATACTTTTAATCACAAAAATAATTTTGCCACAGATTTTGTCACAAATTATACCTTTTGTGGCCAATTGTTGTTGGCCACTCCAAAATTTTGCCACAAATTCTTTTTTTTTTTTGTAGTGGCTCTATTTTGAATTTCTACCTTAAAAATCGAGCAACTACTTTTGGGATCACTATATAAGACCTCAAACTTGTCTTCCAAACTATCCAACACTCCTTGAGATATATTTTGATCACAATTGAACTTGATTGAGCCATTATTTGTACAAATCCTAGCTTGGAGATAAAAATCCTTGATCTTGCCTTCAATCTTCAATTGTTTCATCATCAAGGCATCAAGAGGAGCTATGACTTCTTTGTTGAGAACTAAGTTTGTATTATTTATTATTGCTCTCATTTAATTGTATTTTCTTGTTTATTATTTACTTGTGTTTGTAAGAAGGTGTTGGTGACACACCTTGGGTTCACTTGTTTGTAACTTTAGGATTTCTTAGGTTTGAGGTATAGACACTCTCTAGTGTGAGAGATAAGGTCTTAGTAGACCCTCATTAGAAGGAAAGAAAAGTTAATACAAGTGGTTGTGAAATCCTTGGTGGTGAGCCAAGGTAGTGGAGTAGGTATTGGGGCCGAACCACTATAAGTTATCTTGTTTGCATTGCTTATATTGTGTTTTGATTACTTGTGTTATTTACTCATTTTCGCACTCATCTAGTTAAATATATTGAGCACTTGCCTAAGTAATCAAGAAAAGAATTAAAAATAGATTTAGGTTAAGTATTTAGCAAACACACTATTCACCCCCCCTCTAGTGTAGGTCATTTCACCAACAAAGGATAGCCGCTATGAGAGAATTGGGAGACCGACCTGAGTCTTTGGAGATGCGACCTCCCACACGCAACACCAGAGAGAGGGAGCCCTAGACATATAGGTCATTCTTTCCCCTGCCATTGACTCAGGACCGTTCGCGGAGCACATCATAGCAGTCCATCTTTCCAACAACTTTAAATTACCGACTATTCTGCAATATTACGATGACATGAGTGATCCGACCACCCATCTGACGATGTTCAGATTGATGATACTTCTCAACGGCGCCACTGACTCTAAATGAGCAACACGACCCCAAGCACGTTTCTCGTGAGCTCGGTTTCCACCGAGTTTGGTCCTCGGCCCCAAATGCGGCCTCTAGCTCAGCCTAACACGCTCTAAATGAGCAACACGACCCCAAGCACGCTTCTCGCGAGCTTGGTTTCCATCGAGTTTGGTCATCGACAATAGAGCCAATATTCTCGGACTCAGAGCCCTCAACGATCCAAGTTCGGTACTTTCGCCAATATTACTCATCAGCCCCAGCGCCTTACTCACAATTACCAAACATGCAATCTCAAATTTAAATATTATCTTTCTAACCTAGATGTGCAGTTAACAGAAACACAATGATCAAACTCTGCAAGAGCATATCATGGATAAATACAGAAAGACATCCTTTTATTCAGAAAGTCCCACAAAGGGATATGTACACATACAAACTCATGAATGATAGCTTACAAAAGAGAAAGTAAGCCATAAAGATACAGTTCCGAGGGAGCACAACAAAGAAAGAGCGTACTCCTCTCTAGAGCCCTGCAAGAGAAAATCCCGACTAGCAGCCCTGTTACCAAGATTTAACCCCACATATAGACTTACTGATGGAACCATCCCGCAACCCGATATTTGAAGGGGAAGGAGGAGGGAAAGTCTCAGCTTGGTAAACCTAGAATCATGGACAATGTCCCAAACAACTAAACAGCATGCCACCTCCCTCGATGCCGAAACCACGAGGACCGCTTCGTCGTAAGCCTGATGGTACATACCCAAGGTCAGAACCCCATCTCCTGCCTTCATCTTTAAGCCTAATGGTACAAATCCATGGCGACATGAGAACCATTCGCCAACAAAACAAAAACAAGCTTGTTCCTACCTGAGAGTCTAGGCCTTTCAATCCGGTTCGGTGTCTCTCCTTGTGTGGTTTAATGCCGTTGGGGGGGGGCTGTAAAAAATACTCCGACACCCCAGTTAGGGTGACTCCATGGTGAATGTTTATGAAATTGAAACTTAGGTTACCAAGGTGCGTTATGTCTGTATATATTGCAGGAGGAGGTGATCATGTTGCTCGGTAATCTCGCTAGGATTGCTGCCCAGAATGGGTCGAGGCCAATCCAAGAGATGATAGATTTATGATGGTATATCCCTCGTGAAGGACCTGGGGAGTCCATGTATGGCTGAGTGATTTCCCCGGATAGAGACGTCTAGCCTAGCTTGGGTTTGGCTGAAGGATACAATTTGAGCGGAGCCCCTTGGGTGAGGCTGCGTGGTTCGGTTTGGGGTGAATGATGGGGTGCTACTGGGTCTAGTCCGATCGGGCCAGTAGTTCTAGTCCAGTTCAAAGCCCTTGAGGGACAATGATCTTAGAAATCTTCCACTTCATGCTTTATAATACATGCAACGTGCAAGGGGCTATTTACATACCCAAAACATAAACCACCTTTTGATATGCATTTCCATTTCTTACGGGCGAAATCACGTCCCGTCACAGCTGGTGTCTCAGAAATCGACTACCGAATCTTTACTCATAATTACTTTCTTGCCAAACTATATCTACCGTACAGGTGGCAAACATTTGGAAGAGCACCCTCCTCTTCCACGTGAATATCACATACGGCCCCGATAATGAAGTGTTGCATAAAAGCCTTGCACCCTGCACGTGACAGTCGAGATCTTAAGCTGACATCATTTAGAGCTCGATACGCACTCCTCCGACCGAGCTCAGGGGCTATGGACTGGACTAATACTATTGGGCACGGTCGGATCAGACCCAATAATGCCCCAAAACTCAAATCAAATCGAGACTAGATGGCTCAATCGGGGCTCCACTCAGCCATACTCCAGAATCTGACTCGAGCCAGACCGAATGGCTCTACCTGGGGGCTCCACCCAACCATACAAGACCCGCTATCTCCAGGATCAACCTCGATCCATTCTAAATAATATCCTTGTGAGATTGCCGGGTAGCATCATCACCTCCATATATATGCAATAATTACGGACACGACAGACTTCAGGTAATCTAAGTTTCATTTTTCATTATCTTCATCTTGGAGTCTCACTAATTTGAGCGTCAGAGTGTCTTTTGTAGGTCTCCTTTTCCGTCAGAGTTGCGTCCGACCAAAAGAGATATTTAGCTAGATCAAATTACTCCGATCATCGGGAAAGAACGTATACCAATTGTTGCATAATCAGAACGAGTGAGAGGAACGAACTGGAAATACACACATGAAAGAGAACACAAGGAATTTTATTGAATTCGAAACTAATGTATTACAGCTTGATTATCGTCCTCATAGTCACCGGCCTCTGCCCCATGATTATCGTCCAGCCAACTTACAGCTCGTTCAAGCATTCCCTCCATCTTCTTGATGACGCTTTTCACCTTGAAGGCGTAATTGTTGGCGTGTAGGCTTGGCGAGCCGAGTCATCAATCGCCTCGTAGCGTGTAGGCCTGGCGGGCCGAGTCACACTCGAACACCGAGGGCGCTCGGGCCCCCCTATACGGTATAAGATGAAGGTGCGCCCTTCCCTTTCACCAATTGCTTTGTGGGTCGTTGGTTAGCGCCGGATTCTGGGAGCCAGAGCCAGACCAATTGTTGATTGTGGGCCACCTGCAGAACTTCACGCTCCAGATGTGGATTCTGGGCGTGAGGGGGGTGTGTTAAAGTTCCACATTGCTTGAGGTTGTGGTCTAGATGGCCTTTAAATAGATTGGACAATCCTTCCCCTTTGAGCTAGCTTTTGGGGTGGAGTTAGGTTCAAGGCTGATTTTCTAACATGGTATCAGAGCCAGACCTATTGTTGATTGTGGGCCACCTGCAGAATTTCACGCTCCAGATGTGGATTCTGAGCGTGAGGGGGGGTGTTAAAGTCTCACATTGCTTGAGGTTGTGGTCTAGATGACCTTTAAATAGATTGGACAATCCTCCCCCTTTGAGCTAGCTTTTGGGGTGGAGTTAGGTCCAAGGCTAATTTTTCTAACATGGTATCAGAGCCAGACCAATTGTTGATTGTGGGCCACCTGCAGAACTTCACGCTCCAGATGTAGATTCTGGGCGTGAGAGGGGTGTGTTAAAGTTCCACATTGCTTGAGGTTGTGGTCTAGATGACCTTTAAATAGATTGGACTATCCTCCCCCTTTGAGCTAGTTTTTGGGGTGGAGTTAGGTCCAATGCTGATTTTTTAACATGGTATCAAAGCCAAACCTATTGTTGATTGTGGATCACCTACAGAACTTCACGCTCCAGATGTGGATCTTGGGCGTGATGGGTGTGTGTTAAAGTCTCACATTGATTGAGGTTGTGGTCTAGATAGTCTTTAAATAGATTGAACAATCCTCCCCCTTTGAGCTAGCTTTTGGGGTGGAGTTAGGTTCAAGGCTGTTTTTCTAACCGTAATTCTCCCGTTCATTCTTCGCCTCAATCTTCCTCTTATCTTCTTCGTCTTCCTCATTGTACTTCTTGGCTCGCCGCACCATCTCATTTATCTCTTCCTCGCTCAGCCGGTTATTGTCTCTGACCACCTTGATATTTTTCCCGTTGTTCTTGTCGGACACACAGATCCAGAATCCCATTGGCGTTGATATCGAAGCGGACATTGATCTCGACAGGAATGGAGGTAAGCTCAAATCGACCAAGCAGGTTGTTGTCCTTCGTCTTGCTCCCTTCCCCCTAGTAAACCATGATGGATCCACGAGGTTTGGAGGGAATGGCGGATACGATCCGATTCTTCTTGGTGGGGATGACTGTGTTTCTTGGTATTAGAACGTTCATGTTCCCTGTCCCCAGTTCCAGGCCGATGGAAAGGGGAGCAATGTCCAACAACAGCATCCCATTGAGCTTCTCATTGCCTTCTCCCCTCACCATTGCAGCTTGGGCCGCAACGCCGTAAGCGACGGCCTCGTCCGGGTTGATGCTCTTGCAAAGCTGCTTGCCATTGAAGAACTCCTGCAGAAGCTGCTGCACTATAGGAATCCTCGTCGATCCGCCCACAAGCACCACCTCGTGGATGCTGCTCTTGTCCATCTTAGCATCCTTGAGGCACTTCTTGATGGTTTCCACGCACTTGGCGAACAAGTCCATGTTGAGCTCCTCGAACGAATCCCTGGTGATGGTTAAGGAGAAATTCGTGTCCTCAAACAGGTTGTCAATCTCAATTGTGGCATTGTTGGTCGAAGAGAGGATCCTCTTCGCCCTTTCGCATGCTACTTTTAGCTTCCTCATCTTGTTCGGGTTCCCGCTGATGTCCTTGTGGTGTTTCCTCTTGAGCTCCTGGATGACGTGGCACACCATTCGGTTGTCCAAGTCTTCACCGCCGAGGTGGGCGTCGCCGGCAGTGGCCTTCACCTCGAAGATGCCCTTGTCGATGGTAAGCACGGAGACGTCGAAGGTGCCGCCGCCAAGGTCAAAGATCAGCACCTTCTTCTCGGTGTTCGACCTTTTCTCGAGGCCATAAGCGATCGCAGCGGCAGTCGGTTCATTAATGAGGCACATCAAGTCAAGGCTGGCTATTACGCCGACGATTTTGGTGGCCTCACGCTGGCAGTCAGTGAAGTAGGCAGGGACGGTGATGACCGCATCCATGACGGCACAGCCGAGGTAGGATTCAGCAATCTCGTGCAGCTTTACGAGAATCATTGATGTGATCTCCTCTGCTGCGAACTGCTTTTCCTGGCCCTTGTACTGGACGACGATTACCGGCTTGTCACCGATGCCGGCGATAACCTTGAATGGCCATAGTTGCATGTCATTCTGGACTGACAGATCGCTGAAACGCCTGCCAATTAGTCGTTTTACATCTGTAGAACAAGTGAAACCTTATGAAATATAAAGTAAATATTTGTATTTAATTTCATTGGTTTCGTAGCACATCATGATTCATGAAGTAGGAAACAGATTACTGTGCAAATAAAAAGAAGAGCGAATAGAAACTAAATTGGGAAAAGGACCGACCAAAGACAGTGTTGGTGGGGTTCATGACCATCTGATTTTTGGCTTCCGTGCCGATGAAACGCTGCGAGCCGGTGAAGGCGACACAGGAGGGAGTGGTGCGATTCCCTTGGTCCTCGGCGATTATCTCCGCTCGATTCTGCTGCCATACCGCCACGCACGAGTAGGTCATCCCGAGGTCGATCCCGATCGTTGGCCCGTTGTCACCTCTTCCCGCCATGGCTCGAACTCAAGCAAAGACAAATTAAGCTCAATATTGCAAGCATGCGAGTAGAAGTAGAGAATAAGGCTCCAGTGATCGAATCACCTCTTCAACAGAGAAAAACTCTTACACCAAATTTCGAATTAAGAACACAAAGGAATGCGCCTATTGAATGGGTAGAAAATTCCCCAATGAATCCCTATTTATAGATACGAGCACCACACTGCCTCAAAGAAAATATCAAAAACAAACTACATATACTACCTATTGCAAACAAGCATTTATAATTTGTCTCCTTAAACGCCACGTCACATGTATGATGAAGTCTAATCCGTTAGGAATTTATTCTTTAACTAATTTTCTATGCTTCCCGAAAACTTCTCTTCTCGTATAGGAGTTGTATTCTGAAATCTACTCTTGTTATTTTCGTTCTTGTAACGGCAGAAAACTTGACAATTGCATGCAGCTATAAAAACCAGTCTTGAGTGTATTTTTTGTTAATGAAAGTGCAATACATTATTTTTTTCATTCTTTGTCTCTCTCTTAGTAATCTCTGTGGTCTGTGTGTGATCATCTCAAGGTGATCATTTAACAATTGGTATTAGAGCTTGTGAAGGATGTTCGGTGCTACACAAGTTAATCCCACTGTGCCGAAGTTCGATGGCGTCGAATTCAAAGACTGAAGTATCATGATGAAGACATTTTTATCTCCCAAGAATTGTGGGAGTTAGTGAATGTGGGATACTCTGAAGAGGAAATGGCAGTCAGAACCCTGAGAGAAACCAGGAAGAAAGACACCAAGGCTCTCAGTCATATCCAGTAGGCTGTCGACTCACGGGTGTTTAAGCGGATATCTTCTACTGAAAATTCGCATGATGCTTGGTTGATCTTGAAGAATGCTTACCAGGAACAACGAAGGTGTAAAAGGTAAAATGTCAAACCTTATGTCGTAAATTTGAGTCTTTTCATGAAAGAAGATGAGGAAATAGACTCTTATTACGCTCAAGTAATGGAGCTGGTAAACTAGATGAGGAGATACAAGGAGGAAGTAACCGAGTTAAGAATTGCGGAGAAAATATTGAGAAGTATGATCATATTGTAGCTGCCATTGAAGAGGGAAATGATATAGAAGAAATGCTATCAAATGATATAGTGGGGTCTCTCATCTCTCATATGGATCGCATGAAACGTCATGAAGAACAGAAGGCCGCCGAGCAAGCATTGAAAACAGCCACTGAGCAAGCCTTACAAGTTGCCTTCAATAAAAAAAAAGAAATGCCAAAATTTCTCTAGGTCGAAGCTGCTCAAATTGTTGTATATGGATGAACAGATGTTATTTGACTGTTGTTGAAGGTAAAATTCCTTATGAAGCTCTGTTTGAGAAGAAACCTAATGTCTCTCATTTCAAAGTCTTTGGGAGCTATGCCTATGTTCATCGACCTAACCAGCTAAGAAAGAAATTGTATAACAATTGCTTTGCATGTATTTTTGTAAGTTATTCACAAGAATCAAAAGCATATATATTGATTGATCCCACTACTATGAAGGTTATAATTAGCCGAGATGTTGTAGTAGATGAGCAAGCCACTTGGAACTAGAACAAAAATTCAAAGGAAGTTGATGTTTCACATTCTGCAAATCAACTTGCTGAAGAAGGATTGCCTGAAAATGGTGAAAGGAATCTGATTTCTGGGGGAGATGAATAGGAAACTTCAATTGAACCTGAGTCATCCTTTCCTGGCAACATGGGCGGAGCCAATGTATTGAAAGGGGGGGATTGCCCCCGCCCCCTCACATTGGCTCCCCCATTGAATATTTACTACTATATATTATATATAGTAGTATTTTAGCTATATTTGCCCCCCTTCAAAATATTTTTTTGCTATGTAATTGTCCTCATGATGTGTGATTTTATATTTTGTCCCCCCTGAGATAATTTCCTGGCTTCGCCCCTGCTTGACAAATATAAAAGTATTCAAGATATCTACGAAAGTACTCAAGTTTGTAATGCTGCCAAAATTAATGAGCCACTGAATTTCCAGGAGGCAACTATTAATTCAAATTGGTTAAAAGCTATGCAAGAGGAGACTGATTCTATTAATAGGCATGGAACCTGGCAACTGACAAATTTACCTCCAAGAAAATCAACAGTAGGATTTAAGTGGATTTTTAAGATCAAATTCAATCGAGATGGGTCCATCTCCATGTATAAAGCTAGGATTGTCGCAAAGGGTTTTATGCATAATGTAGGGGTTGACTATTTTGAAACATTTGCTATTGTAGCAAGAATTGAGACTGTTTGAACCATATTAGTTGCTACATCTTTCCAAGGTTGGACAGTGTATCAGCTTGATGTGAAATCTGCATTTTTAAATGGAGATCTTGCTGAAGAAGTATATGTTTAGCAACCTGAAGGGTACATACAAGAAGAAGGAAAAGTTTACCTTCTAAAGAAGGCTCTTTATGGGTTGAAACATACTCAATGATTGACAATTACTTCTGTAGCCAATGTTTAAATCGAAGTAAACTTGAGCATACCTTATATACTAGCAAGAATTGAAACTGTTTGAACCATATTAGTTGCTACATCTTTCCAAGGTTGGACAGTGTATCAGCTTGATGTGAAATCTGCATTTTTAAATGGAGATCTTGCTGAAGAAGTATATGTTTAGCAACCTGAAGGGTACATACAAGAAGAAGGAAAAGTTTACCTTCTAAAGAAGGCTCTTTATGGGTTGAAACATACTCAATGATTGACAATTACTTCTGTAGCCAATGTTTAAATCGAAGTAAACTTGAGCATACCTTATATACTTTGTTTAATCAAGATGGTAGTTGCATGATAACTTGTTTATATGTGGATGACTTGATCCTTACTAGCAACAATTCCTCTCTGATTGAGAATTTCAAGCTGAAACTATTTGATGAATTTGAAATGAGTGATCTTGGTAAGCTAGGCTATTTTCTTAGTCTTAAAGTTAAGCAGTCAGTTGATGGAATTAGTGTTTCGCAGCATAAGTATGCTATTGATCTTCTCAAGAGATTTGGAATGTCAATGTGTAATCATGTATCCACTCCTATGATTGTAGGATTGAAATTAAGCAATACCATGGATGGAGTTGAGGTCAATGTTCAAGAATACAGAATATCAATGGATGCTTCATGTATTTAACAAATACTCAACCAGACCTTATGTTTGCAGTCAGCTTTCTATCAAAATTTATGCCAACTTTCTATTAAAATTTATGCAAACACTTGATTCACATCACATGCAGGCTGCTAAGCATGTATTGCGCTATGTTAAAGGGACTCTTGACTTTGGTCTCTTTTATCAGAAAGTTTGTAATTTTGTTTTAACTGGTTTCTCTAACTCTGACTAGGCCGAGTCAATTGAATATTGCCGCAACATTTCAGGTTTTGCTTTCAAGTGTGGATCTGCAGCTCTAAGTTGGGGTTCTAAGAAGCAGGTATCAAGTGCTCTATCTTTAGCTGAAGCTGAATATGTAGCCATAACCACTGCTGCATGCCAAGCTATTTGGCTGTGTAGGATCCTGGAAGAGCTAAGTTTTAAAGAAGACCAGTCAACTACAATATGGAGTGATAATCAATATGCTATTTCAATTACTAAAACCCCTGTGTTTCACACAAGATCTCGGCACATTGACACCATACACCATTTTATACGAGAACAAGTGGAAGTTGGGCTGATTAATCTAAAGTTCCGTGAAAGCTTCAATCAACTAGTCGATGTGTTCACAAAAGCCTTACCTTTAGACAAATTTCTTCATTTTCGAAATGAGTTTGGATTAAAACTAGTTTGAGTCAATGGGGAGCTTGATAGGAATTAATTCTGTAACTAGTTTTCTATGCTTCCAGAAAACTTCTCTTCTGTGGAGGAGTTATATTCTGAAGTCTACTCTTGTTATTTTCGTTTCTGTAACTGCAGCAAACTTGACAATTACATGCAGCTATAAAAACCAGTATTGAGTGTATTTTTTGTTAATGAAAGTGCAATACATTTCTTTGTTCATTCTTTGTCTTCTTGATCTCTCTCTCTTAGTAATCTCTGTGGCCTACGTGTGATCATCTCAAGGTGATCATTTAACATAATCAAGCTACACATTACATACATTTTAACACTCCCCTTTAATGTGGAGCTTGCAAACCCGAAAGTCCCTTGGCAAAAAGATCAGCAAGTTGATCTTGAGATCTGCAAAACTATTCCTTCTCTGACCAAGTCCCTAAGAAAATGTAACTCAGGCCTCGTTTGCTTTGCCCGATTAAGGAGGTGGATTGGATTTTAATCCAATCCACTACTTGATGCATCAATGGATATGAATCAGGTCGAAAATTGGATGAATTTATTTTGGCCCAAATCCACCGATGGCCCAGTTTAGAAAACTTGGGGAGGGGGTGAGTTTAGGGCCCAAATCCACAAGATATAGATTTCATATCTTATTCATACTTTTTATCCTATGTCAAAACAAACATATGATAGGATTTCAAGAAATCCACTTGGATTTCTATCCCACCTTTATCCATGTTAAATCTTATCACATCCAAATCATATCCAATAAAGCAAACATAGCCTTAATATCTATGTGTGTGGTTCTTCCATGCATGACTGGATTCTTTCTGATGGAGATTGCAGAGGAGTTGTCGCATATCATTATAGTTACCTCTGTGAATTCAATCTTGAACTCTGACATGATTCTACGGACCCAAACAGCTGGACAACTCGTTGTCGAAGCATAAATATACTCTGCTTTAGCTGATGAAAGAGAAATCATTTGCTTCTTCTTGGAACTCCAACAAACTGCTCCCCCACCAATCTTGAATACATAAACGAAAGTACTCGATCCGGCGATCTTCCTTAGAATTACCCCAATCACTGTCATTGTATCCGAGTATTTCCAATTTGGCAAATCTTGGATAAAATAAGTCAACTTGTTGTGTTCCCTTCAAATAGCGAATAACTCTTTTAGCAGCCTTAAGATGAGTCATTCTTGGCCTGTTCATATACATTGACAGTATGCTAACACCATACACTATATCGGGTCTCGTGTTAGTGATGTATGTGAATGAGCCAATCATTTTCCTGTACAAAGTAGAATTAGTCAGTTCTTCATCTTCTTCAGTAAATTTGCATCCAGTGGCCATTAGATTGCCTACTGCATTGCTCTACTCCATTCCAAACCTATGAATGAGTTCGAAAATGTATTTTTTTTGGGAATGAACTTCACAATTCTACTTCACCTCAAGGCCCAAAAAGTAGCTCATTTCGTCTAAATCTATCATGTCAAAGGTACTTGTCATGTGATCTTTGAATTATTGGCTCAATCTTTCATCATTGTTGCATGCTAATAGATCATCAACATACAATAGAATCACTATTAGTTTTCTAGGTTCAGTATGCTTAGTGTATGGTGTATGCTCATTTTGGCTTTTGATAAAAACCTTCCTTATAAAAAAAGAACCATCGATCAATTCATACCAGGCGCGGGTGGTTTGCTTCAAGCCATAAATGGCCTTTTCTAGTTTATAAACAAGATGTTATTTTCCTTGAACAACATAGCCAAGTTGTTGATTCACATAAACTTCTTCATTCAAAACACCATTGAGAAATGCTGATTTGATATCTAGCTAGTAAATTTTCAATTCTTTCACTTATGCAATTGCAAATAGGATATAAATTGTATCCGGCCTATAAATAGGAGCAAAAGTTTCACTATAATCACATCCTTCTGTTTGCATGAAGCCCTGCGCTGCCAACTGAGCTTTGTGTTTGTTTATACTTCCATCTCCATTTAGTTTAACTTTATATATTCATTTTAATCCCAAGGATTTCTTTCCTTCTCGCAATTCAGTAAGTTCCCATGTTCCATGTTGTTCCATGGATACCATTTCAGCATCCATACATAGTTTTGACCCAAACCAATTCTTAACACACTTCCTCAAAGGCCGACGACTCATTCATCATGGTCAAATTGCATATTTGGCTTATGTTGTATATGTCTCTTAGACTTCGAAATCCTCTAGGAGATGGGGTTTCGCAATTCCCGTCACCTTGCATTTCTTGCTCATCTTCGTTGTTGCACCATCAGTCACCATCTCAGTAACATCAAATTGAACATTCTACTATGAAAAATATTCACCAGCTTTTGCTGTTGCAGCTTCTATTTGATACCAAACTTTTTTTTCATTGAAAATAATATCCCTACTAATAACGATGTCTTTTGTCTCTAGATCGTACTGTGGGCGAAATGACCTACACTAAAGGGGGGGTGAATAGTGTGTTTACTAATACGATTAGCCTAAATCCATTTTTAATCATTTACTTGAATCGTTTAGTTAGGCGATTTGCAATACGAATGATTATATGCGGAAGCAAGATAAAAGATAAAGCAGTTAATCACAAGAAATTTTAGCAATGCAAACACAAGATTTATAGTGGTTCGGCCCCAATGCCTACTCCACTATCTAAGCACCCCGCTTAGGATTTTCAAACTAGTTTTACTAGATTAATTTATGTTTCCCTTATACTCGAGGAATTTTCACCGAAGAGACACACTCTCGACCTAAGGTACTTCCACACCCGGAAGTCACCGCCTTCTTATCGAGAGTCTTCTTCCACCTCAACCCTAAGCGACAACTAAACTAATCTTAGTAAACACTACGTTTAATTACACAAGTGACTTTACTCCTTCTACACCAAGGATACCACTTTCCACACACAAGACCAAACACTTGGTCTTCACACGCACAAATAAAAATAGGTTCAATAATAGTTAAAATTATAATTGAAAAGAGCTAAAGAATAAACAAAGCATTAGAGCTCTTCTCAAGCCTTGAATGCCTCCAACTCGTCAAGACGAACAACTCGAATTAATTCTCGAGTTGAGGACGAATAGACGCTTGAAGAAATTATCGCAGGAGAACAGAGCGGAAACGATTAATCCTTTTGGAAGGCTTTGATCACTCTATTTGATGGCTCAATAATTTCTGTAAGAGTGTGAGAGAGTGTGTAAGAGAGTTAAAAGAATCATATGAGGGTATATTTATACCCTCGTGAAACAACGACTGTTCAACAGATAGAAAACTATTCGTTACAATCGTCGGTCGAATGGTCGGTCGACCGACTGGTCAACCGGTCCTTCGACCACCACTTTTTCTTTCTAGTCGGTCAATTGATGGGTCGACCGGCTAGATGGGAAATCACGATCCGCGACTTTCGGTCGACCCGTCGGTCGACCGACGCAATTTTTTCCGTAGCTTCGATCGACCGATTGGTTGATCGATTGGCTTCTGCCAATTTTTGCAGCCATTCGGTCGACCGAACCTGTGCTGAACAAGGCAGACAGCTTTGTTCTACTTCCGTTTTCACTACGTCTACTTATATAAATGTTAAATAACTCGATAACATGATAACTTTAAAACATAAATATTATATAAGGATTAACTCTCATTTGGATTCAATAAAAATATCTAAAAAATCAAAATCCCTAAGAATGAAAATCTAGTTTTTGGGGTCTAGTACAAATTTTCTGAAAACGAAATTTTTCTAATTTCCCAGGTCAAATAAGGGTATGCTAAAGACTTCCAAAAATTTCTTAAAAATACATCGTTATCTAGTTTTGATCGAAGGAACAATTATCGCTATTTTTTATCTCAAGAAACTATCTAAGTCATATAGCCCTCCAAGGAGCTCCCTAGACTTAGTGGATTTCAGGGCGGTCCCGGAATTTCATGATTTGGGGTTCGGGATAGGTTTTTGGGTTCTTATGCATCATGATGAGGAATTACAACATATCTAGACACCCTAGACCTAAACTCTAACCTCCCGACGAATCCGAGAGCGTCGACCAACGTCCTTCCGATTTTCCAATTTCTTCGATTTTTCCGATCGCGGACGTCGCGCGCTAACCGATATGGAACCTGAAAATAATTCTTTATGAAATCATTAGTTCCACGTTTGTTATCATCAAAACTATCAACACCAAAATTAAGGCTAAGGTTGAAAACCTAAAGTCAACACGTACAACCTATATCCTTTAGTTTCTGTGATGTACCCAATCATGACAAGCACTCAACTTTTCTCATCTAGCTAGTTTCCTTAGCTTTTCTTTAGGAACATGGAAATATGCTAAGCATCCAAATATTTTGAGGTGGTTGACATTTGGTTTTCTCTAATACCATGCCTCATAAGGTGTCATATTAGTCAATGTTTTAGTTGCATGTAAGTTGTCTTCTTATTCCATTTTGATCACAAAATTCTTCAAATGCCTTTGATAAGTATTCCCCTCACCCGTCAGAACAGATGCACTTAATTTGGTATCTTGACTCTAGTTCAACCATGGCTTTAAACTTATTGAACTTTTTGAATGTTTCGGATTTGTTTTCGATAAAGAAGACCCAAGTAAATCTACTGCAGTCATCAACAAAGATTAAGAAATATTTATATCCTGAATTAAATGATATCTCCATTGGGTTGCACACATCTGTATGCACAAGTTCAAGAAGATTATCTGCTTGTGTTGCACCTCCATTAGGAAATGGAAGCCTTGTCTGCTTTTCGACTGCAAAAATTTCACAAGTGTTGGGTCCTCTTTTGCTTCTTCTCATCTTCAGCTTTATCATTCTATTTACCAGTAATTTCTTATATTAATATTTCACCTCTTTTTCCTTCTATAGTGTAGAAATTGAAATACTATTATGTTAGAGTTTTGGCAAAACTCTTGAACATGTCCAAATTTTATTAAAAATATATTTTAAAATTTAAAAAAAATTATAATTCATAAAATTATTTATAAAACAAAAAAATATGATGAAGCTTATGAGACTTGCAAATGATGAGATAATTTCATGTTCAAAAGCAAAACTCTTAAATAAGTTCAAATCTCATTGAAAATATTTGTTTTGAAATTATAAAAAACTATAATTCATAGAATTTTTCGTATCATGTTGAGATAATCAAGTTTACAAAACTCTTGAAACTTGTTCAAGAGATTTGCCAAAACTCTAGAACAACAAATTATCTTATCACATATGGATTACATAAGCTTCCTTATATTTATTTGGTTCCTAAGAATAATTATACAAATTATATAATTTTTTGGTATTTTTAAAAATATTTTGATTGAGAAAATTTCATGTTCTAGAGTTTTGCCAAAACTCTTAAACAAGAAATCTTCTCATCATTCATAAGTCTCATAAGCCTCGTCATATTTTTTTGTTCCTAGAAACAATTTTATAAACTGTAGAAATTTTTTATATAATTTTAAAACATATTTTCAATGAAAATTAGACATGGCCAAAACTCTTGAATAGAATAATGGACTGGACTAGCTCTTTGGGACCGACCTGATTAGGCCTGAATGTGCCAACATCCATGAACCAAACTTAGATCGAGCCAACTATAACTTAGCCAGGGGGCTCCACCCGGCCAAACAAGGATATCTACATCTTTCATTATTTACTAGGGATTCAACAGTAATGAACCTGACATCTTCAGGATAAACCTTTATCGATTCTGGGCATATCCTACGAGATTCTAGGAAACATCATCTCCCGAGACATCCCTGACCTGCCCATAAAACAGACATGACACACATCAGGTATACTCTCAATTCCAATTCCATACCCACCATCGGGCATTCCTTGTTACTTGAGTGTTAGTGTGTCTTTGCAGGTCACCCCCCGAAGCCGCGCTAGCCTAGGAGACGTGAAGGCCCACATCACCCCGACATCAGGCAAGAACATTTGTCACTCACCGTGGGGCCGAGTAAATCTTACTTGCCCCATCATGGTAGACACCCAGAGTTAGGCAAACACCACTGCACACAGGCAGCAACCTAGTAGCAGCGTTCCCCTGCTGCCGCCAAGAGATGCTAACACGGAGAGGAGTGACGCTTTAGTGCCCACCGACCCAACACCAAAAGAGCTACATCGGTTGATTGACGACCTCGAGGCTCAGAACCAAAGTTAACAACCCATGTCGAGGTGCTGGCAATCGAAGGAACAGCACCCGGCCAAGTGCGAACATTGCCGCTCGGAGCACGATGAGAATAGTCATATTGAAAGAACCGAGAGGTCAGCCTCAGCTTTTTGAGACAAGGTATCCCACGCCACCACCGGAGAGAAGAAGAAGGAACTAGTGCCACAAAGGTCATTCCTCCCCCCACCGTTGACTCGGGACCTTTCGCCGAGCACATCATGACAGCCCATCTCCCCGACAACTTCAAACAATCATCCACTCTCCAACCTTATGACAACACAGATGATCTGACCATCCACCTAACGATGTTCTGGTCAATGATGCTCCTTAATGGTGCAACTAACTCCATACTGTGCCGATCTTTCCCCACCTTCTTGGAAAAAGCCACACTGCTATGGTTCTCCACCCTTACGTGAGGGTCAGTACACACCTTCCAAGAGCTTTCCAAAGCCTTCACCAACCAGTTCTCCTTGTCTCAGATCTACTCTAAGACCGAGAACTCATTCCACTATATCAAGTAAGGACAATATGAGCCGCTGAGGAAGTACCTAAAAAGATTCCATATCGTAGCCATGGAAATCCCTAACCTCGACCCCCCCATGTCGAGTTGTATTCTGTCACACATGACCTGAAGCCTGGATAGTTTGTAGACCAGATCGCCTTGTCCAAACCAAGAAGTATGGCCGAATTCGGGGAACGAGTAGTATTCTATATAGAGATGAAAGAATTCAGAGAGGCCAGAAAGACCGATAGGCAGATTGACAAAGACGGTGCCGAAGACAAGAAGACCAAAAACCTGATAAAAAGGGTGAAGATTGAGAATGCACGAGCGAGACAGCAGCAAAAGAGGAAGGTCGCTACCCCGATCGAATGCTAGATATGAGAAATACACTGCATTGAATACGAAGAGAGAGACCATCATCCGAGGAATTTACAACTTGCATCTCCTCAAATGGCCCAACAACATTGTGAAGTAGATGGTACCGCCCAACGCTGATAAAAGCAAGAGTTGCACATTCCATGACACCTAGGGGTACACCACCGAGGAGTGTGTGGTACTAAAATATCAGATCAAAAACTTAGTACGGGAAGGATGACTCAACCATTATATTGATTGCAGAAGGAAGCCGTAGTTGGGATCAGAACGACGATGATCACTGACACCAAAGTCAGAGCAGAACGCCCCCGAGCAACACTATGTGTAATCGAGATTGCAACTAACTGAGGCCTTGCTCAACCCCTGTAACGGGGACCTGTTAGGCTTGTCGAAAGAACAGGTCAATGTCTGAGGCTATTTATTGTTGAGAACGGGGACCTATTATGATTGAACCGCTAGACTCAACTCGAGGTGCCCTATCATCATAGAGAAATTATAACTAAAATGTTTCACAATTTTTTCCATGTCAAATGCTTACCCAAAACCAATCCCGAAATTTTCCGCCAGCACACGCTAACTCGAGCCTACGATCCCTTGCTGAAGGACAAAAATATAATTATTAGAATTTTGGTCATAACACCAAGATACGCTGATCTCACTTACCTTGGCAATTCAAGAGCAGAACTCAGCACATCCTCACCTATCGAAGTCCAACTTAGGTCAGACACTCAGCACATGTAGAAAGCTCGGCAAATGAACAAAAGTTGGCACACTACTAGAGCTCGACAAGAAGTCGGCGGACTCTGACCAAGCTTGGGGGCTGCAGACAAGACTAGCTCTTTGGGCTTGATCGAATCAGGTCCGGATGCACCTACACCCATGAACCAGACTTAGATCAAGCCAACTACAACTTAGCCCGGGGGCTCTACCCGGCCAAACAAGGATATCTACATCCTTTATTAATTACCAAGGATTAGACAGTATTGAGCCCGACATCTCCGAGATATACCTTGACCCATTCCGATCATATCCCCAATAAATTCTGGGAGACATCATCGTCCGAGACATCCGTGACCTGCGCATAAAACAAACACGACGCACATCAGATATACTCTCGATTCCAATTCCATACGTCCATATAGGGTTCCTTTTTACTTGAGCATTGGAGTATCTTTGCAGGTCACCCCCGGAGCCATGTCGGACTAGGAGACACGAAGGCCTGCATCACCCTGACTTCGGGCAAGAACAAATAATATCTCAAATTTTGCTATATATAAGGGAAAAATTGGAATTTTTACTTTTTGATTCTGATTCTGATTTTGAGAATTTCCATATCCCTATTTTAATTTTGGAGGAATTTCCTATAAAGTTATTTTGGTTTTGGGAAAATGTTGTTTTCTTTAAAGGTCCTTCCTAGGTTTCCTTTGTGGAAGACTCATGTAAATAAAGAGCACTATTCCTCCTTCATCCTTGGGTGCATTGGGCGGTATTATTATTGCCAAGAACTCTTATGAGTGCTCAATCATCCTTGCGTGCTTTAGGCTGGCCTTTGCCATGTGATTTCGATTCATAACAATATTATTCATGTTGTTTTACCAATCAATGATTCTGAGTCATTTTTATTCTCTATGATATATGTAAAGCAAATGTAAATTTTTGAACTTATTTGTGGCAACATTTATCCTTACTTGACTTCTCTGATTACCCTTGGCTTATATGTGGTGATTTTAATGTTATTCTTTGCCGGGAAGAGAAAAAAAAGAAGGTAAACCTATTAATCTAAACGTACGGTAACAATCGTAGGGGCTCCTAATGTATTCTAATCAAATTTGATAGATTTTTTGCAAATTTAGCATTGCTCCATTTCTTTGAAAATTCAACTATGAAGCATTTAAACAAATGTAGATCTGATCATGACTGATTCTGTGACAAGCCGTGGTCTAAATTGTTTAGGTTTGAACCTCTTTGGTTGGATTATGAGGATTCTTTTCATGTCATTAATACTGCTGCTTGGCATGCAGGTGGGAGGATCGATACAATAGGGTAAATAGTTTGTTTAAGGCTAAATTTTACTCTAAATAGATTTTATCATTTCTAATTAATTTCACTCTTTTATAAGCAATAGACTAATAAAGATGAATAATATAAATAACAAACTCTAATGAAACAAATGTTAACACCACTACTTATAGTTGTTTGGCTCACCCCGAGCCTACATCCTGTTGGGTTGCGGAGAACACATGCACGTAGCGGAAAAGGGTGGAAAAAAGATATTTTAAAAATTCCTTTTGCACCCCAAAAAACCAGTGATCCCTTTAGCTACGACAAATAATTCACAAGGGGAGAAAGGAGTAGAATTTATACCTTAGTTGGGAGGATGTAGGCACAACGATCATGCGGGGCTCGTCGTGGCTTAATGGACGCACTCCGTTGTCTCTAATTTCCACCAACAAGGTTTGAACCTTCCACCAAGGATCCAACCAGCAAAAGGGGGGAGAAGAGCGGTGAGAAACCACAAAACAAGTACTAGATGGAAGCTTGTACCTTGCTAGAATTTTTGGCCTCAATAGGGCTTCCTCGGGTTTATGTGGTTAATCCAAAAGGGGAACTCTTTCCCGCTTGTTGTCCATAGATGAGTACAATGACCGTGCTGCGGCATGTCCGTGCTAGCAAACATTAATTGCCACGTTCGAGCTTTATCTCATAAATATCGTTACAATGAAAACTTGTTTGTGTGTGACCCATTGGACCCTACACTAATTAAGCTGGCAGTGAGTCATGCACATGCGAGTGTTCTTAATTCGATAGAACACGCCTTTTATGTGAATTAATTTCCACAATCCCTATTCAACTCTTTAATGTGATCGATTGATCACCTCATGATCGTAATTTTACTCACAAGTCAAGATTGACGTCTGGCAACGTATCATGACTACCCAGATAGTGTGGAGTTCAATTGCAAGGGATCGAGTGTCCTTCGGTGATCGATTAGTTCTCGTGCAATCAAATTCTTCGGTTACACAATGTCCTAAATATGGCTAAGGTATGAAAGATGTGTCAAACCCTAATAACGATCCATATGTAATCTACTTCCTCAAGTCGTCATCTCAATAATGAAAGATTGGAAACGTCTTTCCAACTTTCATATCCACTATGGCCAAAGATTTCTCGAGGTGACACTCATCGGAAGACATAGGACATTCTCTCCTCTTACTAGAAGTAGCCGATCCTGATGGGTGAATGACCACACTAGAGGGGGGTAAATAGTGTGTTACTATAATTTTTAGACTAATATTATTTTTAGTCGGTTCTTTGAAAACTAGGTCAAATTACAATTTTAAGCAAGCGTAAGCAAGTACGATAGTTAAACACACACAAAAAGCAATGCAAATTTATAGTGGTTCGGCAACACCGTCTACTCCACTACCTAAGCACCCGACTAAGGATTTCAAACTCTAGTTTACTAGTTTAAAGTGTATCCTAAAAGAGGATTTACAAGCTAAGGCTGCGACCTTCTCCCCCGAGGGTTACCCTCTCCCCGAGAATACCTCCAACACCTCTTTTCCCAAGGACTATACAACTAACCCTAGCAAACTAAGTTTACATCAGTGGACTTATGCCTCTACACCAAGGCAATCACTAACACTCAAACCTAGCAACTTAAGTTCTTACAACTTGAGATACAATGAAATAAATCACAACATAAAACAACAATTGGAGCAATAAATAAAACAATGTATACTTAGCTCTAACGAAAGTTCCATAGTCCTCTTGATGCCTTGAGAAGATGAATAATTGAGGGTTCAAATGCAAGATCAAGAACTGAAGCTCAAACTAGGATTTTCACAAAGATTGGCTCAAGAAAGATTTGCAAACATCTAAGAGTAGCTCAATAGGTTTTTAGAGGTCAAAGGAAGGCTTCCAAGGCCCTTAAGTAGGCAGATAAAAATAATGCATTTGGGTTCAACGAATTGAAACGGCTATAAAAGAGCCATTGGGCCCGCCGGTTGCACGTCGATCGATCGTCGTTCCATCGAAGCTGCAACTAATAACTACAAAGTGTGCAGTTTCAACGCGCTTCGATCTCCAATCTGAGTTTCAAGTTTGATTTTTAGGGTTGTTCACATTATAATGAGAATTATGCATTCATTATATAGACACACTAGACCCAAATAAAATCTCCTAAATGTAGAATTAAAATGAAGTTTTGAAAAATCTTAAGTGGGAAGTCATGTCTGCATCATACATGGCGTTATGCATGGCATCTTATAATATAATTGAATTGAAATATTTGAATAGCTAGATTTGAAACAAAGTAAAAAGGTTATGATAGATTTAGTAATTAAGCCAAATATAAATTAATGTACTCACGCTTTGTGTTTGACACCGGATTGAATTCCGAAACTTAGGGTCTGTTTGGATGTAGATCAGTAAGGGGAAGGGAATGGAAGGGAGAGGAAGGGAGAAAAAGAGAAAGGAGGGGGAAAATTAACCTTGTTTGGATATAGTTTAATAAGGGGAAGGGAAGGGAAAAATTAAACTTGTTTGGATGTACTTCGTAAGGGGAAAGAAGGGGAAAGAATATGGATGTCAAGACTACATTCCTCATTAATGGTGAACTTGAGGAAGAGGTCTATATGACCCAGCCAGAATGATTCATTTCTCCGGTAGGACCGAAGAAGGTATGCAAATTGCAAAGGTACATTTATGGACTTAAGCAAGCCTCGAGGAGTTGGAACATCTATTTTGATGAGACGGTCAAAGAGTTTGGCTTCATAAAAAATGTAGACGAACCTTGTGTCTATAAAAAGGTTAGTGGGAGCGCCGTTGTGTTTATTGTGCGGATGACATACTGCTCATGGGGAATGATGTTCCTCTACTCCAGTCAGTGAAAGCATGGTTATCCAAAAACTTCTCAATGAAAGACTTGGGTGAAGCATCCTACGTACTCAGCATTAAGATCTATAAGGATTGGTCTAGAAGGATGCTTGGTTTGTCTCAGTTTCGGTATATTGATACCGTGCTAAAAAGGTTTAGCATGAAACACGGTAAAATAGGTTACTTGCTTATTAGTCATGACATCACTCTTTCCAAGAAGATATCTCCTAAGACACTCGAGGAGAGAAAAAGGATGAGAGAGATCGCTTATGCTTCGGCAGTAGGATCCATCATGTATGCTATGCTCTGTACTCGGCCTGATGTCGCTTATGCCCTAGGGGTAACGAGCAGATTTGAGGTGGATCCTGGAGAGGAACATAGGAAAGCCGTAAAGAACATTCTTAAGTACTTGAGAAGGACTAAAGATGTTCTCTTAATTTATGGTGGGCCAGATTTTAAACTGGACGACTACACAGATTCTAGCTTCCTATCGAACCTGGATGATAGTAAATCCATTTTTGGGTATGTATTTACTCTGAATGGTGGTGCAGTATGATGGAAAAGTTCAAAGCAAGGAACTGTGGGCGCTCGGTGACAGAAGCTGAGTACATCGCTGCAAGCAAAGCCGCAAAGGAAGGAGTGTAAATAAAGAAATTTATCTCTAAGCTGGGTGTTGTTCCTGAGGTTGATAGACTGGTCCCCATTTATTATGATAACACAACACTAGGGCTGTTGCCCAAGCAAAGGAACCTAGATCCCACCAAAAATCAAAACACATCCTAAGGCGGTATCACCTGATCAGAGAGATCGTTGGACGTGGTGATATAAATGTCGAATGTGTCAACATGAAAGATAATATAACATATCCATTCACAAAGCCATTACTACAGCAACAGTTCGATCACCACTTAAGTTGTATGGGTATTAAATACCGCAATGATTGGCTACAAGTGCAAGTGAGAGATTGAAAGAAATAGTGCCATTGAGCCAATCACATGTTGATGTGTAGGGAACTATTTTTTGGTTAATAAATAATATGAGGCAACTTTTCATCATATGCTGCATCTATATTTTGTATATATTAGATTGTAATGAACCCCATGAACCCGGGCAATTGATTCCAAGGCCATGACGAGATCATACCAGTGAGACTTGGAATCCAGATGTCCCTATTCTAAATATTCCCAGTCGTAGGATCACCAATTAGGGGTTTGATGATTCCGGATAGATTGGTGCACTTGGTACATGCCTTATACGATAAGAGGTAGCTGATATCACAGTTACCTATATATGAGCTGCCAGTAATGTACAAGTGCAGGTGCTCATTAGGGAATGAGTTCACTGAACGGACCTACACGAGGAACACATAATGGAATCCTTATATGAGTGTTAATAGGATGTTCCTCGGGTGATAGTAGGTGCAAGCAGTCCTTGGACCTGAGGTTGTTATGGTTACCTTGTGAGTGACGACCCATTGATTTGGTTCTATCCCTACGTGACCCTCAGCCACATGTGCTGGGTATTACTGGGCATGGAGAAGCATTCATGGAGGTAGCTGAGCAACCAATATAGAATCGATTACTCCTAGTGAGAGGAGATAATGTCATATGTGTCCCTACAAGTGTCGACTCGAGAATCTTTGGCCAGAGTAGACGTGAAAGTCAAGAAGATGTTTCTGACGTTTCATTATTGAGACGACATCTTAGTAGATGGAATACATATGAATCAATATTAGGGTTTGACACTTCTTTCGTACCCTATCCGACTTCGGGACGTTGGAACTGGGGGACTTAGTTGCACGGTAACTAATCACTGAATGGTGTTCGATTCCCTATAGATTGAACCTCACACTATTCGGGTAGTCATGACACGTTGCTAGACGTCAATATTGACTTGTGAGTGGAGTCTCTCACGACCATACTAAAGGGGTTTAGTGGTGGCTCGTAAGATTCGAATAGAAGTCGTTCTATCGGAGCCAACTTTTTGTTATGTACAACTCACTGCTGGCTTAGTGTGGGGCCCAATGGGTCACACACAACATGCTAACCTCGTAACGGACCTTATGAGATAAAGTTTGTATGCGGCACTATATGTCTACTAGTATGGATATGCTGCAACTCGATCACGAATCTCGTTTACAAACATAATAGGAAAGGTTATTCCTATAAGGAATGAATACGCGAGGAAGGAGTTCCTCGGTAACCCTAATTTGTAGGGCATCCCTAATTGTAGGTATTGACACATGATAAATCCTAATCAATAGGTTTTTAATTTATAGAGATAAATTAAAGTTTATATTTAGTTGGATTTAATTAATTTCAAATTAATTATAAAATCTATTAAATGTAAATTATTGTTTTGGAGACAAACCCCAGAATCTGGGGAGAGGTTTTAAAAAAGGGGACCGAGTCTACCTTGGTAGCAACCTATGCCCCTTAAAAATAGATGGCCTAACCTCCTTCAAGAGGGTTAAACAAATTGGTTAATGATCTTGGAGAAGAACAAGGGCTTGGTTCTTGAGAGGTTTCTTAAAGAGAGAAGCTCTAAGAACTCTTCCTCATCTCCTTGAAGGGCCGGCCATCTAAAGCTTCCTTCTTGATTTTGTGAAGCTGAATTGAAGGTCTCTTCCTCTTGGGTGTGTCATCTACTTCATCTTCTTGGAGGAGTCCAAGAAGGATAACGAGGTATTCCTTCACCATTCTTCTCATTTCGTGGTTTTCTCATCCCCTCTTCCTCCCTTTTGGTGCTCGGTTCTTGGTGGAAAGGCCGACTTCACCTCGGTGCATTACAGGATTGAGATTGCCTCTCTGTTGAGCCACAACGAGTCTTGGTGTTCGCTACCCCTTGGTTGCGAGACGCTTGGTGTGGATTTTCCTTGGAGGATGTGCGTGTGTGCGTCTTGAAATGAGGATAGAAGCAGTTATACCATCCGCAGTATAAGGTATATCTTCTCCTTCTACTTGTAGATCTAAAGTTGATTGTTGTTTTCAGGATGGTTTAAATTTTTAAAAAATTGCTTTTTCAGTTGTGCTTATTATTGCCATCCCAACAGGGAGCATGAGGAGGATATCAGAGATCGCTTCCAACACTTGTTTGACACAACAAGTACGTAAATTTGTAGGGCCGAATTTCTTAAGGTGAGGAGGATGTTATATTCTAGTTATTTAAAAAAAAGAAACAAAAAAGACCTTGTTGCAATTTTAGAGTGTGCGGGCGGTTATTTGCAAAAATAACTCCTTGTCACCTTGGAACTGACTCTTATGCAAGCTAGCATTAGAGGAGAGCCAAAAATAGAGAAATTGGAGCTATAGTGATCATCGTCGTCGTTGCCGGAGCTGGAATCTGTGGTAGGAGTTTTGCATCTATCTCCTTTTTATTCCACCAAATTACTCCTTCATTCATCGATGGCGGGGATTAAATACGGAGAGGTATTGGAGAAGGAGAGGCCGGTGAAGCCGGCCAAAGAGCGATCGCGGCAGCCACGCCGCTGCCTGCGATGCTAGGTTGCGTGGCCTTGGCGGCTTCTAGGTCATGGCAGCTGTGTTGCTGCCTATGCCATGGTAGCACCCGCAACACATCGTAGGTGGAGACATAGCCTTCCCCGGTGATGAGCTAGTGTCTCATCGACGTCGGAGGCTGCGGTAGAGGGCGGTAGGGCTGGGGGGTTGATCGCCTACGACTTGGATTGGCTGCCCGATAGTGATTGAGGCAAGGCAGGGGAGCAGGTGAAGAAACTCAGGAGAAGAGGGAGAAGAGGTATTTGTATTTTAATATGGATTAAGAGTTGATTAATTATGTTTAAGTATATATTAATTAATTAATTAATATAAGTAAGGTATAGTTTATATATATAAAAATATTTGGATGACTTATAGTTGTTGGATGGAGTTGGATGAATACCATAGTTATAAATTTTCAAGTGTTGAACGCGATGGTGGTGTTCAAATCAGAGGTTGTTTAGAATCTCTTTTATATTTTTTAGTATTATAGCATAATTAAACAATTATTAATTTAATTTGATGATTAATTAAATAATATTAGATTAAATTAAATGGTGAATTTGAGTATAAATAGTTATGCTAGGTTTGTGGATTGATACTCGTTGTAGCCAATGAATTTTTGTTGGGTAGAATGATGGATATATCCTTTGCCTCTATTTGCTTGTTTTGCCTCAAAAAATTTGTTGAACTCCTATTGCATATTATTGTTGGACATGCCATATATATGTGTTAAATTTTGTTCTCATTTATTGATGTTAATTTTGATCATGATATGTCATGTTAGTCATATATAGTGCATTGAATAACTATTTATTGCATAATATTATATTTATCGTGTTATCTCCGTGTTGGCTACTTGGTGGATGGGGTAGTCGTATCACTGTTGGAACGGACGATTGATGCCACTCTGTTGGTGGTAGAGTGCGGGGTTTTTACCCAACAGTCCATACGCTCGTTGATTTGGTCGACGTTGATTAAGACTATGTGGGGAGTATTTGTTGTATATATATATCACATTTGACTGCATCTTTGGCCATATTGTTATTCATTGTTGATGTTGACACTTGATACATGTTGATGATCATATTGTGATTCTCCTACTCAACACCTGATGATCTCCGTTGTTTTTGCTTCAGACTTGCAGGGGTGAGCTATTGATTGCTAGATCGAGTTGTAGATAACTTGTAGATAGCTAGTAGATGTGGAGCTCTGATGGTGACTGCTTTTGTATTTTGTTTTATTTTGTTGATATTTACCTTATGATATTGCTTATTTTGGAGTTATGATTTGTGAATTACTAAATGTTTTATCAAGATTTGTATCTCGATCAATTGCTTTTTTTTATCATATGTACCGTTTGGCCTTTTGAATGTAATTATTGGTTTGAATGATTTTATGATAATGATTTGTGTTTTTTTCCTTTTCTTGCCTAGTTTTCGAGTCGCCGCTGCCGTGTCTCGGGACAAGGTTGTCGAGGGAGGATCCGAACTTGGGCGCGACACAAATATATAATATTATTATATACTAGACTAGACTGGCTCTCTAGGCCCGATCAGCCCTGTCTTAGAAGCGCCCTAACTCTTGAACCTAACCCCATATATGGTGAATACACCCTGTTGAACACCTAGAGGGAGACTATTCCCCGAGAAATTTATAACTTGTAGTTGCTCAAGTATCCTAACAACGCGGGGAAGAAGAAGCTCCAGGCTAACGCTAACAAAAGTAAGAAGTGCAAATTCCATCGCACATATAGACACACTACTGAGGAGTGTGTGGTGTTAGGAGTATGCCCTACACTACAAGAAAATTTAGATTTATCGACCATATTTTCCGACAAGAAGATGTTGTCGAAAATTTTCGTTATATTTTCGACGACCGATAGCGTCGGAAAGAGTTACCGACAAAACTTTTCGACCAAAATGTGTCGAAAAATTATTATATTATTATCGATGAATTTTCGTCGAAAATTTGGTCGGAAATATTAAAGACATATTTTTATAATGAATTTATCGACCAAAATTTTTGACGAAAATCTATCGTCGAAAATTTTCGTTAAAGTTCCGACAACTTACCGACGAGAAATTGGATTTATCGACCACAACTTTCGATGAGAAGATGTTGTCGAAAAATTTCATTAGATTTCCGACACGTCTTTGCGTCGGAAAGAGTTACCGACAAAAATTTTCGACCAAAATTAGTCGAAAAATTATAAATAATTATATAAAAAAAAGAAAAAAAAAGCATGTGGCCGCCCAAGCAGGAGGCGGGAGATTTCCCGCCTCCCCGCCTCCTGCTCTCTTTCTATTTTTAATAAATAATTATATTTTTATATTTAATTATATTTCTTCTTCACTTCTTCTTTACTTCTTCTTTTTCTTCTTTGTTCCTCGATCGCCCAAGCAGAGCTCTTCTCCGGCCCCTTCCCCGACGCCCTCCTCTCCGTTCGCAACCTCCGCGTGCTCGATCTGTCCTCCTCCTCCGCATGCCGATCCTGCTCCTCACGGGGCGCATGTTGATCCTGCGCCGTCCTCCACCTCCTGACGAGGGTCGGCACAACGCCTTCCTCCGCAGCCTTCGGGCTTTGTTCCTCGATCTCAACCTCTTCTCCGTCCCCTTCCCCGACGCCCTCCTCTCCGTTCGCAACCTCCGCGTGCTCGATCTGTCCTCCTCCTCCGCACGCTGATCCTGCTCCTCACGGGGCGCACGTTGATCCTGCGCCGTCCTCCACCTCCTGACGAGGGTCGGCACAACGTCTTCCTCCGCAGCCTTCGGGCTTTAATAATCTCCGCGGATCAAGCGGATCAAGCGGTTGCCCATCAGGAGACTCACGAGGCCGAGTCATGAGACTTCCTCCTCAATTTTCGCCGTCGGAGCCGCCTTGACCCGGAGGCAGAGGGCGACGAGAGGCCGTCCACGTCCACGCCTCCTCCCCCGGTGGAGTTACTGGGTTGGGGAAAGCAGATCAAGCGGTCGCCCGTCACGAGACTCCGGAGGCCAAAAATAATCTCCGCGATGGGAGGAGAGGAGGACAACATGGCGGCACTAACAGAGAAGAGGAAAGGAAAGAGGAGGGCCAGCCGCAGTCTCTGGAGGGTTACAGTAGCTCGTCGGTGAGCGGAGACGAGGAGAGGGCGGAGAGATCTATTAGCCCGATTTATTAGTTTTTTTAAAAAAAAAAAATCTTGAGTTTTCGACGAAATTCCGACGACATATCGTCGGTAATTACCGACCACAGTTTTCGACAACACTTGTAGTCGGTAATTACCGAGGAGCAACCGACAAACCTTTTGTCGGAAGTTACTGAGGAACTACCGACAACTTTTCGATTAAAATGTTGGTCGGTAATTATCGACAATATTTTTTCTCGATAAACTATCGATACTCGTTTCGACCAAGGTTTTACCGACGCAAATATTAGCCTCGGTAACCGGTCGAAATTTGGTCGGTAAATAATTGTTACCGACCAACTTTCGACCACTTTTCGACTATAATGACCGTCGAAAATTGCCATATTTCTTGTAGTGCTAGGCTAATGGAACAATAAATGTCATTGCAACTTTCCTCTTTAACGGAACACTTGTTTTATCTTGTTATTCATTGTGAACATATTTGACTTGATAGGAGATTTCCTGAATAGTTGATTTCGCCTAATGGTCATCAAGTACGAGACTTGATAGCAAAACCCTAAGGCAATTGGAATTTTATTCTAAACAGTTCTAGTCGGTCATTATCATTGGAACGATAATGAATGAAGACTAGTATGCAGTCTAACTGACGATGATCATGTTTTACTAGTCATTAATATGTGATATTAAAGTCAGATCATAGACACATGTTAGAGAATATGGTGTTGGACAGACCCACCATGAGTATATACGTGGATTAATATCATTTGTATATCTCACAATGGTAGTGATACGTCAGTCCTCTGACCTGATGTCACCATAGGTTCCTACATGAGGAATTCTGTATTTTGACCTAGTCTAAGATCATCTTTAATCGGATGATAATAAAGACTGTAGTTGGACATTGAATGAATTATGCAGAGGAATATGTGTGGTCATGAAAGAATTTGTGCTTCTCATATATGAGAGAGATATCTCTGGGCTCCTTAATGAGTGTGATTGAGGAAATGCATGGTCGTGCTCAAATGAATTGATAGGAGTGTTAATGTCATTTGTTAAATCACTCTACTCGAAGGACTCTTACGTTCTGGAAAATGGCAGATGTATGTAGACTTCATCGACCTGAATAAAGTCTGCTCAAAGGACTCCTACCCTCTCCCAAGCATAGACAAACTTGTCGATGGCTCCTCGGGGTACTAGTACCTGAGTTTCATGGATGCATACTCAAGCAACAATCAGATCAAGATGCACCCCGAAGATGAGAAAAAAATGACCTTTATCACAGAGCATGCTAACCTCTGCTACAAAGTGATGCCTTTTGGATCGAAGAATGCAGGGGCCACGTACCAGTGTCTGCTGAACAAAGTTTTTGAACAACGGATCACTAGGAACTTGGAAGTATACGTGGACGACATGGTCACCAAAATATTGGTTGTCGAAAACCACTATGATGACCTTACTGAAATCTTTAGTCAGCTCAAACGCTACAACATGAGGCTAAACCCAGAAAAGTGTGCTTCCGGAGTCCTTGGTGGCAAGTTCCTTGCATTCGTGCTTACAAATCGAGGAATTGAGGCAAACCGTAAGAAGTGTCGGGCAATACAAGAGATTTACAACCCACAAAGTATAAAAAAGGTGCAATAACTCACGGGGAGAATGATCGCAAGATTCCTCTCTAGATCGACAAAAAGGGCTACCCCTTCTTCAAAACCCTAAGGAAGAAACAAGACCTCTAGTGGAATGAAGAGTGCGAGCAAGCGTTCAAATAACTCAAAGACTTCATCACCAATCCCCCGGTCCTAAACAAGCCTCAACAGGGGGAAACACTCTTCCTCTACTTTACAATTAAAGAGAACACTCTCAGCTCGGTACTAGTAGGAGAATAGAGGAAAGATAAGAAGTTGATCTACTTTGTCAGCAAAGTACTATAAGGCCCAAAAGTAAGATATCAGAGGCTAGAGAAGCCCGCCTTCACTTTGGTTGTCTCAGCTAGAAGGTTAAGACCGTATTTCCAAAGCCACCACATCGTGGTATGGATCGAACAACCAATCAGACAATTCCTAACCTAACCCATGCTCGCCCGGCAGATGATAGCATGGTCAAGGGGCCCCATCAAGGCTCAGGCACTGGCAGACTTCGTCACCAAGCTCACAGAACAAGAAGGCGATGCCGACCAAGACGATACATGGACGTTATTTGTAGATGCTGCCTCGAATTAGAAAGGAAGTGGAGCCGACTTCATCCTTGAGAATGATCAGGGAGTCGCCCTGGAGCAATCCCTTCAATTTCAGTTCAAAGCAAGCATTAACTAGGCAGAATATGAAGCCCTGGTCGCCGAACTCACCCGTGACATAGGAGCACAAAAAGTGATCGTTAAATCAGATTCACAGCTTGTCATAGGACAAGTTAACAACAACTTTCAGGCAAGGGATCCCTCCCTGTAAAGGTACCTATCTTTATTCCATTCCCTAATGACTAACTTTGATGATTGTGTGATCCAAAACATACTTCGGGAGGAAAACACCCGAACCGACATGTTATATAAGCTCGCCAGCACTACGAAGCCTCAAAATAATAGGTCAGTCATCCAACAAATCCTTGGTCAACCGAGCATCCAATCGACCAACACCTCGGTCGAGGTCCAAACAATCGAGCAAACAACCGAGTGGAGGACCCCCTACCTAGCCTTTCTCAAGCAAGGGGAGATACCGGAGCATATCTCGAACTAGAGGAAATTTTGAATGGATGTCAAGCTACTGCACCTTTCTCGAAGACCATCTCTACAAAAGAGGATACTCCCAGCAGCTGCTCAAGTGCATCATCCGGCCTAAAAAAAAAAACCATTATGGCAGAAGTACATGAAGGCATTTGCGACATTCACATCGGAGGAAGATCTCTAGCATCCAAGAATCTCCGAGCCGGTTACTTCTGACTGACCATGAGAACAGATTGCAACCTATACGTCAAAAAATGCGATAAGTGCTAGAGATTTTCAGAAGTCTCACAAAAACATCCCGACCGCTACAGAGCTTGTAAACTAATTGGTCGTTCCATAAATAGGGGATCGACCTCCTCAGCCCTTTTCCTCCAACCCCGGGACAAGTCAAATACCTGTTGGTAGCCATGGATTACTTCACCAAGTGGATAGAGGCTGAGCTACTAACCTCTATTGCAACCAAAAAAGATCAAAAAGTTTGTATGGAAGAAAACTCATTTGTAGGACATAAAAAGAAGCTCGATAAAGGTCCCGCTTGGCTGAGGCGACCAACAAGGTCGTCCTGACTGGACTTAAAAAGAAGCTCGATAAAGTCAAAGAGCAATGAGCCAAACCAGAAAATAGTTTTCGCTAACCAAACAACACCTAAGAGTTGCCTGATGTGCTGTGGGGTTATAACACAACTGCCCAGTCATCCACTCAGGAAACTCCTTACAGACTTGTCTTCGAAGCACAGGCCATGATCCCGATTGAGATTGCGGAGCCCAGCCTCCGGAGAGCATCCTTTGACAAGAAAAGCAACTAATAAGCTCGACAGGCCGAGATGGAAAAAATACAACAAACATGTCAGACCGAGAAGTTTCAAGAACGGAGATCTGGTGCTGAGAAAGATTGAACTCTAGAGGAAGCCAACCAGGGAAGGAAAACTTGCCCCGAATTGGGAAGGCCTGTATAGAGTCACAAAAGACATAGGGAAAGGATCCTACAAGATTGCCAAACTCTCTGGACTAGATCTTCCACGTTCGTAGAACACGACCTACTACATCTAAGTGACACCCCCCCAAATACAAATGGTCGGTGCACTCTTTTTTCTTCACCACAATTTTTTCCCACATGGTTTTTAACGAGGCATAACAATGCTTAGGCCGAGTGCCCCGCTTGGTGGGACTTAATGTACTATCTATTTCCACTTACTCAATAATATTGTCCTTCCTCTTCCATGTCTATTTGCGTCCAGATAATTTGCAGCTATTTCTTAGCACACGATGAAGGAATTACTACGATCTTACGATAGGAACGCCACCCCACGACGGTAGAAACTTCTCTCCTGTAAGGCACATCCATCATTCTCGACCCTAGGTGCGATCATGCCTTACGCTCTCCGCAAGCTCACCTTGACCATGAGCGTGATCCTTGGCCCTAAATGCGGCCTTCGGCTCTAAATGAGGCCGGCTCCACCTCTAAATGAGCTCGGAACTTACTTATGGCCTTAGCGCCCTTGAAGACCTCCTCAACCTCGGCATTTTCAGAGTTCTCCTCGGCCCTAAATGCGACTTTTGACTCTAAATGAGCTCGGCTCGCTCTAAATGAGCTCGGCTCGCTCTAAATGAGCATGACCCCAAGTGCGGTCCTGCCTTACGCTCCCCGGTCACGAGCTCGGCTTGACCTCAAGCGTGGTCCTCGGGCCTAAGTGTGCCCTCCAGCTCTAAATTAAATGAGATCGACTCTAGCTCTAAATGAAACACGACCCAAGAGTGGTTATACCTTAAGCACTTCGCGAGCTCTACTTGACCCCAAGCGTGGTCCTCAGCCCTAAATGCGGCCTCCGGCTCTAAATGAGACCGACTCCATCTCTAAATAAGCTCGGAACTTACTTACGACCTCAACGCTCTCGATGGCCTCCTTAACCTTGGTATTCTTAGAGTTCTCCTCAGCCCTAAATATGGCCTCCAGCACAAAATGAGACCGGCTCTAGCTCTAAATGAGCTCGAAACTTACTTACAACCTTAGCGCCCTTGAAGACCTTCTCAGCCTCGGGATTCTCTGAGTTCTCCTCGACCCTAATGCGATCCTCGGCCATGAATGCAACCTCGCGGCCTCGACGTCCTCCTCAACCCTAAATGCAGTTCTCGACCCTGAATACGACCCCCCAAGCCTCGATGTTCTCAACATTCAAAGATTCTCGGCCCTATGAAGAACTACCGAACAAGTAATCTCAACCCTAAATTTGCCTTAGACAGGGATCTAGGTTTGACTTAAAGCACCTAAGAAATAGTTACCAACTAGTTGACATCGGCCAAAGAAGAGCCAAAATTTTCCTAAGCTCAGACAACTACGTACTGACTGACAATGTCAGCTGGAGTAAGGTGGCCCTATGTGTCGTATTCTGCTCTAAATGCGATCGAGGACTAGGTAGCATCGGCACCCTCCAAACACTTGGCAAAATAAATGCATTTGCAAACATTTACAGGCCCATAGGGGGCAATGATCAACTCGCGAAGGGTGAATATTCTATCATTACAAGCAAAGATGTCATTCACAATGACAAAGCAAGCACTATTGTTGGAGCCATCGCACGGTCCCTACTTATCATGGTAGTAGCAGTTGTGTGCGACAAGACGAATATAATAAGAGTCATTGAATTAGAAGAAGGTGCCCGGATGGATCAAGAAGTTTTTCCCAATCCGGAAGATGGACTTAGGTTCCTCCCCGATGTCGAAGTGTCGGTTTGCGGCGATACAGCACTCCCGCACAAATTAGGAAGTTTTGCTTAATCTTGACGGTGAACTTAGGGTCCTCGCCGGCATTGAAGTCCCTGTCCTTAGCGAAGCAGCGCTCGAAGCCTCCTCGCCACTTGATTAGATCATCATCACAAGGTCGCGAAACTCTGAAATACTCCTTTGGTAACTCATCACTGATATTTCCCTCTTTATTTCCTCAAAAGCCTGGTGGAGCGAGTCCACGGCAATCCCCGACCTACTGACTGCCAACTCAAGACTAACACCTTTCTTTCCCATCAAACTAATGAAGGAGATAATCTAAACAAATGAGGAATGAGTCAATGCTCACCTAGGGCCAACCTTGGCCAAGCAAGAACGAGGAGACAAGTGTTGGCTTAAGATTTTCAATCTTGGTCTAAATCTCGGTTTTGATGATAACAAATATGGAACTGATGTTTCATTAAGAAATCTTTCAGGTTTCAAGTCGGTTAGCGCTCGATGTCCTCGATCGAAAATATCGAAGAAATTAGAAAATCGAAAGGACATTGATCGGCGCGTTCGGATTCGTCGTGGAAATCTCTCAAAGTTCGACGTGTGCACCAAAGACGTCTTGGACGAGTCTAAAGAACAAATGGAAAGCTGTCCAAGTTGACGCACGTTGAAGGACGGAACCTGAAAATGAAGCATCCAAGAAGAAGGCTAAAAAAATCAAGTTCAGCCTAGGTTCGGTCAACCGGTCAGCTGACCAAATATAGAGAAAAATTGGCAGTAGCCAATTTTGGTCGACCAGTCGATCAACCGGACGAAGCCAAAAATTAGCAGTAGTCAATATGGTCGACCGAATGTGGCGAAGAATGGGCAGTAGCCATTCGGTCAACCAGTCGGTCGACCGAAGTTCGCCCAGAAGCGGCATTCTACCGCGGTTGATTGGGCGATCGATCCGTCGGTCGATTGGACAATCGACCGGGCGTCGCCTAGGGGCAAAAATACGCCCATTGACGTGCTATTTCTCATGGGGGGTTATAAATACACATCCCAATCCTTCCTCTAGCATATTATTGATGCTTTTAAGTCTCAAAGAGCCAATCCTTGCATCTCTACAAGTATTCTTGAGCCATCCTTGTAAAGAGCCCTAGCTTTGAGCCTTGAAACCTTGTGATTAACTTTAAGCTTATCTTGATTCATCTTCAAGTCATCAAGAGGAGCTAGGACATCTTATTTGAGAGCTAAGTATGTATTGTTTATTATTTGCTCTCATTATTGTTGTATTTTGGTGTTTATTTCATTGTAATTGAACTTATGTAAACCTAGGTTGCTAGGTTTGATTGAGTTGGTGGTTGCCTTGGTGTTAAGGCTTAAACCCACCGTTGTAAACGTAGTTTACTTGGATTAGTTGAGTTGTCCTTAGGTTGAGGTGGGAGAGTGCTCTCAGTAGGAAGGCATGATACTTTTGGGTGTAGAAGTGCCTTCGGTTTGAGAGCGGAGACTTTTCGGTGTAAAGTCCTCATTATAAGGAAACTAATTAATCTAATTAAACTAGTTTGGAAATCGTAAGTGGGGTGCTTATGTAATGGAGTAGGCATTGGGGCCGAACCACTATAAATACTTGTGTTAGCATTGATAGTTTGTTCATGTTTTTTGCTTCATATTTATTGCTCCCGCTTGCTATAAATATCGTGCTTAGCCTAACTAATCAAGAAACGATTAAAATTAGAATTAGGAGAAAGATTAGTTAACACACTATTCACCCCCCCCCCTCTAGTGTGGTCATTTCACCCAACAACAAGCACTACTAGAAAAATGGGCATCAGCAACGACTGATGCCGTTGCTGAGCCGTTGCTGAAGGGCATCAGCAACGGCCCAGCCGTTGCAATAGAGCCGTGACAGAAACTCGCGTTGCTGATAACTTAGCGACGGTGCAGCAACGGCCGCTCGGGCCGTCGTTCAAAACATTATCAGCAACGGCCGCTCGGGCCATCGCTAAAAATATTATCAGCAACGGTTTTACCACAGACCCGGAGCCGTTGCTGATAACATTAATAGCAACGGCCGCTGAGTCCGTAGCAACGCCGTTAGTGAAATCCCGTCGCTAAGCCGTTGCTGTAGGTCATCAGCAACGGCTTTCGATACACTTTTAGCAACGGCTTTCCCACGGACGGCCGTGGGAAAGCAGTTGCTGATGATGTGTACCTGGTAACAGAAAAATTGAAAATTTCAAATTTCCATTGATACATTGATACATTATCTGATACATAACTCACACACCCATACCCTCATACACACATTCATTCACACATCACAAACACACCAAGATATACATCAAAATAATTATATTTATATTGATAATTATCCACGATAGTATAAAAACAATTCAAATGCATAATTGAAGTATCAATATCCAAACAAAATAAGTTAAACAAGTTCAATATCTCAGTAACAAGTTCAATATCCAAACAAAAAATCTCACGATCACGATGGAGGATGGTCTGGATCATATGGCGGGGTTTGGAGTGCTTGAGTGTACACCGGCGTGGACTGACTCGAGGACGATGGATTAGATGATGCCGAAGAGATGCCTGCTTCGGGATGACCTGACATGTTGCGTAGCATAGATTATATATCTGCCATCATCTGACTCTGGCGCTCCATCATCTCAGTCTGACGCGCGACCGTCTCCTCTAGTGTCCTTATCCTATTACTATGATCATAACTGGATCTCGAGATGGACGGTCGCTCACCAGCGACTGGAGGGGTCAGTGCCCCAAGTGGCCCTAGTACGGCTCGCACATGACCACTATCTCCGAAGCCATATACGCGGCCATGGTCCCAGCCACCTGCGGCCTCGACCCACGATGCTGCGTCAAAGTCCTCGGGGGTACCCCCGCGCTGCACCACCGTCTGGCTGTAGGTCTCCTACTCGAGTTTGATTTTTTGTTTAATATTTATCATAAAACTTAAATTATAAATATATAATGAATAATTTAAACAAATATATAATTACCACAATGTATGCAGCACGGTTGTCGATGTACTCCCCCGTCCCATGTGCTCGACGGTGAGTCCGCTCAAACACCGCCATCGGGGAGGGTCGCTGGACAGTCCCGTCATCCGACACCGTCGTCTACATTTACAAAACAAATACATTAATTAGTACACATAGTAACAAATAAAATATATAATTAAAAGATATACTTACCATACGGTTCGCGTGCACTGCAAATGCAACAGAGCTGCCGGTATGACGCGCTGCTCCCCCCGACATGCGATTTCTAGCCGCATTCCGAGAAACCTCCTGCCATCGATCCGTTGACCATATCTCCACGAGCTGGTCCCATATATCCAGAGTAATCCAACCGGGGCCGTATCCCCGAGTCTCTGCGATGTTAGTGGTCCCAGCTCGGGCCATCGCTTGGGACCGAGCCTGCCCCAGCTGCCCGTTGTACCTTGCCCGGGAAATAGCCTCCCAGGCAGCGTAAATGAAGGGCCTCTGGTCCTCGGCCCATGTATAGCGAGCCTGCAAAATAATAATACCAGTACCAATATTAATATATAATCATGCATGTAAATAATAATAATAATACGTGCCTCAAACTCGCGCCATAACATGTCGACGTGCTCGCTAGGCACGTGAGACAACGTAGGCCATGCCCCGTGCATGTATCGTCGAATAGTAGAAGAAATGCTCCTCGGCACTTCTTCTTGCTCGAACCTGCACAACAAAAATAAATTTTAATATTATATTATGATATAATGAATTTGTAATGATTCATAATTCATGATATATTACCGCTCCCCAATCACGCTAATCAATCTACGTGACTCTGTGGCTGGTGGAGGTTGCCACTTGTTCGGCCCGCGTGGCCGCCTGCGTCTGGATGTACTAGCCTCGGCAGTATTATCCTCATGAGGATCAACAACAGGAGGATCAGCAGCATGAGTAAGTGCTGGAGTCTCACCGATCGGAGACTCCGAAGCTCTCCTGCGTCGATAACCACGACCAGACATATCTGTCGAACAGACATATAATCAGATTATTGTATAAATAGTAGAGGTATATTTAATAAAATATATACTTTACAATTATTCTTCATCATCTGAATAATAGTCTTCGAATTCTTCCTCTTCTTCCTCTTCTTCCTCTTCTTCATCTTCTTCATCTCCAGCTTCCTCAATTTCATGATCGTCATCATCAGCATATTCAACTTCTAATTGAATTGACGTTGTGTCTGCATCCTCGAGTATTGGAATAATACGATCCACAGCAGGAGGATCATCTTCTTGATAGAAACCATGTGTCATATCAGGTATCAGCTCATTTTCTCCTACTATCAGATCAATTTTTCCTCTACCTTTTGTCTTACATACTACACGCCAATCTGCTCTATCTTTATTTCGAGCCGGATACTTCGCGTAATATACTTGTTCGACTTGTGATGCCAATATAAAAGGCTCATTTGCTGCCAATTTCGATTTGTAATTAACCTCAACAAGTTTATATTTTGGATGAACTTTCATGCCCCTTTCTGTTGTATCGAACCAATGACATCTAAATAGGATCACTGATTTCAAGCCGAAGTAGTGTAACTCTATCACTTCTTCCACCAGTCCATAAAAATCCATATCACATTCAACATAGGTTGTCCCTTTCACGCAGACCCCAGCATTCATCGTCTTCTTTGTAAATGAATATTCATCGTCTTTTTCGTACCCAAGCCCCAATTTTCTCATTAGCTTTTTAGTCTTATAAAATGTTGGGTCAAACTTGTTATCAGTAGGCAGCATTCCATTAATCAATCCAGCAATCCGATCATACGCAACTCCACTGATATTACAATCGGCCTTGATGTTTAAGAGCTGTGTCATTGCTGAAAACCAAGTGTATTTAGGATAATTCTCATACAAAGGTTCATCGGCAGCTTTCAACATCTCGTAAAATTCTGCAGCTTCTTTATTCGGTAATTCAATCTCTATCGGCAGCCCTTACTTCTGTGATATCAACCGCTGTAGTATCTAGTGGGACTGATGTCTGAAGACGATTCCGGCGCGCGTCCGAAGTGGACGATTTCGGCGCGCGTCCGAAGTGGACGATACCGGCGCGCGTCCGAAGTGGACGATTCCGGCGCGCGTCCGAAGTGGACGATTCTGGTGGTATCTGGAGCTTCTTTATTCGGTAATTCAATCTCTACTGCAACCCCTACTTCTGTGATATCAACCGCTGTAGTATCTGGTGGGACTGATGTCTGAAGAACTGGCCGATCAACATTATCATTCAGGTGGAATTGACCCCCAAGACTATCAAGTATCATAGTTCTATAGGGATTACATTGACTGGATGAAGAAGCACCAGCAGAGGAAGATTCACCATATGTCTGAACGACAGGATTGCTCGACGTCCCGACTTCGCGTGACTCCCCGTGACAAGTCCATAGAAAATATCTTGGTGCAAATCCTTTGGTATATAGATGCAGAGTGACAGTCTCTCGATCCAAAAATCGTCCATTTGAACAAATGCGGCACAGACATCGGATTTGATCACCCATGCTAACGAAATTCCGATTCGAATAGGCAAAATTTAGGAAGTACATTACGCCTAATCAAAACTCATTCGTTAAAGCTCCACGATCAAGACGTCGGTACATCCAACTTCGATCAGCCGACATGATTCTGTCAATCAATGACAATTTCTTTGGTTAATGTCTTTAGGTGAGATTGTCCTATTCCATTCGGGATTTATGTTATTTGAACTGCACTTACATTTTTATTTTAACTGTTAACTAATTATTCTAAATTTCGGTAGCATCTCCCTATAGTTCTCCGAATACGCATATCATCTGGGCGCGTATCGGAGAACAAGAGAGATGTTGCCGAAATTTAGAATAATTAGTTAACAATTAAAATAAAAACGTAAGTGCAGTACAAATAACTATATTCCCAAATTATCCAATCAGGGACAATTCAAGAATTATACGTCGTATAAAAGATCATCTACTTCTTTTACACGAACATATAATCCCCGAACGGATCTAAGGTTTTGCTAAATCATATCCGACTCGTCGATGCGTACGTGAAACATATGAACTCGTCGGATGCATGATTATTTTCTAAATGTTTCGAGACCGTTCGAGTCCATATTGGACGATTCTGGCGCGCGTCCGAAGTGGACGATTCCGGCGCGCGTCCGAAGTGGACGATTCCGGCGCGCGTCCGAAGTGGACGATACCGGCGCGCGTCCGAAGTGGACGATTCCGGTGGTATCTGGAGCTTCTTTATTCGGTAATTCAATCTCTACTGCAGCCCCTACTTCTGTGATATCAACCGCTGTAGTATCTAGTGGGACTGATGTCTGAAGAACTGGCCGATCAACATTATCATTCAGGTGGAATTGACCCCCAAGACCATCAAGTATCATAGTTCTATAGGGATTACATTGACTGGATGAAGAAGCACCAGCAGAGGAAGATTCACCATATGTCTGAACGACAGGATTGCTCGACGTCCCGACTTCGCGTGACTCCCCGTGACAAGTCCATAGAAAATATCTTGGTGCAAATCCTTTGGTATATAGATGCAGAGTGACAGTCTCCCGATCCAAAAATCGTCCATTTGAACAAATATGGTACGGACATCGGATTTGATCACCCATGCTAACGAAATTCCGATTCGAATAGGCGAAATTTAGGAAGTACGTTACGCCTAATCAAAACTCATTCGTTAAAGCTCCATGATCAAGACGTCGGTACATCCAACTTCGATCAGCCGACATGATTCTGTCAATCAATGACAATTTCTTTGGTTAATGTCTTTAGGTGAGATTGTCCTATTCCATTCGGGATTTATGTTATTTGAACTGCACTTACGTTTTTATTTTAACTGTTAACTAATTATTTTAAATTTCGGCAGTATCTCCCTATAGTTCTCCGAATACGCATATCATCTGGGCGCGTATCAGAGAACAAGAGAGATGTTGCCAAAATTTAGAATAATTAGTTAACAGTTAAAATAAAAACGTAAGTGCAGTACAAATAACTATATTCCCAAATTATCCAATCAGGGACAATTCAAGAATTGTACATCGTATAAAAGATCATCTACTTCTTTTACACGAACATACAATCCCCGAACGGATCTAAGGTTTTGCTAAATCATATCCGACTCGTCGATGCGTACGTGAAACATATGAACTCGTCGGATGCATGATTATTTTCTAAATGTTTCGAGACCGTTCGAGTCCATATTGGACGATTCCGGCGCGCGTCCGAAGTGGACGATTTCGGCGCACGTCCGAAGTGTACGATTCTGGCGCGCGTCCGAAGTGGACGATACCGGCGCGCGTCCGAAGTGGACGATTCTGGCGCGCATCCGAAGTGGACGATACCGGCGCGTGTCCGAAGTGGACGATTCCGGCGCGCGTCCGAAATTAATCTAAACCCTAATAATTAATCTAACAAATTAAACAATTAATCTAAATAATTAATTAACAATTAATTAACAATTATAAAACAATAAAATATTATATATAAATTTATAAATTCTGGCGCCGGAGTCAGGTAGACTCCGACTGCGGCCATCGACCGACCGCCGCCGGCCGAAACCCTAGAAATAGGGTTTCGGTTGGATTAATTCCCACCGGCCGCAACGGGAAGAGACGGCCGGCCGATGAGGCATACCCGAACAAGTCGGCAGCAGCGGGAGGAGGAAGAGGCGTCGTCGGCGTCGGCAGCAGCGGCGGCGAGAGGCGAGAGCAGGAGCGGCGGCGGTAGCAGCGGGAGGAAGAAGGGTCGGGCGCGACTGGTGCCCTATATAAACTTATCAGCAACGGCTCACTCGCCCGTTAGAAAGCCGTTGCTAATAAGTTATCATCAGCGATAGCTCACTTGTCCGTTAGAAAGCCGTTGCCGATAATTATAATATCAGCAACGGCTCGCGTGTCCGTCCGAAAGCCGTTGCAGATAATTAAAATAATCCGCAACGGCTTGCGTATCCGTTAGAACGCCGTTGCAGATACAACATATCTGCAACGGCTCTGGCGGCCGTAAGAAGGCCGTTGCAAATAGCAACGGCTTGAGCGGCCGTTGCTGATAGCCGTTGCTGAAGACCTAATTTCTAGTAGTGAAGGTCAAAGAGACTCACCGGAAACGATCATGGACAAGCAGGACGATGAATGAAACGACGATATCATCGGCAAAGATCCCGGGAGCAAGAACCAGGAGATGCGGAGACTCCCAACGGTCCCGACTCCATGTCAAAACTTAGAACACAAGGGAAAGGGAGAGTGGGAGTTTTAAAGACCCATGAAAAGGCAACCCCCTCGTCAAACAGTCGATGTTCACACTCCGTGGATAGAACAAATCTTGGCCGATCACCCCATCAGCGGTAGATATCCAAATGCCTCAAAGATGAATGATCGAATCTTCGGGCCATAATCACTCTCTGTCGAAAATAAATGCTAGAAAAGTAGGTACTAACGAGAGACATGCACGTGGAAAAGGCATCATTTCCCCCTGCAACTGCCACACTGAGCACGAAAATCGAAGAGTTGTGAAGCGAAAAAACCAAGACATGTTGAGCTCTCCTATCTCATCAATTTGACTAGGGACAGAACTCAGCAAGTGCTCACATACCAACCCGAGGTCAGAAGCTCAGCACATACAAAGAACTCAGTAAACAAAGGAGATCGGTGCACTATTAGAGCTAGACACGTAGTCCTAGGACTACGACTAAACTCAAGGGCTGTGGACTAGACCGCTGCTCTTGGCCGGTCGGCTCGGTCCCGAAAGCGTCCCAACTTTCAATTTTTGGTTTGGTTCGGTAAATTAACCGAATGGTTAATTTTCCAAATTAACAAAAATATAGTTTTAAGTAAATAAAAATAAAATTATATATTACATGGTATAACTTGCTTGAGTGGTTAAGATAACACACTTCTCTCCCACCAACTTAAGTTCAAATCTTGATATAGTTAACAATGTCAATAATTCTTAGTATAGGGTCCTCTATACTAACAAATTTTTCTTCTAACGAGATCAATAACTGTTAGTATAGGGACATCTATACTAACAAATTTTTCTTCTAACGAGATCAATAACTCTATACTAACAGTGTTAATTGTCTGTTAGAATATGTGCATTACTATACCAATGACACCAACATCCGTTGCTACAAGTCTATACTATCGTGACTTGTACCAACGAGTGCATATGTCATTGGTATGTGATGTACTAACGGTTTTTGAGACTGTAGTAACAGAAATAGTCCGTTAGTAAATGATATTTTTCTGGTAGTGGAGAATATTAACATCTCTCATTTATCATTAGGGATTCGACAATATCCGCAATCGAGGGGATAGAAATTGATCCGTTCAAGGCATACTCCTGCGAGATTCCATGAGTCATCTTCGCCGAACACCGATACATGTCTCATAAAAAAGAAATGACACACAAATAAGATATACTCTTTGTTTCAATTCCATACACACCATCTAGAATTTCCTCTCACTTGAGCGTTAGAGTGTATTTGCAGGTCACCACGTACCAGAGCCGCGCTGAACCAAGAAACGTAGAGGCTTGCGGTACCTCCGACTTTAAGCGAGAACATATACATATATTATATTAAGTGTTAGAAAGGTTGAGAAGAAATTGGAAATCAAATTTGAGAAATAGATGATACCAAAGTATATATATGGATTTTAATACACGAGAATAACACCCATATTCAAATAGTCAAAATTCTACAACTAAATAATGTAATACATGACATTATAGCCATTTCGATGTTTTAAATCCTTGGACTAAAGGAGCCTTAGGTGCTGTTTGGTTAGCGAAAATTATTTTCTGGTTTGGTTTCAGTGAAACTGAAAACTTGGTTTCAAAAACTTAGTTTTGGTTTTTAGTTTTCAGTTTTCTGAAAACGCGTTTGGTTAATAAAAACAACATCAGTTTTAGTTAGTTGAAACCAGTAAATATTTATTTGATTATAAAAAATAATATTAATTTTTCTTGAACATTTTTAGTAGTAATTAAATGTTTAGTTAGTTTATAAAATTAAATATTTGTTAGTATGGTTACAAAATATTTAAATGATTTAATTAATTAAGTTATTGGTAATTTAAGATTTTTTTGTTCAATTAGATATAAAAATTAATTAATAGTTATTATAAAATTTAAAAAAAAAACAAGTCCAATGATCTAAAATTAGGTTTGATTAAATTATAAATAGATCAACTTTAAGAAAATTGAGTTATTTAAAATTTGGGTTTGAGTCAATTAGATATAAATTGGTTTAATTATTTTATAAATTTAAGATAAAAGTTTGAGTTAAAAATAATGATTTTTATTTTTATTTTTATTTTTAAAAATTCGATATAGTTTGATTTATTTTTAAATTAATTAATTTTATAAAAAAATATTTATAATTACAAAATTGTCACAACATTTTGATAACGAAACCGACAGTCTCGAAACCACAGAAAATAACATTATGTTATTTTCATTTTTATTAAGAAAACTGGTTTCGTTTTCATTCTGATTTCGATTCAGTTTCACGAAAACACTAAACCAAACACTTTTTTGTAAGCAGTTTTGATTTCAATGAAACTGAAACCATGAAAACAGACTTGGTTTCGCTAACCAAACAGGCCCTTAAATTCTGAAGTAATAAAGACGTTTGATGCAGCAATTGATGTCGAATGACATTTGATGATTATGACCCTCTGCTTTGTATTTTATACCAATCTCTATATATTTCACGAGTTTCTTAAGCATCTCTCTCTCACCTGCATTTTACTTTTTATTTATTTGAGAATATAAATCTGCTATTTGTTCTTGACGTTTTCCTTAAACAATTTAGACTTCCATTCTCATGCCTGCATTATATGTATACCGGGTATATCTAAATATAAAAACTGACATGATGTCGCATCTAATTGAGTTGGTGCTTTATATATTTTCCTCTTCCACAACAAAAATTAACATAGAGACTTCCATCCCCTCTCTTAGAGCTTCAAACAATTTAATTAGAACATTTCAAATCCTTTTTTTCTTTATATATATTATTGCAGTACTTAACTGTAGCAGATAAATCGATCCTTCATAAAAAAAGTATACAGGTTATATAATTGCATGTCACAAATCACAATAGAAAGCATTGACTGGAGATTGATTATTAATTAATTAATTACTGAAACATCAAAGTGGATAAACGTACATGTAGTAGTAGGCGAAGAATATTAATTTTATTCAAAGACATATAAAAGCAACCATCCATTTTTTTTTTGTTTTTACCTCTTCATCTTGCAGTATATAAAAAGATAATCTAAAAAACAATCTTATATATATCGTATAAAATAAGTCATTTCCAACGCCAAATAACGTGTGTATTACGCCAATAATAATTGCCATCAAATATAACAAAGTCAATTCCCTGTCTCAATCAGTACCCAATCAATGATGTACAAAAAATATTAATTAATTATGCTAGTGATGTTAGAATTTAGATAGCAATCAATATACTTGTGGTCGAAGAGTAGACTTTAATATATTGTGAATAATATTTGGTGCCCATATACATAATTAATTTGCTAAGCAAAACCCAGTTCACACGATATATATAGAATATATAGGCAAAAAAATGGTATACAAACTTTACACTGATTAACATATATATTACAACTTACAAAATTAAAATATAATAACTCGGTACTTGAGATTATTAGTGTTAACACGTTATTAGTACTTGAAACGACGAAAAATGCATATGTTAACACTCCACGTTATTAATTAGGGTTTTCGTTCTTTTTCCTATATTAGTAAATAAATGCAAGTTGGCATAGAGTTTTTCTGCTGATGTATGTGGATGGTAGATTGCATGTATCTTGTTGCCCCAGCTCTCTATAAATAGCGGCATTGGGCAGGACTGCATTGCTTGTGTCCAAAACCATCTTCTCCATCAATATATATCGTGTTCTTAGTATTAATTTCAAGAAATCAAAATGTCTTGCGGAGGAAACTGCAACTGTGGATCCAACTGCAACTGCGGTGGAGGGTATTATAATTAATTAACTCATGTATTTCTTCTCTTTCCCATGTATAGGTTTATAGTTTGTCATAATTAATAATATTTCTTCTCCCATGTTGGGGTAGATGCAAGATGTATCCTGATCTGGAGGAGAAGATCACCAAAACTGAAACCATCATCCTTGGGGTTGCACCAGCTGAGAAGAGGTATGTATTTATGCTTTTGTCAATTAATCTATGCACTTTATTACTCTTGTTTTCTCAATTTTAAACTGTAATGATGAAAATATATTCTTGAAATATATAAAGACGATATTGTTCCTGAACATGATTAGTTAATTGTGTGAAAAATTTACAGCCCCGTTGAAGGATTTGAGATGGCAGCTGCAGCTGAAAATGGCGGATGCAGATGCGGAAATGGTTGTAACTGCGATCCCTGCAACTGCTAATTAAGAAGAGTTAGATATGTGGTGACTGCGTGGGAGTGGTGTGCTGCTTGTGTCATGTACTAAGTTTGATTGACGGAAATAAAAGGCCGCGGCGGTGGATATATTATATATAGATGTGATCTGCCAGGATATAAGTTAGTGAATGCCATGGCCACTAAAATTAAGGATAGCTTGTACTTGGTGTGCTAGCTGCAGCTTTGGACATGTATTGATTGTATTGCATCTATATATTTGGATATATATATACATGCGTATTATATTGTGTTTATGACAATTTATCAGATTATAAGTTTGCTTTGATCTGAAGCTTTAATTTTGAAACAAAAGATAGAATGACAAGGAAACTTCCTTCTAGTTATATATAATAATCACTTGGAAAAATATAGTATTACTGACGGACAAAACCCATTGGTATTAAAAAAATCCATTGATAATACTATGTATTACCGAAATGGATATTACGTATCAGTCGACGACCATAGTAACAATTTGGAGATGCAAATGACAACACAACAAAGTAGAATGACATGTATCAATGTGTTGCTGCAACAGCAGAACCTGTAATACTTGAAAAGCTGAAAGCATCAAACGATGATGTGTTACTTCTGAGAACATATGCCGGACACCGACCTACTTGGAGAAACCCTAGCCATCCATGGAGGATAGACCCGCGATTCAACCTCAAGGGCGTTCCGAACGGAATTCCACACAAGCAGTCATACTCAATGGTCCCCAAAAAGATGGTGAGGCAGAGCGCCCCTGCTCGGGCGATCTCGCCCACCCACCGTCCTATTCCTAACCTTCGCCGCCCACCCTTCCGTCGCCCCCTTTCTCTTCCTCTGTTTCACAGCCTCGTCCTCCTCACGCCCAGCAAGCACGCGTAGCGGTGACCAGCCCCCCTGCCTCTGACTCGAACGGCTGGACCAAGGTCATCTCTCGCCGTAACAGGCGTCTCGGCTCTGCAGGTAGGCTCCCTCGTTATGTCCCTCTCCATCGAAGGTCATCCCCGCAGCGACGAGTCACTCGACGGGATCATGGTCCTTCTTTATTGATGGTCTGGCGCCCTCGTCAGATCGGCGGCACGACTTCGAGTACCCGATTTCCTCCCTCGACACTCCGTTCTGCTGGCTACCACTTCGAGAAGTGGGGCTCGAGGCCTTTCCACTCGAGTGCGGCGACGTTGCCTGCTTCTGGCACCCGGTCAGGCCCTGAAGCCAGCCATCAATTGCTAGGAAAGTTTGCCACGAAAGTTGCTACTCGTCCTAGCTTTCAATGGGATCCCTATCTTTTGCAAATGTTCTCAGGAAGCCCGTTAGACTTGGGATAAATTTTATGTTAAACTACTGATCTCGCATCGATGACATGTCAATCTAAGTCCAGTTAACTATTAATTTAATATAAAAAATAGGTAAGCTGACGTGTATTAATAAGTACAGTGTTTTGATTACCTATTATATTACTGTACTTAGTAATACACGTCATCTCACCTATTTTTTATATATTAAATTACACTACTAGAAAAATGGTCATCAGCAACGGCTGATGCCGTTGCTGAACCGTTGCTGAAGAGCATCAGCAACGTCCGAGCCGTTGCAATGGAGCTGTGGCAGAAAGTCGCGTTGCTGATAACTTAGCAACGGATCAGCAACGGCCGCTCGGGCCGTTGCTAAAAATATTATCAGCAACGGTTTTACCACGGACCCGGAGCCGTTGCTGATAACATTAATAGCAACGGCCGCTGAGTCCGTAGCAACGCCGTTAGTAAAACCCCGTCGCTAAGTCGTTGCTGTAGGTCATCAGCAACGGCTTTCGATACACTTTTAGCAACGGCTTTCCCACGGACGGCCGTGGGAAAGCCGTTGCTGATGATGTGAACCTGGTAACGAAAAAATTTCAAATTTCAAATTTCTATTGATACATTGATACATTATCTGATACATAACTCACACACTCATACACTCATATACACATTCATTCACACATCACAAATACACCAAAATATACATCAAAACAATTATATTTATATTGATAATTATCCACGATAGTATAAAAACTATTCAAATGCAAAATTGAAGTATCAATATCCAAACAAAATAAATTAAACAAGTCCAATATCTCAGTAACAAAGTCAATATAAAAAAATCTCACGATGACGATGGAGGATGGTCTGGATCATATGGCGGGGTCTGGAGTGCTTGAGTGTACACCGGCGTACGTGGACTGACTCGAGGACGATGGATTAGATGATGCTGAAGAGATGCCTGCTTCGGGATGACCTGACATGTTGCGTAGCATAGCTTGTATATCCGCCAGATTCTGACTCTGGCGCTCCATTATCTCAGTCTGACGCGCGACCGTGTCCTCTAGAGTCCTTATTCTGCTACTATGATCATAACTGGATCTAGAGGTGGACGGCCGCTCACCAGCGACCGGAGGGATCGGTGCCCCAAGTAGCCCTAGTACGGCTCGCGCATGACCACTATCTGCGAAGCCATATACGCGGCCATGGTCCCAGCCACCTGCGGCCTCGACCCACGTTGCTGCGTCAAAGTCCTCGGGGGTACCCCCGCGCTGCACCACTGTCTGGCTGTAGGTCTCCTACTCGAGTTTGATTTTTTATTTAATATTGATCATAAAACTTAAATTATAAATATATAATGAATAATTTAAACAAATATATAGTTACCATAATGTATGCAGCGTGGTTGTCGATGTACTCCCCCGTCCCATGTGCTCGACGGTGAGTCCGCTCAAACACCGCCATCGGGGAGGGTCGCTGGACAGTCCCGTCATCCGACACCGTCGTCTACATTTACAAAACAAATACATTAATTAGTACACATAGTAACAAATAAAATATATAATTAAAAGATATACTTACCATACGGTTCGCGTGCACTGCAAATGCAACAGAGCCGCCGGTGTGACGCGCTGCTCCCCCCGACATGTGATTTCTAGCCGCATTCCGAGAAACCTCCTGCCATCGATCCGTCGACCATATTCCCACGAGCTGGTCCCATATATCCGGAGTAATCCAATCGGGGCCGTATCCCCGAGTCTCCGCGATGTTAGTGGTCCCAGCTCGGGCCATCGCTTGGGACCGAGCCTGCCCCAGCTGCCCGTTGTACCTTGCCCGGGAAATAGCCTCCCAGGCAGCGTAAATGAAGGGCCTTTGGTCCTCGGCCCATGTATAGCGAGCCTGCAAAATAATAATATCAGTATCAATATTAATCATCATGTATGTAAAAAAAAAAATAATACGTGCCTCAAACTCGCGCCATAACATGTCGACGTGCTCGCTAGGCACGTGAGACCACGTAGGCCATGCCCCGTGCATGTATCGTCGAATAGTAGAAGAAATGCTCCACGACACTTCTTCTTGCTCGAACCTGCACAACAAAAATAAATTTTAATATTATATTATATGATATAATGAATTTGTAATTATTCATAATTCATGATATATTACCGCTCCCCAATCACGCTAATCAATCTACGTGACTCTGTGGCTGGTGGAGGCTGCCACCTGTTCGGCCCGCGTGGCCGCCTGCGTCTGGATGTACTAGCCTCGGCAGTTTCATCCGCATGAGGATCAGCAACAAGAGGATCAGCAGCATGAGTAAGTGCTGGAGTCTCACAGATCGGAGACTCCGAAGCTCTCCTGCGTCGATAACCACGACCAGACATATCTGTCGAACAGACATATAATCAGATTATTGTATAAATAGTAGAGATATATTTAATAAAATATATATACTTTACAATTATTCCTTATCATCTGAATAATAGTCTTCGAATTCTTCCTCTTCTTCCTCTTCTTCCTCTCCTTCATCTTCTTCATCTCCAGCTTCCTCAATTTCATGATCGTCATCATCAGCATATTCAACTTCTAATTGAATTGACGTTGTGTCTGCATCCTCGAGTATTGGAATAATACGATCTAGAGCAGGAGGATCATCTTCTTGATAGAAACCATGTGTCATATCAGGTATCAGCTCATTTTCTCCTACTATCGGATCAATTTTTCCTCTACCTTTTGTCTTACAGACTACACGCCAATCTGCTCTATCTTTATTTCGAGCCGGATACTTCGCGTAATATACTTGTTCGGCTTGTGATGCCAATATAAAAGGCTCATTTGCTGCCAATTTCGATTTGTAATTAACCTCAACAAGTTTGTATTTTGGATGAACTTTCATGCCCCTTTCTGTTGTATCGAACCAATGACATCTAAATAGGATCATTGATTTTAAGCCGAAGTAGTGCAACTCTATCACTTCTTCCACCAGTCCATAAAAATCCATATCACATTCAACATAGGTTGTCCCTTTCACGCAGACCCCAGCATTCATCGTCTTCTTTGTAAATGAATATTCAACCGTGTGAAATTTATACCCATTAACAAAATATCCGCTATAGCACGACACAAGTCGCGACGGTCCACAAACAAACTCAAATATTCTTTCATCTATTTTAGCTCTATGATCTTTGCTGTAAGTCTGAATCCAAGTAGGGAAATCACGATTCCGTAATCTCTCCAATTCTTCATCATTGTGAATAGAGTATTTTTGCATCATCTCAATGTCAAATATTTCAATGAATTGTTCAATCTCTGGACAATTGAGTAATACATACAAGTGTGCCAAATGATACTCTTCATCGCTTAAGTGTCGAGATGGACGAGAACCAAAAGCACGACCAGAGTGACAAAATATATTTAAACGTCAATCTGAATGTCGAACACCCCCGTCGTCGTTACGTAGAAGACGATCAAATCTTGTCTGTACTGTCGATTCAAAGTAAAATGAGCAGAATGTTGAAATTTTTTGGATGATATACGATTCAGATATTGATCCTTCAACAGCTGCGGTGTTCTTTACTTTTTTCTTCAAACGATTCATGTATCTTTCAAATAAGTACATCCACCGATATTGAACGGGGCCACCAACTCGTGCCTCGTATGCCAAGTGTATCGGTAGATGCTCTATCGAGTCAAAAAATGCAGGAGGGAAAAACTGCTCCAACTTGCATATGATTTCAACAATATTATTTTCAAGTGTTGACATATCTTCGACTCGAAGGACATTTGCACAGATGTTTCTAAAAAACATACTTAATTCAGTCAACGGACCCCAAATATTATCAGGTAGAAGATCTCGAAATGCGATCGGAAGTAATCTCTGCATGAATACATGACAATAATGGCTCTTCATCCCTGATATTTTGTAATCATCGACGTTCACACATCGAGATAAGTTTGAAGCATGCATATCCATCGGGTAATCTGAGTTCTTTTACCCATTGACAAATATCTTTGATATGTTGTTTATTTAACACATATGGGGCCTTCGGTTTCAGATATCGTCCGTTGACCTCTGGTAACTCCAACTCTGGTCTTTTACAAAGTATTTTCATATCATGTCGGGCTTTGATATTATCTTTAGTTTTTCCGGAAATATCCATCAAAGTGTTGAAAATATTATCAAACACATTTTTTTCAATGTGCCTGACATCTAAATTATGTCGAATCAATAATGAACTCCAATAGGGCAATTCCCAAAAGATACTGTTTTTCACCCAGTTATGTGTTTGGCCAAAACCTGACACTCTTTCATTGCGACCAAATACTATATCTGGAAGTGCTGAAACACGTGCTAACATTTGTTCACCAGACAACATCGGTGGTGGCCCATCTCTTTCGACTCTGCCCTTAGTAAATTTATTACGATTCCTTCGATCATGATGATTAACCGGTAGGAATCGACGATGACAATCAAAGAATGAGATTTTTCGTCCGTTCTGAAGACTGATTGATTTAGAGTGTTTCATACAATACAGACAAGAGAGTCGGCCGTGAGTGCTCCAACCCGACAACATGCCGTACGCCGGGAAATCATTGATTGTCCACAAGACCGCGGCCTTTAAATTGAAGTTTTGCTTCCGATGACAATCATAAGTGACAGCACCCTCAGTCCACAATGTTTTCAATTCATCTATCAAGGGTCTGAGAAATATGTCAATTTCTTTTCGCGGACCCTTAGGACCCGGAATAATCATCGAAAGATAAATAAATTCATCTTTCATGCACATTGACGGTGGCAAATTATAAACTGTCAGCAGCACTGGCCAAACTGAATAAGGAGTTGCAGAATGTCCAAACGGATTAAAACCATCTGTGCACAATCCCAATCTGATATTTCTAGTATACCTAGCAAATGAAGGATAACATGTATCCAAATGTTTCCATGCTTCACTGTCAGATGGATGAGTCATTACTGTATCATCACGACTTCTTGCATGCCAACTCATGTAGGGGGCTGTCTTTTCCGACATGAATAATCTTTGAAGCCTCGGTGTTAGTGGAAAATACCGAAGCACCTTAAACGGGATATTTTTCTGTCAGACCGATTTCTTCTCCTTGTAACGAGGGTGTTGACATATAGGGCATTTATCCAACTGCACATTTTCTTTATAATATAAAATGCAGTTATTTTGGCACGCGTGTATTTTTTCGTACCCAAGTCCCAATTTTCTCATTAGCTTTTTAGTCTTATAAAAAGTTGGCTCAAACTTGTTATCAGTAGGCAGCATTCCATTAATCAATCCAGCAATCTGATCATACGCAACTCCGCTGATATTACAATCGGCCTTGATGTTTAAGAGCTGTGATATTACATCGGCAGCTTTCAACATCTCGTAAAATTCTGCAGCTTCTTTATTCGGTAATTCAATCTCTACCGCAGTTTGTACTTCTGTGATATCAACCGCTGTAGTATCTGGTGGGACTGATGTCTGAAGAACTGGCCGATCAACATTATCATTCAGGTGGAATTGACCCCCAAGACTATCAAATATCATAGTTCTAGAGGGATTACATTGACTGGATAAAGAAGCACCAGTAGAGGAAGATTCACCATATGTCTGAACGACACGATTGCTCGACGTCCCGACTTCGCGTGACTCCCCGTGACAAGTCCATAGAAAATATCTTGGTGCAAATCCTTTGCTATATAGATGCAGAGTGACAGTCTCCCGATCCAAAAATCGTCCATTCGAACAAATGCGGCACGGACATCGGATTTGATCACCGATGCTAACGAAATTCCGGTTCGAATAGGTGAAATTTAGGAAGTACGTTACGCCTAATCGAAACTCATTCGTTAAAGCTCCATGATGAAGACGTCGGTACATCCAACTTCGATCAGCTAACATGATTCTGTCAATCAATGACAATTTCTTTGGTTAATGTCTTTAGGTGAGATTGTCCTATTCCATTCGGGATTTATGTTATTCATATTGCACTAAATACTTCTTTTAACCGCTAACTTCATTCTAAATTTCGGCAGTATCTCTCTACAGTTCTCCGAATACGCATATCATCTGGGCGCGTATCGGAGAACAAGAGAGATGTTGCTAAAATTTAGAATAATTAATTAGTTAACAGTTAAAAGAAAAACGTAAGTGCAGTACAAATAACTATATTCCAAAATTGTCCAATCAGGGACAATTCAAGAATTGTACATCGTATAAAAGATCATCTACTTCTTTTACACGAACATACAATCCCCGAACGGATCTAAGGTTTTGCTAAATCATATCCGACTCGTCGATGCGTACGTGAAACATATCAACTCGTCGGATGGATGATTATTTTCTAAATGTTTTGAGACAGTTCGAGTCCATATTGGACGATTCCAGCAGGAGTCCGAAGTGGACGATTCCGGCGCGCGTCCGAAGTGGACGATTCCGGCGCGCGTCCGAAGTGGACGATTCCGACGCGTGTCCGAAGTGGACAATTCTGGCGCGCGTCTGAAGTGGATGATTCCGGCGCGCGTCCGAAGTGGATAATTCCGAAATTAATCTAAACCCTAAAAATTAATCTAACAAATTAAACAATTAATCTAAATAATTAATCTAAATAATTAATTAACAATTAAAAAATAATTAAAAAATAATATTAATCTACAAATTCCGGCGTCGGAGTTAGGTGGACTCCGGCGCCGGCGTACAGTGGCCGGACACACTGTCCGGCCAATGTACAAGGTCCGGCGGCAGCCATCGGCCGACCGCCGCCGGCCGAAACCCTATTTTTAGGGTTTCGGTCGGATTTTCAGCTGGCCGCAACGGGAAGAGACGGCCGGCCGGAGTTTACCTGACAGTGTCGGCAGCAGCGGGAGGAGGAAGAGGCGTCGTCGGTGTCGGCAGCGGCGGCGAGAGGCAGGAGGAGGAGGCGGCAGCGGGAGGAAGAAGGGTCGGGCGCGTTCTATGACCTATATAAACTTATCAGCAACGGCTCACTCGCCCGTTAGAAAGCCGTTGCTAAAAAGTTATCATCAGCAACGGCTCACTTGTCCGTTAGCAAGCCGTTGCTAATAAGTTATCATCCGCAACGGCTCACTTATCCGTTAGAAAGCCGTTGTTGATAATTAACATCATCAGCAACGGCTCGCATGTCCGTTAGAAAGCCGTTGCAAATAGCAACGGCTTGAGCGGTCGTTGCTGATAGCCGTTGCTGAAGACCAAATTTCTAGTAGTGTTAATGGTTGACTGGACTTAGGTTGACACGTCATCGATGCCAGATCAGCAGTTTAATGGAAAACTTAACCCGAGTCTGACGGTGTGATATAATTGAAATGAATCGAGAATTGAAGGCTGCATTTGAAATAAATGAAAAGTTGTGAAAGATTTGAGAATTTTGATTAAAATCATGATATATTCATTAATTAACCCTATTTTAAATAATACATATATATAAACCATAAATAAAAATTATGTAAATCAAATAGACATAAATAGTTACCATGATGATCGAGGCCCTACTATTGACGTAGTCCCCCGCTCCTCGTCGTCTACGGTGAGTGCGCTCAAACACCTGCATCAGCGAGGGGCGTTGGACGGTGCCATCCTTCGCAACCCGTGTCTTACATTAGAAAACAAATACATTAGTATCATTATATACAATATATAATATTTTAATTAAAAGTAAGGAAATTATACATACCATACGATGCTCATGCACCACAAAAGACCCAGAGCCACTAGTGTGGCGTGGCCCCGTGCCGTCCCCCAGACATGTCGTTTCTCGATGCTGTTCGGGAGACCTCATGCGACTCAAGCGTATCCCACCGCTCAACGAGCTGGTCCCACATAGGTCTAGGAATCCACTCGGGGGCGTGTCCCCGAGTTTGCCTAATCTCTGGCCATGTATAATGAGTCTGTAAAAAAATAAATTTATTATTACCGATCGATATTTAACATTAATTTTAATTTAATAAACATACTTACTTAGAACTCTCGCTATAGTAAATCCATATGCTCACGGGGGCACGTGAGACCATGTCGGCCACGCCCCGTGCATAAACTTCTGGATCATCCCCGCTATCGTGCATGGGACGTCCTTCTACTAAAACCTGCACCAAATATAGTACAATTCTATATTATTATATTAAAACTTAAAACTTTGCAAAATTAAAACTTGGCTCATCGATGCGTACGTGAAACGTATCAACTCGTCTTGATTATTTTTTAAATTTGTGGATGCCGGTGCGAGCCCACGGTAGACGATTCTGCGCGAGTCCAAGGTCGACGATTCCGGCGCGAGTCCATCCATTGTGGACGACTCCGACATGAGTCGACCGTGGATGATTTGGCTGTGTGTCCAAAGTGGGTGATTTCGGCGTGCGTAAGTCCAAAGTGGATGATTTCGGCGCGCGCAAGTCCAAAGTGGACGATTTTAAAATTATAATTACATGCAACTAAAATTAACCCTAACATTTATTCTACCCTTGATTAACTAACCCTAAAACTAACCTAAATTTAATATAACAGCAAAAATTATTTAATTAATCTACAACTAACATATAAAATCTACAATTGACACATAATAAATCTACAATTAACAAATAATTAAATCTATTGTGTAGACATTTCCTTGCCTATTTCCAATAAATATGATGTCATTTGAAGGTGCACTCCTAATGATACATTTAGATGCTTCAAAAATAATTACATATCCATTGTCACACAATTGCGATATGCTAATCAAGTTATGTTTTAACCCATCAACTAATAAAATATTCTTAATGCATGGGTAAGGAAGAATACCTATATCACCAATGCCAATAATCTTACCTTTGGCATTGTCTCCAAATGTTACATATCCACCATCTTTGCTTGATAGGATTGCAACCAAGTTGATATCACCCATCATGTGCTTTGAGCAACCACTATCTAATATCCAAGTACTTCTACTTGCTTGAGGATGCTTCTCCATCTACAAAAGGAGAAGAAACTATTTTAGGTACCCAAACTTTCTTGGGTCCTTGAGTGTTAGTCATCTTAGGAACCCAAGTAAATCTAGTATGTGGGTTCCTCCTCAAAGCACACTCCTTAGCCATATGACCAAATATGCCACAAGAAAAATAATTTCCATTAAATTTCCTTCTATTTTGTGTGTGAGCATGGAAGTGTGATGATTTCTTTTTATGGACAACCTTAGGCATAGCATTTTGTAGGGTTGTCATCTTTTCATTAAGCATGCAAAGTTCCTTTTTCAAAGTTAGCATGCTACCATTCGAGTGCTCTACTTGATCACTTAAATACTTGTTTTCATCTTCTAATTTTTTGTTGTCACTTTGTAAGTCCTTCTTAGCCTTCTCTAGGGCATGTTTCTCTTCCTTAAGGGTATCTACTTCTTTCCTTAAAGCATTGCATGAAACTAATAAGCTATCATTTTCTAGCTCTAAAGATTTATTGTCCTTTTTAAGCTCTTTAAATTTTCTTCTTATAGCATTAAATTCATCATGCATTTGATCAAATTCATTTTCTAGCTCTTCTTGAGTAAAAGAAAGTTCACCAAAAGTAAATCTTACCTCATCATCATTTGTCATCAAGCAAAGATTTGCTTTTTCACTTTTTGAGTCTTCCTCACTCGATGAGGTCTCACTTTCATCCCAATGAGCCATCATTGCCTTCTTCTTCTTCTTGTATTTGTCCTTTTTGTGAGGGTTAGAGGTGGAAGCCATCTTGAGAAGTGGGCAATCCTTCCTTAGATGCCCGGCCTTGTTGCAGTGGTAGCATGTGAAGCTTCCACTTTCCTTTCTCATGCCTCCTCTCGTGAAACTCATGAATCTCCTTGCCAACGTCGTCATTTCCTTAAAGTCATCCGTCTCTTCCTCGAATTATGAGGATTCTTCTACTCGGTGTGATGCTTTTATGGCAATGGTCTTGCCTTTGGGGGCATCTGCGTCCTTATATTGCTTCATATGGGTCTCATGTGTTATGAGAGACCCAATGAGCTCGGTGATCTTCAAGGTGCTCATGTCTTTTGCTTCCATGACTGCTGTGACCTTGGGCTCCCAAGCTTTTGGAAGGGAACGAAGGAGCTTCCTTACCTTCTCCTCTTCCCTTATCTCTCTGCCAAGGTTAGCTAATCCATTTGTAATATTTTGAAATCTGGCATACATGACACCAATGGATTCATGCGATAACATTTTAAACATTTCATAATCCTGCATGAGTAGGTTTATCTTAGATTCCTTTACTTATGAAGCCCATTCATGTGTAGTTTCTAGGACCTTCCATAGTTCATAAGCGGACTTGCAAGTAGATACCCTATTGAACTCATTAATTGATAGGCCGCAATATAATGCATTGACGGTCTTTGCATTAACATTAAAGAGTTTAATCTCTTGGTCCCACTCATCCATGTTGTTAGTGGGTTGCTTATACTCTACTCCATACATCCATGCCTAGAGATTGTAGGAAGCCATTCATACGAATCTTCCAGTAGGCATAGTTGTTTCCATCGAATAGTGGTGGAGTATGAGTAGAGGACCCTTAAGCTAGTTGGATTTCACCCGACATCTTAATTTATAGGGAAGATGGTTAAATCTTATCCTACGACCTAGGTCTAATACCAATTGTTGTCTGAAATTTGACACTAGAAGGGGGGTTGAATAGTGTTTGTCCCTTGTTTTTATTTTATCAATTTTCTTTTTGCTTAGTTTCAACTTCAATTGAATGCAAATGTAACTTAACAATGTATGTTATCAATTATCAAGAACAATAATGAGCAAACATTCAAAGCAATGCAAACACGATGAAATATAGTGGTTCGATCAACTGCCTACTCCATTACCTTGGCTCCTCACCAAGGATTTCTAACCAACTGCTTTATAGAACTTGTGTTTACCTTTGAATACAACTGAGGACATAATTCTCACCTCTTTGAGAACTCCTCAAACCTATTCACCTAGGCAAAACACAAATCTACAAAGCCTAACCCTAAGTGTTTCTCTAGCACACCTAGCAAGCTATTACAGGTGAAAACAAGTTTAAAGCAACTCTTCAAATACAATGAAAAGGAGCTAAGAATTGAAAGAAGAATCAATGCTCTTTTCCCAAGCCTTCAAGCCTTCAACTCGTCCAGTAGATGAACTTGAATCACAGCAGAGTTGAGGAACAAAACTGGGCGCTTGAGAAGGATGTTGACGGAAGAATAGGGCGCAACAATCAATCTTTTTGAAGGCTCAAATTACTTCTTAAATGCTAAATAAAATCTCTAAGAAGTCTTAAAAGAGTTAGGTGAGGGTTATTTATAACCCCTCAACCGAACGGGCTGTTCAACGGGTGGAAAACTAGCCATTACCACCGTTCGATCGCTTGTCGATCGATCATCGGTCGACCGATCAATCGACCGCTCACGACCGTTGCTTTAATTACTCTATTCGGTCGACCGATAGGTCGACCGAATGAGTCGCGAATTGAGCGATCCGCAATCTGGTCGACCGATCGGTCGACGGAAGCACCTTCTGCCAATATTTGGCATTGGTCGGTCGATTTACCGATTTACCGATCGATTTACCGATTGACCTACAGGTCGACCGATTGGCTACTGCCATTTTGTGGCATCATTCGGTCGACCGTCCGGTCGACCATTAAGGCTACTGCCAAATCATCTGCCTTGTTCGGTCGATCGACCGATCGACCGAACTCAGGCTGGGGCTGATTTTTTCTTTATATTTGTTACATGCTTTTTCATAGGTTTAGTTACAAAGTTCTAACTTGGATGACCTTACAATTATGCTTGGGATAAGATCGTTCTAGGGGTATATTACAAGACATCTACTTAGTCTATGCACAAGTCTTTCTTTGACGTTCTTTTTCTATCGATTCTTGACGATCGTTTATTTCGTTTCTCTGAACGAAATTTGCATGCTTATCGCAACCTCAACCTGAACTCAAAACTTCACACATAGATTAAATATATGTTTGTTATCATCAAAATGAAGTTCGAAGCTTGAGAGAAGCCATTAAGCCAACAATGCAACCGCATCAAACTCACTACTTATCGTAAATTCTGTTATATGCAGAAATAGGCAGATTTGCCAAGCTCTCTTAGAATTTCTTAAACCCTTCGAGATCAACTCACATTACTAGAAATGTGATAATCAGCAACGACTGCCCACGCCGTTGCAATGACTCACGGCGTTCTTACGGTCGCTTGGGCCGTTGCGAATGTGATATATCTGCAACGGCCTCTTTACGGCTGCTCGGGTCATTGCTTACAAGTCGATGGCGCGAATGTGGCTCGCAAATGTTATAACTTATCACCAACGATGTTACAAGGGCCACGTCAGCCGTTGCTAATGATATTATCACATTAGAAATGACATACTTACGGGTTCTGTACTTGTTGCTCTTTAGTTGATGGCGTGATCGCGACGCGAAAATGAAATACTTATCACCAGCGGCTTTGCATAGGACGTGCGACTGTTGCTAATGATATTATTTATCTACAACGGCTTTGTAATGATTAAGTGAGCTGTTGCTGATGAGTTTATTTAACTCGTGATCGCATCCGACGCTCCCATTTCTTCCCTACTACTTGTTCTTCTTTGTCGACGTCGTTGCCTGCTGCCGAGCTGCGGCCGCCGACGCCGCCGCTGCGCCCTCTACGTCAAAGCTTCATGTTGGTGAAATGGCCACACTAGAGGGGCGGTGTGTATAGTGTGTTAACTAAACTTATTTGCCTAAATTCGATTTTAAACATTTTCTTAAACTACTTAGGCAATTCACAATTGAACGACTAAATGCGGAAGCGATTAATGATAAAGCAATTAATGCAAACAAAATATTAATGCTAACACAATGATTTATAGTGGTTCGGCCCCAATGCCTACTCCACTACCTAATCACCCCGCTTAGGATTTTCAAACTAGTTTAACAAGATTAATTAGTTTCCTTATAATGAGGACTTTACACTAGAAAGTCTTCGCCCTCAAACCGAAGGCACTTCCACACCCGGAAGTATCCCGTCTTTCTACCAAGAGCACTCTCCCACCTCAACCTAAGGACAACTCAACTAATCCTAGTAAACTAAGTTTACAACGGTGGATTTAAGCCTTAACACCAAGGCAACCACCAACTCAATCAACCTAGCACTCAAGGTTTACACGAATGATATACAATGAAAATAAACCATAAAATATACAAACAATGGAGCAAATAAATAATACAATAAATACTTAGCTCCAAAGAAAACTCCCTAGTCCTCTTGATGCTTTAAGATGATGAATCGGTGAAGCTTGAAGGCTAAATCAAGGTGTGGAGATCAAAACTAGCGTTCTTGCAAGGATGGCTCAATGAAAGGTTGTAGATATGCTTAGGATCACACTTTGAGGCTTGGAAGCATCAATGATAGGCTTGGAATGAATTTGGGATGGGTATTTATAACACCCCAACACTCAAGGCTCGTCAACGGGCATTTTTTCTGCCCGTTGCTGACGCCCGATCGCTTGCCGATCAATCGTCGGTCAACCGACCGAGCGATCAAAGGCATTCTACCCCTTCTGGGCATCGGTCAATCGACCGAAATGCCTTCTCCTTCTATCGGTCGACCAGTCGGTTGACCGAACCTGGGCAGACTGCTTGGTTAGACTGGTTTTTCTGCTTGTTTGCTCGTTTCTCGGTTCCGTCTTCGCTAAGTCTACTTATATAACATTTCCTAACTCTAAGTCTGCATGTTAATAACTCTAAAACATAAATGTTATATAAGGATTACCCCCCATTTGAATTCAATAAAAATATCTAAAAAATCAAAATCCTTAAGAATCAAAATCTAACTTTTTGGGTCTAGTACAGATTTCCGAAAATTGAAAACTTTCTAATCTCCCGAGCCAAATATGGGTAGGCTAAAGGCTTCCAGAAAATCCTTAAAAATATCTCGTTATCTAGTTTTTACCTAAGGAATAATTACCGATATTTTTGGTGCCAAGAAAATATCTAGCTTGTATAGCCCTCCAAGGAGCTCCCTAGGCTTAGTGAATTTTAGGGTCATTTTCTGATTTTCCGGTTTTTCATGTTTTGGGGTTCGAGATTGGTTTTTGGTTTTCTTTGCATCATCATGAGGATTTACAATTTATCTAGAGATCTTAAACATAGACTCTATCTTCCTGATGAATCTGAGCGCGTCGACCAACGTCCTTCCGATTTTCCGATTTCTCCAATATTTTTGATCATGGACGTCATGTGCTAACCGATATGGAACCTGAAAATAATTCTCTATGAAATCATTAGTTTCATGTTTGTTATCATCAAAATCGAGATTAAGACCAATGTTGAAAATCTTAGGCCAACACCTCCATGTATTTTCTTCCTCCTTCTCTTCTCCTCTACTAGGGCCACCCGAAACCCTAAACCTTAGGGTTTCAACTGATCGTCGGACCTATGTCCAGTTTCCGATAATGGACACTGGACATCGGTGCCGGAATAGTAAATTTAGGGTTTTATTAAACCTTAATAAAATTTGATTAGGGTTCAATTAAACCCTAATCTATATGTTAATATGCATTGTTGTTAGTTTTTAATTTTTATTAGTTTATTTAGTAATTAGTTATTAGAATATTGTTAATTAATCTGTTAATTGTTAGGTTAATTATTCTTAGTTTATTAGTTAATTGTTATTGTTATTAGTAATTAGATTAGGTTAATTAATTCGTTAATGTTAATTAGATTAGTAATTGTTTAATGTTAATATTAATTAGATTTAGATTAAGTTTAATATTTTTTTTAATGTTAATTAGATTTAGATTTAGATTTAGGTTATATCTATTAATTAATTTTAGTTTAGATTAATTAGATTAATTTTAATGTTATTATTTAAATTTAGGTTAATTAGAATCGTCCACTTTGGACTGGCGCTGGAATCGTCCACTTTGGACTTGTGCCGGAATCGTCCACTGTGGACTCGAACCGACATTAACAAATTTATAAAATAAATTAATCATGATGAGTTGATACATTTCACGTACGCATCGACGAGTCAAGTTATAGATTAGCAAAATTTTAGATTCGTTTGGGGGTTGTATGTTCGTGTAAACGAAGTAAATGATCTTTTATACTACATACAACCCTTGAATTGTCCCTAATTGGATAATTTGGGAACATAGTTATTTATATTTCACTTAGTTTTTTTCTTTTAACCGATACTCATTCATAAATTTTTGCTACTGTATCTCCATTGTTCTTTGATACGCGCCCAGATGATATGCGTATTCGGAGAATTGTACGGAGATGCTATCGAAATATAGAATGAAGTTAATGATTAAAAGAAATACTTAGTGCAACATGAATAACATGAATCTCGAATGGAATAGGACCATCTCACCTAAAGACATTAACTGAAGATATTGTCATTGATTGACAGAATCATGTCGGGCAGTCAAAATTGGATGTACCGACGTTTAGATCGTGGAGCTTTAACGAATGAGTTTCGATTAGGTGTAACTTACTTCCTAAATTTCGCCTATTCGAATCAAAAATTCGTTAGTGGTGATAAAATTCGATGTCTGTGCCGTATTTTCTTGAATGCACAATTTTTGGATCGGAAAACTATCACTCTGCGTGTTTATAACAAAGGATATGCACCAAGATATTTTCTATGGAATTGTCATGGTGAGTCACGTGAAGTCGGGACGTCGAGCAATCCTATCGTTCAAACACATGGTGAATCTTCCTCTATTGGTGTTTCTTCATCTAGTCCATCTAATTCATATAGAACTATGATACTTGATAATCTTGGCAATCAATTCCACTTAAATGATAATGTCGAGCAGCTAGTTACTGAGACGTCAGTGCCACCAGATACTACAAATGTTGATGTCATAGAATTGCCACCAGAAGTACAACCTGCAATAGAGATTGAATTACCGAATAAAGAAGCAGCAGAATTTTACAAGATGTTGAAAGCTGTCGATGAACCTTTGTATGAGAATTGTCCTAAATACGCTAGGTCTTCGACAATGACGCAACTCCTGAGCATCAAGGCCGATTGTAATATCAGTGGGGTTGCACTTGATGGGATTGCAGGATTGATTAATAGAATGCTACCTACAGATAACAAGTTTGAGCCAACTTTTTATAAGACTAAAAAGTTGATGAGAAAATCAGAGCTTGGGTACGAAAAATACACGGGTGCCAAAATAACTGTATTTTATATTATAGAATGCGCAGTTGGATAAATGTCCTGTATGTGAATATTCTCGTTTAAGATGCTTCGGTATTTTTCACCAACACCGAAGCTTCAAAGATTATTCATGTCGAAAAAGACTGCCCCCTACATGAGTTGGCATGCAAGAAGTCCTAATGATTTAGTAATGACTCATCCATCCGACAATGAAGCGTGAAAATATTTGGATATATGTTATCGTTCATTTGCTAGGGATATTAGAAATATCAGATTGTGATTGTGCACAGATAGTTTTAATCTGTTTGGTCATTCTGTAACTCCTTATTCAGTTTGGCCTGTGCTGCTAACAGTTTATAATTTGCTGCTGTCGATGTGTATTAAAGATGAATTTATTTATCTTTCGATGATTATTCTGGGTCCTAAGGGTCCGCGAAAAGAAATTAACGTGTTTCTCAGACCCCTAATAGATGAATTGAAAATATGGTGGACTGAGAGAGCTGTCACTTATGATTGTCACCGAAAACAAAACTTCACTTTAAAAACTGCGGTCTTGTGGACAATCAATGGTTTCCCAGCCTACGACATGTTGTCTGGTTAGAGCACTCACGACCGACTCTCTTGTCTGTTTTGTATGGATCACTCTAAATCATTCAGTCTTCAGAACGGACGAAAAATCTCATTCTTTGGTTGTCATGGTCGATTCCTACCGGCTAACCATCAATATCGAAGGAATCATAATAAATTTACTAAGGGTAGAGTCGAAAGAGATGAGCCACCACTGATGTTGTATGGTGAACAAATATTAGCACGTGTTTCAACTCTTCCAGAGATAGTGTTTGGTCGGAATGAATGTGTCGGGATTTGGACAAACACATAATTGGGTGAAAAAAAGTATCTTTTGAGAATTGTCGTATTGGAATTGATTACTGATTCGACATAATTTAGACGTCATGAAGATTGAGAAAAATGTGTTTGATAATATTTTTAACACTTTGATGGATATTTTTGGGAAAACTAAAGATAATGTCAAGGCCCGACATGATCTGAAAATACTTTGCAAGAGGCCGGAGTTGGAGTTACAAGAGGTCAACGGATGATATCTGAAGCAGAAGGCCATGTACGTATGTGTTAAATAAACAACAGATGAAAGATGTTTGCCAATGGATCAAAGAACTCAAATTACCCGATTGATATGCCTAAAACTTATCTCGATGTGTGAACGTCGATGATTGCAAAATATTAGGGATGAAGAGCTACGATTGTCATGTATTTATGCAGAGATTGCTTCCGATCGCATTCCAAGATCTTCTACCTGATAATATTTGGGGTCCAATGACAATCAAATATGTTTTAAAAAACAGTTGTCCAAATGTCCTTCGAGTCAAAGATATGTCAGCACTTGAAAGTAATATTGTTGAAATTATATGCAAGCTGGAGCAGTTTTTCCCTCATGCCTTTTTTGACTCGATAGAGCATCTACCGATACACTTGGCATACAAGGCATGAGTTGGTGGCCTTGTTCAATAGAGCATGTACTTGTTTGAAAGATACATGAATTGTTTGAAAAAAAAAGTAAAGAACACCGCAGCTGTTGAAGGATTAATATCTGAAACGTATATCATCCAAGAAATTTCAACATTCTGCTTATTTTACTTTGAATCAACAGAGCAGACAAGATTTGATCGTCTTCCACATAACGACGACGGGGGAGTTCCACATTTAGATGGGCATTTAAACATATTCTGTCATTCTAGTCGTGCTTTTGGTTCTCGTCCATCTCGAAACTTAAGCGACGAAGAGTATCATTTGGCACAATTGTACGTATTACTCAATTATCCATAGATTAAATAATTCATTGAAATATTTGACGTTGAGATGGTACAAAAATACTCTATTCACATCGATCAAGAATTAGAGAGATTACGGAATCGTGATTTCCCTACTTGGATTCAAGCTTATAGCAAAGATCATGGAGCTGAAATAGATGAAAAAATATTTGAGTTTATTAGTGGATCATCGTGACTAGTGTCGTGTTATAGCAGATATTTTATTAATGGGTATAAATTTTACACGGTTGAATATGCATTTACAAAGAAGACTATGAATGTCAGGGTCTACGGGAAAGGGACAACGTATGTTGATTGTGATATGGATTTTTATGAACTATTGGAAGAAGTGATAGAATTGCACTACTTTGTCTTGAAATCAGTTATCCTATTTAAATGTCATTGGTTCGATACAACAAATCGGGGCATGAAAGTTTATCCAAAATACAAACTTATTGAGGTTAATTACAAATCAAAATTGGCAGCAAATGAACATTTTATATTGGCATCACAAGCCGAACAAGTATATTATGCGAAGTATCCGGCTCGAAATAAAGATAGAGCAGATTGGTGTGTAGTTTATAAGACTAAAGCTAGATGAAGAATTGATCCGATAGCAAGAGAAAATGAGCCGATACCTGATGTGACATATGATTTCTATCAAGAAGATGATCCTCCCGCAGTAGACCGTATTATTCCAATACTCAAGGATGCGAACACAGTGTTAGTTCAATTAGAAGTTGAATATGTTGATGATGACGATCATGAAGTTTTGGAAGGTGGAGATGAAGAAGATGAAGAAGAAGAATTCGAAGACTATTACTCAAATGATGATGAATAATTGTAAAGTATATCTTCTATTAAATATATCTCTACTATATATATAATCTTTAAAGGCTCTAATCGGTCAGACTCCAAATTCTGCCGCACTTATTAGTGTGATCAGGGAGCGGTAATGTATTATGAAATTATGAATTATATATAATTCATTATATCATAATATAATATTGTACTTTATTTTTATTGTGCAGGTTCGAGCAAGAGATGTCCCTAGGACTATATTAGGGGCAATCCGACGATACATATTTGGTGCATGGCCCACATGGTCTCACATGCCCCGTGAGCATGTGGACATGCTCTGGCGCGAGTTTGAGGTACGTATTTAAAATTTTTATATACATGATGATTAATGTTGGTACTAACATTTTTGTTTTGCATGCTCGATATACATGGCCAGAGGACCAAAGTGTTGGTGAAATGACCACACTAGAGGGGGGGTGAATAGTGTGTGAAGTAAACTTTTTGCCTAAATCTAGTTTTATCACATTTAACCATTTTTTATAACTTAGGCAATACACTAATTTGAATAGCAAGCAGAAGCAATAAAAAAGATAATTAAACACAACCAAGAAAGCAATGCGCGAAAACAAGTAACTATAGCAATTAAGGCACAATCACAATAAACAATTCAAACACGATTGATGTATAGTGGTTTGGCCCCAATGCCTACATCACTACCTAAGCATCCCACTCAGGATTTCCAAACTAAACTTTACTAGATTAATTATTTCCTTTACAACGCGGATATTTTTGTTGGCTTAAGGTTTTCAGCCTTGGTCTTAATCTCGGTTTTGATGATAACAAACATGAAACTAATGATTTAATTGAGAAATACTTTCAGGTTCCATATCGGTTAGCGCACGATGTCCTCGATCGAAAATATCGAAAAAATCGAGAAATCGGAAGGACGTTGGTCGACACGCTCGGATTCGTCGGGAAGATAGAATCTAGGTTTAGGGTGTCTAGGTTATATTGTAAAATCCTCATGATGATGCATAAGAACCCAAAAACCATCCCCGAATCCCAAAATATGAAAACCCGAAAACCGTCCTGAAATACCCTAGGGAGCTCCTTGGAGGGCCATATGACCTAGATAGTTTCCTAACATAAAAAATGGCGGTAATTATTCCTTGGGTTAAAATTAGATAATGATGTATTTTTAGGAATTTTTGGAAGCCTTTCGCCTACCCATTCTTGACTCGAAAAATTAGAAAATTTCTGTTTTCAGAAAATTTGTACTAGACCCCAAAAACTAGATTTTGATTCTTAAGGATTTTTATTTTTTAGATATTTTTATTGAATCCAAATGGGGGTAATCCTTATATAACATTTATGTTTTAAACTTATTAACTTAAGTTAACAAATGTTATATAAGTACACTTAGTGAAGACAAAAACATAAAACGAACAAACAAAACTAAACTGCTCAGTCTAGTCCAAGTTCGGTCGACCTAATGCTGCCAAAAACTGGCAGTAGGCAATTCGGTTAACTGATCGGTCGAACGAAGTATCCCAAAATTTGGCAGTGCGTACGTCGGTTGACCGAATTGCGGATCGCTGAAGTCATGACTCATTCGGTCGACTCGTCGGTCGATCGAACAGTGCGATTAGAGCCAGCGGTCGCTGGGCGGTCGATCGATCGGTCGACCGATAATCGACCGGCAAGCGACCGAACGGCGGAAACGACTAGTTTTCCGCCCGTTGAGCCAGTTGTTTCATTCCATTTCTTCTTGGCTCTATAAATACCCATGCCTAAGCCTTCCTGAGATACTTTTGATCACTCCTACACTTCATTGAGCCATTCTTGATCATTCTCAAAGCATTTCTTGAGTCATCCCTTTGATAAGCCCTAGTTTCCATGATACATCATTGATCTTGCCTTCAAGCCTTGAACGATTAATCATTGAGGCATCAAGAGGAACTAGGACTCGTGTTTGGAGCTAGATATTTATTGTATTATTTATTTGCTCTATTACTTGTGTATTTTTGTGATTTATTTTATTGTATTTGAACGTATAAGTAGACCTAGTGTTAGGTCTTGTGCTTGAGTGGTATCCTTGGTGTATAAGGTGTAAAGCCACTTGTGTAAACGCAGTTTACTAGGATTAGTTGAGTTGTCTCTTAGGGTTGAGGTGGAAGAGTGCTTTCGGTAAGAAGGCGGAGACTTCCGGGTGTGGAAGTGCCTTAGATTGAGAGTGAGACTCTTCGAGTCAAAGTCCTCTGTGTAAGGGAATCAATTTAATCTAGTAAACTTAGTTTGGAAATTCTAAGCGGGGTGCTTAGGTAGTGGAGTAGGTATTGGGGCCGAACCATTATAAATCTCTGTGTTAGCATTGTTTTCTTTGTTTGTGCTTAATTGGTTTATTTTTGCTTCCGTATATAATCGATAAATTGCTATTTGCCTAAATAATTTAACAAACGATTAAAACTAGAATTAGGCGACAAGTTTTGATAACACATTATTAACCCCCCTCTAGTATGCCATTTCACCCAACAATTTTCACCGGAGAGTCTCCGCTCTCACACCGAAGGCACTTCCACACCCGGAAGTCTCCGCGTTCCTATCGAGTGCACTCTCTCTCTCCCACCTCAAATCTAAAGGACAACAATACTAATCCTAGTAAACTAAGTTTACACCGGTGAATTTAAACCTCAAACACCATGGCTACCATCCAATTTCAAGATCCTAACAAACTAGGTCTTCACAAGCTTAAATACAATGAAATAAATAAGAAAATACACAACTTAATGGAGAAATAAATCAAATAACTTATACTTAGCTCCAAACAATGAATCCTAGCTCCTCTTGATGTCTTGATGATGAATCAAATCAAGCGTGAAGGCAAGCTCAAGAAAGACAAGGTGGAAAGCTAGGGTTTCTCCAAGTAATGGTTCAATGAAAGCTTGGGAATGATCAAGGATGACTCAATGGAGTTTAGGAGTAATCAAAAGTATCAAAGGAAAGCTGGGACATCAGTATTTATCGAGCCATGAAGTGTGCTCGGGTGAAACATTGCTCAACGACTCGAAATAGAGTCGTTTTCGCCCGCCAGTCGCATGGTCGGTCGACGTCGCAAGTCCGGTCGATCGTCGGTCGACCGACCATGCGACCGGAGCCTTACTATGCTTTTTGGTCTCATTTTGATCGATCGGTCAATCGATCGACCGTAGAGTACCAGTACTTTATGTAGTGTACCTGTACTCTACAGTGAGTTTCAGCCAGTTTCTTTCTTTGGTTCAGGTTTCGAATTACGGGTTTGGTTCTTTAAGGGTCTTAGCATCATAAATAAGATTTTACAATTTATCTAAACACCCTAAACCTAAACTCTATCTTTCCGACAAAACCGAGCGCGTCGACCAACGTTCTTCCGATTTTTTTATTTCTCTGATATTTCCAATCGTGGACGTCATGTGCTAACCGATATGGAACCTAAAAATATTTTTCAATGACACATTAGTTTCATGTTTGTTATCATCAAAACCGAGATTAAGACCAAGGTAGAAAATCTTAGGCCAACACAGAGGCTCTTAATTTACAATGCGTGGGAGGTCATTTCCCGGCAGAGGTACAACTGTCAGCTGGGGCAGACACGGACACAAGCAATTGCCCGAGCTGGGGCCATAAACGTAGCGTAGACTCGGGTATACTACCCCGATTGGATTACTCCGGATATCTATGATTAACTCGTGGCGATATGGTCAACGGAGCGATGGCCATTGTCGAGGACATGAGGCGGGGGAGTACATTGACACCCGCACTGCAGTCATCATGGTATGTATATTTATTTCAATTATGCATTATTTATTTATAATTTATGTTTTAGGAAAAATATGAAACAAAATCCAAACTCATGTAGGAGACCTACACTTAGACGGTGACGCAGCATGGGGGCACCCCCGAGGACTTTGACACGGGAGCGTGGGTCGAGGCTGCATGTGGCTGGGACCACGGCTGCATCTATGGCATTGCAGATAGTGGCCATGCACGAGCCGTGCTCGGGCCACTTGGGGCACCGACCCCTCCGGCAGCCGGTGAGTGGCCCTCCACCTCTAGGACTAATGATCATAACAAGAGGATAGCAACACTAGAGGAGACGGTCGCATGTTCGAGTGAGCCGATGGCTCATCAGAGTTAGATGATGGCGGAGATGTATGCTATGTTACGCAACATCTCAGCTAATACAGGAATTGGCATGCCTTCGACATCAAATCCATCATCATCGACCCAGTCCACGCCAGTGTACACTGAAGCACTCTAGACCCCGTCGTATGATCCCGACCTTCCTCCACCACTGCAGTGAGATCTTATTATTTTATGACTTGACTTTATTGACTTGTGTAATACCCGAGGTTTCCTAATATAAAAATTATCGTGGTGCAGCCCATCGAGTCAGGAGCTAGCCGTACCGAGTCGCAAGATTGCCTCAAATAGCAGGCATGATTAATTTAAGTTATAGTCTAATGTTGGTATTGGGTGGAATAGCATGTTGGTTGACTCGAGTTGGGTTGAGTTGGGCTCGCGGTTCGAGTCGGGAATCGACCTCGGTAGGTGGAGTCGTATGAAGATGTTAAGTTATTGAATAGAGGTAAATTAGTCAAGTGATGAGGGGGAAATAAAACCCCTCAACCTAGTAGCCGTGCGGCTCAAGGAAGGAGCCGCACACAGCCGAAGGAAGGAGGGGGAGATCGGTGCCGAGCTTGCATCGACGCCGGGATCTTGGAGTTCGTCTTCTTCGATCTCGTCTTTTGATCCAATTGAGGTGAGTGGTTAGTCGATTTAGAAAGGGGGATGGGTGGCCGACCCTAAGAATGTAGGATCGAGTTTTGCACGATGTTTTCTTGCCGATTGACAACATTTTCTCATGTTCAGATTTCGAATATGTAGTGTAGTTGTGATTTTAAATTTTATGATCGAGATTTGTAGGATGTAAGGGCTGGCCGAATAAGGGAAAAGGGGGAAGGTCATGCCAAAATTTCCTCCAATTCCCTTGAGCGGCTTACAACCCTTGGATCATCTACTTCTTGTTAAATATTAGATCCGTAGACCGATACATGCGAATTATTGTTGAAATTCCAGCCCCTTCCCACCTAGAAGGTTCGGATGAGCAAGTGTTACCTTGCTCAAAACTTGATTATATAATTTCTACTTGAATTATATAATTCTCTCATTAAATCTCTTGTATTGGACTATCTATTACATCTTTTAATTTCCTTAAATCATATTAATAATTAAATAATTAAATTATTCAATATTGATGAAAGTAAATTTCAAATTATTAGGCACATTTCAACCGAAGAGACCTACAATTACCAAAAGCAAAAGGAATGAGATGTTGAAAACGACTATGAGAAAGTTGAATTTGTTAATTGGAAATAGATTTGGGAACTTGAAAGTTGAACATAAAATTTGCTGCAGACGCTTACTATGACTACCATAATAGCAAGGATCATGAAGTACAACAACTTCAAGTAATGCGGGGATGACTCAATTGGGAGAGCGTCAAAATGAAGATATGAAGGTCACATGTTCGATCCATGTTCACCGCATTGTTATTTTTAATACCATAAGCAACTAATATATTCAAAACATCCCGGTAGAAAACAAAATGTGCAGCCCATCTAGCTCAGTCGTGGGTTTGAGCCCCACGGTGGGTGTTTTAATTTTATCCACGCGTTGACTATTTTTATTCAAATGCAACATTTGGTAACTGGGATTTGAAACTAATTGATATTATTTCTTATTTATTCCATCAAAAAGTGAAATGAAATCTAAAAATCACTCTAGAAATGAAAGCAAGTTGATTAATATAATAGGAGTAATCATATGAAACAAAAATGACATAAAACATCATCTAATTTCTTATTGATTCTAATATTATCAAACTTGTATATTTTAAGTTTTATTGAAATGAAAACAAATGAACTAAATATCTTAAAATAGAAATACTTCAAAAGTAATTTAAAAATTTTAGATATATTTTTTAATTAGTCGAGAACCAGCGCGCGTTGCACAATTATATATGTGTATATATTATTTAAATAAATTTAAAATTTATAATAAATAAAATTATCAAAATTAATTTAAATTAAATTATAATTTTTTTAATTATTCAGTTAAAATAGTTTGTTTTAACTAATTCTATAGTGTATACTTATATTCTTTGGCCTCATAAATTTTATTTTGACATTTTATCAAAAAATTATAATAAAATAATTAATAGTTAAGTATGTTAAAACTATATTACATGCAGTAAATTTACGTTTAAATCTTTCAATCTAATAGATTTTGTATTTACGTGAAATTATACATTTTTATAAATAATCTAATCATATGTAATATTTATAATTATGCATTTTTTATTAACACCTGTAATTATATTGTTTTATTTTTTATAATTATTTATTTATCAATAAAAACTTTAAAATAATTAGAAAAAATATTTTTATTTAAATCTTTATATATTACAAATCTTATCCGTGAACTCTTCTCCTTATCAATTTTGGGGTGGAATCATATCGTGTTTAAACGTGTTGTGTAAACGGTCTCGTGTTGTAGAAGGTCAGGTAAACCCGAACACGACACGTTTACTAAACTTGTCAAAATATGCAAACCCGAACACAATCCTTTTATTCTCGAGTTGACACGACACGACACACTTAACCCGTTTAAGTAAACGTGTCTAAACGTGTACATGTGTATACACCTACACGAGACAACACGATAAACATAATTTCAATGGTGAATAAAATGAAAGCTACTAAAATTAAAATTAAACAACTGATCAGTGTCGGAATAATAACATACCATACCAAGACATACCCAACATCCATTTATAAGGATAAATACTAATATATCCTTAGAAACGGGTAAATGGGTTAAATATGTTCAATAACACGATTAAACATGTTTAGTTCAATAAGTATAATCGTATTTATATGGGTTACATGGGTTCAACCTGGATTAACATGTTTATTTAATCGTGTTAATCCGGATTGAATCCGTTTAATCAAAACACACGTTTAGCCAAACCTGAACCCGTGTAACTCCATGTCGTGTCGTGTCGGGATCATAAACTCCTAAAATTTGTCATGGGCAACATATATATGTCCTACTAACTCATACTAACATCCCGCTCGAATATGACAGCATTTCGATCTCCAATACACGTGATAAACAAGCCATCTTAATAATCTTGACTAAGTTCACTCATACATAGACTATACACCCATCATTCCTCAATTCATGAGATTACGGCCCTTAAACTTGGCCACATCATTTACTGTTTAACCCCACACATAATACACACAACAACATATAGAGGGGTCTATCAAAGAAAAATGTGGAATCGGACATGGGTTCATGGGTGGGGCATTTCACCAAACACATTGTGGGCGTGTTTAGGCCACACATTGCCATGAACCATAGAATTTCCACCTAGGGCAGTTTGGTCCCTCTTAACCAAGCTTAGGCCCTTCCCGACCTATCATCCTACCTTTGAGGACCATAAAACACGGAACAAGTTTGGTAAATAGCTGATGTATATACATATATTTTTATATAATTTATATAAACTTATATATTTATATAAATTATATATATAAGCATATATAATAAATTGTATCATAAGTTATATAAATTATTATATATATATATATATGTAAGTTACATATAAGTGTTAGGATGTGTAAAATGTGAAATTTTTTATGTAAACAAGAGTTTTCTAAAATTTAAAATTTTATAAGTATAAGAAAATGCATTGGTGAGAGTTTTTTTTAGGCTAACCATTCCAATTGTATCTTCAATGATAGCTTGTCGTTATGTCGTCACGAAGGCGGTAATTAAGTGCTAGATCCTTTGGTAGTTAGTAGGGTACATACTATGGCATATTACCATTACTTCAGCAATAGCTCTGTCGTGAAATGCCATCAATGTATTGTCACTAATGACATTAATTTGTAGCGGTTGGAGTGTCATTTGAAGGTCCAGCATATAAGCAAAAATCACATTGGTCGTTGTAGATAAGATATCAATAACGACTGCACGAACTACACGAACCATTAGTGATGTTATTAGTCGCAACCGTCGCTGCGATCGTTAACTACTAGAAATAGATTCTTTAGCAACGGCTATCAGCAACTGCCGCTCAAGCCGTTGCCGATGTGCTGTATCTACAACGGCTTTATTATAGCCGCTCGAGCCATTGCAGATATATAATCACATTAGCAACGACTTAGTTATGGCTACGGCATCCGTCACTCTTGAGCCGATCGTCCACTCGCGGCGTGAAAATAAAATACATATTAGCAACGGCGTTCTAACGGACAAGTGAGCCGTTGCTGATGATGTTACTTATCAGCAACGGCTTTCTAACGGACGAGTGAGTCGTTGCTGATAAGTTTATATAGGTCGAGCGATCGCGCCCGCCCCTTCCTCCTTCTTCTTCCTCTTCCTCTGTTGTCGCCGCCTCCTACCGCTGCCGACGCCATCGCTAGCTGCAGTTGTCGATGCCGCCGCCCCGTCACTACTAGAAACATGATCTTCAGCAACGGCTATCAGCAACGGCCGCTCAAGCCGTTGCTATTTGCAACGGCGTTCTTACGGCCGCCCGAGCTGTTGCAGATATCTGTATCTGCAACGGCGTTCTAACGGAAAACCGAGCCGTTGCGGATTATTTTAATTATCAGCAACGGCTTTCTGACGGAAAGGCGAGCCGTTGCTGATTTTTTAATCTTCAGCAACAGCTTACTAACGGATAAGTGAGCCGTTGCTGATGATAACTTATCAGCAACGGCTTTCTAACGGGCGAGTGAGCCGTTGCTGATAAGTTTATATAGGGCACCAGTCGCGCCCGACCCTTCTTCCTCCCGCTGCTGCCGCCGTCGCTCCTGCCGACGCTTCTCGCCGCTGCTGCCGCTACTGCCGACGCCTCTCGCCGCCGCTGCCGCTGCTGCCGATATGTTGATCGGCTGGAGTATTGGTATCAATCCGGCCGAAACCCTATTTTTAGGGTTTCGGCCGGCGGCGGTCGGCCTATGGCCGCCGCCGAACCTTCTACAGTGGCCGGACAGTGTGTCCGGCCACTGTACGCCGGCGCCGGAGGGTGGACTCCGGCGCCGGAATTTTTTATTGTTAATTATTGTTTATTGTTTTTATTGTTTTGAAATTGTTAATTAATTATTTTATAATTGTTAATTAATTGTTTGATTTGTTAGATTAATTATTAGTGTTTAGATTAATTTCGGACGCGCGCCGGAATCGTCCACTTCGGACGCGCGCCGAAATCGTCCAATTCGGACTCGCGCCGAAATCGTCCAATTCGGACTCGCGTCGGAATCGTCCACTTCGGACTCGCGCCGGAATCGTCCACTTCGGACGCGCGCCGAAATCGTCCAATATGGACTCGAACTGTCTCGAAACATTTAGAAAATAATCATCCATCCGACGAGTTGATATGTTTCATGTACGCATCGACGAATCGGATATGATTTATCAAAACCTTAGATCCGTTCGGGAATTGTATGTTCGTGTAAAAGAAGTAGATGATCTTTTATACGACGTACAATTCTTGAATTGTCCCTGATTGGATAATTTGGGAATATAGTTATTTGTACTGCACTTACGTTTTTATTTTAACTGTTAACTAATTATTCTAAAATTCGGCAACATCTCTCTTGTTCTCCGATACGCGCCCAGATGATATGCGTATTCGGAGAACTGTAGGGAGATGCTGTCGAAATTTAGAATAATTAGTTAACAGTTAAAATAAAAACGTAAGTGCAGTACGAATAACATAAATCCCGAATGGAATAGGACAATCTCACCTAAAGACATTAACCAAAGAAATTGTCATTGATTGACAGAATCATGTCGGTTGATCGAAGTTGGATGTACCGACGTCTTGATCGTGGAGCTTTAACGAATGAGTTTCGATTAGGCGTAACGTACTTCCTAAATTTCGCCTATTCGAATCAAAATTTCGTTAGCATGGGTGATCAAATCCGATGTCCGTGCCGCATTTGTTCAAATGGACGATTTTTGGATCGGGAGACTGTCACTCTGCATCTATATAGCAAAGGATTTGCACCAAGATATTTTCTATGGACTTGTCACGGGGAGTCACGCGAAGTCGGGACGTCGAGCAATCCTGTCGTTCAGACATATGGTGAATCTTCCTCTGCTGGTGCTTCTTCATCCGGTCAATGTAATCCCTATAGAACTATGATACTTGATAGTCTTGGGGGTCAATTCCGCCTGAATGATAATATTGATCGGCTAGATCTTCAGACATCAGTCCCACCAGATACTACAGCGGTTGATATCACAAAAGTAGGGGCTGCGGTAGAGATTGAATTACCAAATAAAGAAGCTGCAGAATTTTACGAGATGTTGAAAGCTGCCGATGAACCTTTGTATGAGAATTGTCCTAAATACACTAGGTTTTCAGCAATTGTCCTATATTAATATTGGTACTGATATTATTATTTTGCAGGCTCGCTATACATGGGCCGAGGACCAGAGGCCCTTCATTTACGCTGCCTGGGAGGCTATTTCCCGGGCAAGGTACAACGGGCAGCTGGGGCAGGCTCGGTCCCAAGCGATGGCCCGAGCTGGGACCACTAACATCGCGGAGACTCGGGGATACGGCCCCGGTTGGATTACTCCGGATATATGGGACCAGCTCGTGGGGATATGGTCGACGGATCGATGGCAGGAGGTTTCTCGGAATGCGGCTAGAAATCGCATGTCGGGAGGAGCAGCGCGTCACACCGGCGGCTCTGTTGCATTTGCAGTGCACGCAAACCGTATGGTAAGTATATCTTTTAATTATATATTTTATTTGTTATTATGTGTACTAATTAATGTATTTGTTTTGTAAATGTAGACGACGGTGTCGGATGACGGGACTGTCCAGCGACCCTCCCCGATGGCGGTGTTCGAGCGGACTCACCGTCGAGCACATGGGACGGGGGAGTACATCGACAACCGCGCTGCATACATTATGGTAATTATATATTTGTTTAAATTATTCATTATATATTTATAATTTAAGTTTTATGATAAATATTAAACAAAAAATCAAACTCGAGTAGGAGACCTACAGCCAGACGGTGGTGCAGCGCGGGGGTACCCCCGAGGACTTTGACGCAGCATCGTGGGTCGAGGCCGCAGGTGGCTGGGACCATGGCCGCGTATATGGCTTCGCAGATAGTGGTCATGCGCGAGCCGTACTAGGGCCACTTGGGGCACCGACCCCTCCAGTCGTTGGTGAGCGGCCGTCCACCTCTAGATCCAGTTATGATCATAGTAATAGGATAAGGACACTAGAGGAGACGGTCGCGCGTCAGACTGAGATGATGGAGCGTCAGAGTCAGACGATGGCGAATATAGAAGCTATGCTACGCAACTTGTCAGGTCATCCCGAACCAGTCATCTCTTCGGCATCATCTAATCCATCGTCCTCGAGTCAGTCCACGCCGGTGTACACTCAAGCGCTCCAGACCCCGCCATATAATCCAGACCATCCTCCATCTTGATCGTGAGATTTTTTGTTTGGATATTGAACTTGTTTAACTTATTTTGTTTGGATATTGATACTTCAATTTTGCATTTGAATTGTTTTATACTATCGTGGATAATTATCAATATAAATATAATTATTTTGATGTATATATGTTGGTGTGTTTGTGATGTGTGAATGAATGTGTATGAGGTGTTTGTGATGTGTGAATGAATGTGTGTATGAGGGTATGGGTGTGTGAGTTATGTATCAGATAAATGTATCAATGTATCAATGAAAATTTGAAATTTTCAAATTTTCTGGTTGCAGGTATTCGTCATCAGCAACGGCTTTTCCACGGGCGTCCGTGGGAAAGCCGTTGCTAAAAGTGTATCGAAAGCCGTTGCTGATGACCTACAGCAACGGCTTAGCGACGGCATTTTACTAACGGCGTTGCTACGGACTCAGCGGACGTTGCTATTAATGTTATCAGCAACGGCTCCGGGTCTGTGGCAAAACCGTTGCTGATAATAGTTTTAGCGACGGCCCGAGCGGCCGTTGCTGATAATGTTTTGAGCAACGGCCGCTCTCGGCCGTTGCTGATCCGTTGTTAAGTCATCAGCAACGCGACTTTCTGTCACGGCTCTATTGCAACGGCTCAGCCGTTGCTGATGCTCTTCAGCAATGGCTCAGCAACGGCATCAGCCGTTGCTGATGACCATTTTTCTAGTAGTGCGTCCTCGATCACTGAATCCAGTCGTCACTTGATCGAAGTATTTCTCACTGCCTTCTTCCTCTCCATTCATTGTAGATCCGGCCGAAACCCTATATTTAGGGTTTCGGTCGGTGGTCGACGGTCGTTGGTCGGAGGCCGGATCATTGTCCAGTGTCAAGACACTGGACACTGGAAATCGATTAATTATTTATTTTTAGATTAATTGTTAGATTAGTTTTTAGGGTTTAGATTAATTTTTATATTAGTTGTTAGGGTTTAGATTAATTTGATATTTTAGATTAATGTATAGATTAATGGTATGTTAATTAGTTAAAATAAATGCTATGTTTTATATTAATATTAATTAGTTAAAATGTTAATTAGTCTGAAGTCGTCCTCAATGGACTCGCACCGAAATCGTCCACTTCGGACTCGCGCCGAAATCGTCCACTATAGACTCGAACTGACTTGAAACATTTAGAAAATAATCATCCCTCCGACGAGTTGGTACGTTTCACGTACGCATCGACGAGTCGGATATGATTTAGCAAAACCTTAGATCCGTTCAGGGGTATGGAACATGCTAAATCATTCAGTCTTCAGAACGAACGAAAAATCTCATTCTTTGATTGTCATCGTCGATTCCTACCGGCTAACCATCAGTATCGAAGGAATCGTAATAAATTTATGAAGGGCAAAGTCGAAAGAGATGAGCCTCCACCGATGTTGTATGGTGAACAAATATTAGCACATGTTTCAGCACTTCCAGAGATAGTGTTCAGAAGGGATGAAAGAGTGTCAGGCTTTGGTCAAACACATAACTGGGTGAAAAAAAATATCTTTTGGGAATTGCCCTATTGGAGTTCATTACTGATTCGACATAATTTGGATGTCATGCACATTGAAAAAAATGTGTTTGATAATACTTTCAACACTTTGATGGATGTTTCCGAAAAAATTAAAGATAATGTCAAAGCCCGACATGATCTGAAAATACTTTGTAAGAGACCGGAGTTGGAATTACAAGAGGTCAACGGACGATATCTGAAGCCGAAGGCCCCGTATTTGTTAAATTAATAAACAACAGATCAAATATATTTGTCAATGAATAAAAGAACTCAGATTACCCGATGGATATGCCTCAAACTTATCTCGATGTGTGAACGTCGATGATTGCAAAATATCAGGGATGAAGAGCCATGATTGTCATGTTGACTGAATTAATATTTGGGGATTGCTTTCGATCGCATTCCGAGATCTTTTACCTGATAATATTTGGGGTCTGTTGACTGAATTAAGTATATTTTTTAGAAACATTTGTGTAAATGTCCTTCGAGTCGAAGATATGTCAGCACTTGAAAATAATATCGTTGAAATTATATACAAGCTGAAACAGTTTTTCCCTCCCGCCTTCTTTGACTCAATGGAGCATCTACCGATACACTTGGCATACGAGGCACGAGTTGGTGGCCCTGTTTAATACCAGTGGATGTACTTATTTGAAAGATATATGAATCGTCTGAACAAAAAAATAAAGAACACCACAGCTGTTGAAGGATCAATATCTGAATCGTATATCATCCAAGAAATTTCAACATTCTGCTCATTTTACTTTGAATCGACAATACATACAAGATTTGATCGTCTTCCATGTAACGACGACGGGGCAGTTCGACATTCAGATGGACGTTTAAATATATTTTGTCACTCTGGTCGTGCTTTTGGTTTTCATTCATCTCGACACTTAAGCGACGAAGAGTATCATTTGGCACAATTGTACGTATTACTCAATTGTCCAAAAATTGAACAATTCATTGAAATATTTGATATTGAGATGGTGCAAAAATACTATATTCACAACGATCAAGAATTGGAGAGATTACGAAATCGTGATTTCCCTACTTAGATTCGGGCTTACAGCAAAGATCATAGAGCTGAAATAGATGAAAGAATATTTGAGTTTGTTAGTGGACCATCGCGACTAGTGTCGTGTTTTAGCAGATATTTTATTATTGGGTATAAATTTCACACGGTTGAATATGCATTTATAAAGAAGACGATGAATGTCGGGGTCTGCGTAAAAGGGACAATGTATGTTGAATGTGATATGGATTTTTATGGACTGGTAGAAGAAGTGATAGAGTTAAACTACTTCAGCTCGAAATCGGTTATCCTATTTAGTTGTCATTGGTTCGATACAACAGAAAATGGCATGAAAGTTCATCCAAAATACAAACTTGTTGAGGTTAATTACAAATCGAAATTGGCAGCAAATGAGCCTTTTATATTGGCATCACAAGCCGAAGAAGTATATTACGCGAAGTATCCGGCTCGAAATAAAGATAGAGTAGATTGGCGTGTAGTCTGTAAGACTAAAGGTAGACGAAGAATTGATCTGGTAGCGAGAGAAAATGAGCCGATACCTGATGTGACAGATGATTTCTATTAAGAAGATGATCCTCCTACTGTAGACCGTATTATTCCAATACTCGAGTATGTAGACACAGCGTCAGTTCAATTAGAAGTTGAATATGTTGATGATGACGATCATGAAATTGAGGAAGATGGAGATGAAGAAGAGGAAGAATTCGAAGACTATTACTCAGATGATGAGAAATAATTTTAAAGTATATCTTATATTAAATAGGGTAAATACAAAAAAAAATACGAACTTTGGATATTTTCCCTTTTTTAGCATAAACTTTTTCTGTTAGCAAAAAAATACATGAACTATCATTCTTTTACCCCGTTTAGCACACACCATCATTTTTGACGATTTTTACTGACGTGTCACTTAACGGAGACAACATGGCAAATTTTATCTTACATGGATTATTATTTTATTATTTTAACTAATTTTATTATTTAAAAAATTATTATTATTTTATTCTATGGTCTGTCTCGAAGAGCCTCACCACCTCCACGGCCTATCTCGACGTCGCCGCTGGTGGCGCACTGCACCTGTCGATGGCTCGCGAGCTCCGGATTGCTCGTGGGTTGCTCCAGATTGCTCGATCATCTCCTTCTCTGCCACGTCCCCCTTCCTCACCTCCTCCTGCACCTCCTACTTCGTGCGCACCGCCTTGGGTAACTCCAGCCAAGCGGAGGCCATCGCCACCCTCGTCCGCTCCTTCGGTTGGTGCCAGCTGATTCCCATCTTCGAGGACACCGAGTACGGCACCGGCATGATCCCCTACCTCGTCGATGCCTTCTAGGCCAACGACGCATGTGTGCCCTACCGCTCGATGATCCCCCTCATGGCCAACGCTGACTAGCTCACCGCTGTGCTCTCCGACCTCAAGACCATGCATCCTAGAGTCTTCGTGGTGCACGCCTCCGATGCCCTCACCGCCCGCCATCTTGTCATGGCAAGGGAGATCAGCATGATGACCGAAGGCTCCACGTGGGATGGGTGGTCACCTACGGCCTTTCCTCCCTCCCTTCGCCGCCTGAACGGGAATCGAGAGCTCTTGGGCTTTGGCGGCTTCGGCGAGGTGTACAAGGGGATACTTCCGGGTTCGCTGGTGGAGGTGGCAGTGAAGCAAGTCTCCCACGAGTCGAGACAAGGGATGCATGAATTCATGGCAGAGGTCGCCAGCATCGAGTGGCTTCAAGACAAAGAAGTAGTGGATACCTTCTCCCTCGTTCACGCCCTCTGTCGGCACCCTTGTTGCCAGTGAGAACATCGCGTGCATCCTCTTCCACCAGGGTCGTGGTCCCCTCTTCGTGTTGTGGCGGCCGCCTGCGGGGCAATGGGTGGTGGCGTGAGTTGGAAGGGGAAAGTGGGAACAACAAAAGACAATAATATTCTCTTTGGTAAATATCTTGGTCAATAGTGAAGAATACATGGTATTATTTATCCTACGTGGCCTCAGTCAAAGATAAGTATTTGTCATGTCATCGCCGTTAAGTGACACGTCAACAAAAATCGTCAAAAATGACGGTGTGTGCTAAACAGGATAACAGAATGATAGTTCGTGTATTTCCTTGCTAACGAAAAAAGTTTATGCTAAAAATAAAAAAAGGTCCAAAGTTCGTATTTTTTTTGGTATTTACCCTATTAAATATATCTATACTATATATATAATCTAATTATATGCTTATTCAACAGATATGTCTGATCGTAGTTATCGTCTCACGAGAGCTTCGGAGTCTTCGATCGGTCAGACTCCAGCACTTACTCTTACTGTTGATCCTCCTGCCGATGATACTGCTGAGGCTAGTTCATCCAGACGCAGGCGGCCACACGGGCTGGATAGGTGGCAGCCTCGATCAGCCACAACGTCACGTAGATTCATTAGTGTGATTGTGGAGCGGTAATATATCATGAATTATGAATTATTACAAATTTATTATATCATAATATAATATTGGACTTTATTTTTGTTGTGCAGGTTCGAGCAAGAGGATGTGCCCAGGACGATATCTTCTACAATTCAACGATACATGCATGGGGCATGGCCCGCGTGGTCTCACGTGCCCAGTGAGCACGTCGACATGCTATGGCACGAGTTTGAGGCACGTATTATTATTATTATTTTATACATGATGATTAATATTGGTACTGATATTATTATTTTGCGGGCTTGCTATACATGGGCTGAGGACCAGAGGTCCTTCATTTACGCTACCTAGGAGGCTATTTCTCGGTAGAGGTGCAACGGTCAGCTGGGGTAGGCCCGATCCCAGACGATGGCCCGAGCTGGGACCACAAACATCGCGGAGAATCGGGGATACGACCCTAATTGGATTACTCCGGATATATGGGACCAGCTCGTGGTATCATGGTCGACGGATCGATGACAGGAGGTTTCTAGGACTGTGGCTAAAAACCTCATGTCAAGGGGAGAAGCGCGTCACACTGGCGGCTCTATTTCATTTGCAATGCACGCGAGTCGTATGGTAAGTATTATACCTTACTTTTAATTATATATTTTATTTGTTACTCTGTGTACTAATTAATGTATTTGTTTTGTAAATGTAGATGACGGTGATGGACGACGGGACTGTCTAGCGACCCTCCCCGATGGAGGTGTTTGAGCGGACTCACCGTTGAGTACATGGGACAGGGGAGTACATTGACACCCGCGCTGTAACCATTATGGTAAGTATATTTATTTAAATTATTCATTATTTATTTATAATTTAAGTTTTATGAAAAATATCAAACAAAATATCAAACTCGAGTAGGAGACCTACACTCAGACAGTGATGCAACGCGAGGGCACCCCCGAGGACTTTGACGCAGGAGCGTGGGTCGAGGCTGCAGGTGGATGGGACCACGACCGCGTATATAGATTTGTAGATAGTGGTCATGCGCGAGCCTTGCTAGGGCCACTTGGGGCACCGACCCCCACTACTAGAAATATGGTGATTTCCGACAGCTAATATAGTCGAAAAGTTGTCGAAAGTTGGTCGAAAACATTGATTTACCGACCAAATTTCGACTGGTTACCGACGCTAGTATTTGCGTCGGTAAAACCTTGGTCGAAACGGGTACCGACAAACTATCGACGAAATATATTATCGATAATTATCGACCAAGATTTTAATCGAAAAGCTGTCGGTAATTCCTCGGTAAATATCGACCAAAGTTTTGTCGGTAACTCCTCGGTAAATACCGACTATAAATATTATTGAAAATGTGGTCGATAATTACTCGGAAAGTGGTCGGTAATTTTCGACCAATTTTTTTCCGTTCCTTCTCGGTGTTCCTCCTTCCGTCCCTCTGTGCGTTCTTGATTCCAATTTTTTTTCCGTTCCTTCTCGGCGTTCCTCCCTCCGTCCCTCTGTGCGTTCTTGGTGCTCGCCGCCGTTCCTCCCGGCGATGGCCACCCGCTCTCGGACACCACAATGGCCACGTTCATGCCTCCGGCCTTCTCCAGCGCCGCGTACACCTCGTTGGTGATGGCGTCGAACAGGTTCTGGTAGCCGAACTGGCCATGCATCTTGCACGGCGACGCCGAGGGTGGGAAGGCTACGCGGCGGAGGAGAAGGTGCCTTTGGAGGGTGGGAAGGACTCGCCGAGGACGCAAGTGTCGACGGAGGTGGAGACTTTGATCTGGCCCTGCAGGCCGGCCGTGGCGAGGGCGGTCGCGACGTTGCGCATGGCGGGGAGGGTGAACTGCGCGAGGCTCTCGGGGATGACCTCATTGCCGACGACGATGTAGGAGAAAGGAGTCGTCGGGCCAGAAGGCGGCGACATTGTTCTGGACCTAGGAACTGGCGGCAGAGGGATCGGAGGCGATGAACTGGAGGTCGTTTCTTGCGACGTTCATGAGGAATTGGTGGAGGAGGACGGTGCAGAGATCGAAGTCATGTTGACTTCTAAAAAAAAAGAGCAGGAGGCGGGAAATCTCCCGCCTCCTACCTGGGCGAGCGCGCGTGGCACGTGCGCTCGCCCTTTACCCATGCGGATTTTATTTTTTTTTGAAAAATAATTTATAATTTTCCGACTCATTTTGGTCGGAAATTTTTGTCGGTAACTCTTTTCGACGCAAATAGTCGTCGGAAATCTAACGAAAATTTTCGACGACATCTTCTCGTCGAAAGTTGTGGTCGATAAATCCAGAACTTTAACAAAAATTTTCGACGATGGATTTTCGTCGGAAATTGTGGTCGATAAGTTCAGTATAAAAATATATAATTAATATTTCCGACGAACTTGCGAGTACAAAGTTTGTCGAAAATTATTTTCAACCAAATTTTCGACGAAAATTCATCGATAATAATATGATAATTTTTCGACACATTTTGGTCGAAAAGTTTTGTCGGTAACTCTTTCCGACGCTATGGGTCGTCGGAAATATAACGAAAATTTTCGACCACACCTTCTCGTCGGAAGTTGTGGTCGATAAATCTAAATTTTCTTGTAGTGCCCTCCGGTCACTGGTGAGCGGCCGGCCACCTCCAAGTCTAGTTATGATCAGAGTAACTGGACAATGACACTAGAGGAGACGGTCGCACATCAGAGTGAGATAAAGGAGCATCATAGTCGGATGAAACGGAGATCCATGCTATGCTACGCAACATGTGAGGTCATACCGGAGCAGGTATCCCTTCGGCATTATCTGATCCATCGTCCTCGAGTCAGTCCACGTCGGTGTACACCCAAGCACTCCTGACCCCGTCATATAATGATCCAGACCATCCTCCATCGTCGTCGTGAGATTTTATTATTTTGTTTAGATATTGACTTTGTTACTTGGATACTATTTGATTGACTTATTTTGTTTGGATATTGATATGATATTTTTGAATTTGATGTTTTTATATGATTGTGGATAATTTATAAATATAAGTATAACTGTTTTGATGTATATTTGGGTGTATCTGTGATTTGTATGTGAATGGATGTGTGTATTGGTGTGTGAGTTATCTATCAAGTTAAATGTATCAATGTATTAATGGAAATTAGAAATTTTAAAATTTTTCAGTTACAGGTTAGCATCATCAGCAACGGCTTTCCCACGGATGTCCATGGAAATGCCGTTACTGATAGTGTGTCGTATTTTCTGGGCCGAGCCGTTGCTGATGTCCTACAGCAACGACTTAGCAACAGGCTTTCACTAACGACCTTGCCACGACGATAGAGCTGTTGCTGATGCAAGTATCTACAACGGCCCGCAAGCCGTGGCAGAACCGTTGTTGATACTTTTATTAGCAATGTTCGCTCGGGCCGTTGCTGATCCTTTGCTAAGTTATCAGCAACGCGATTTTCTGCAACGGCCGCGTTGCAACGGGCCAGGCCGTTGCAAGCCATTGCTGATGCTTATTATTCCAGTACATTGCATTTGTTCGAACTATCGGTAATTGATATGATCGACGGCCCAACAACTATTTTAGCCATTAGTGATCTTGTTCACTACAAGAACAATAACCATCAGTGACGAAAATTTTATGATGGCTAAACTTCGTCACAAACTGTGACAGATTTGTGATGTATTTGTCATGGTGTGAAATGAACTTTCTTTTTTCTATAACAGTGACGGAAAATCTGACACAAGACTATTCCGTCAGAAATCAATCACAGAATTTTTGATCAATTTGACATAGAATTTTCAATAAATAACATCAGTGGCAGAATAGTGACGAATTTTATTTCTGTCACTAATTTTTCGACACTAATTCGTTACTGAATTTTCTTCTTCATATCCGTCACAGATCCGTCACTGAGCCACCACATAACAGTGATAGATCAGTGACGAAAATAGAATTCAAACACAAAATTAAACTAAATATTAGTAAAACAAATTTTATCATGTTTAGTCCCACGTGAGTTAAAACTAGTTTTTTATTTATTCTTAACTATTATAAATATAATTTTTTTAGTCTCACATGGATCAATTTTTTTCTCTCCTATTTTTCTTAAATTTTATAAATTATCACCTTGAGACCAAAAAGTTTACTATCATACTATCTTTTATAAATTTATGAAAAATATTATAAAAGTATAAATAATAATATAATGTAGTATCATTATTGATTATTATAATATAATATTATAATATATTATTATTATATTATTATATACTATTATATTATAAAAATCTAAAATATAATATAATTGATATATTTTTATTAATAAAAATTATAATTAATATTATAATTAGTGACGAAAAATTTATTTCCGGTCATCGACATCAGTGACGAATTTTGTGACGAAAATTTTTTCGTCACAGATTTTTGTGACGAAAACATCCGCCACAGAAGAGCAAATGAAGCATTAGCCACGAGACTTTCAACGACGGAATTTGTGACGGAAATTTCCGTCACTGATACCCTTTAGTGACGGATTTTTAAGCATCGGTGATGAATTTTTTCGACATTGATGCATGTTTTTCTTGTGGTGGTTCATTCTTGTAGTGATTATATTGTATGAGTCATTCGACTCATTACTAGTATATTATTCTTTTTTACCAATAATTATAATTAAGTTATCAGCGTGTCATGCATCAAAATTAAAGTTCCAAACTAAAGCAAGAATAACTTGTAAATGATAAATATAAAATATAAAAAAAACAATATAACAATATATGCATGCATATATTATACATGACAATATCTGAAATATAATCAGAATTCTTTCACCAGCACAGTACTGAATACAAACTATCCAACATATATATAATCTACCAACATGGCACCATGGCCTTTATTTCCATATATCAGTCTTACTACATGACACAAGTAGCACACCACTTCCACACGCTGTCATCTTATATATATGTGACTTCTCTTAGCAGTTGCAGGGATCGCAGTTGCAGCCATTTCCGCATTTGCATCCGCCATTCTCAATTGTAGCTGCCATCTCAAATCCTTCAATGGGACTGCAAATTTTCATACAATCAATCTTTCAATAATTTCACACCACAGAAATTAAGTAATTCTTATATATATATACTTGAAAAAAGAGAAATTAAGTGTGTATAAACTAATTACCTCTTTTCTGGTGCAACCCCAAGGATGACAGTTTCAGTTGTGGTGATCTTTTCTTCCAGATCAGGATACATCTTGCATCTACCCTCACAGAAGAAGGGAAAAGAAATATTAATTAGGGCAAACATATCAAAGTATAATGAAATAAAGAGTCAATGATAAGTTGTAATATATACCCGCCACCGCAGTTGCAGTTGGAACCGCAGTTGCAGTTTCCTCCGCAAGACATTTTAAGAAGAAAATATCAAGTGTGAAATGGAGAAGATATATTGGACACAAGCAATGCTGTCCTCTCCAACATGCCGCTATTTATAGAGAGCTCGGCAACTAATAGCATACAATCCACCATCCACTTGGCAGCGTTCTATTGCTCACAACACATACATCGGCGCATGGGCGCTTATGCCAAGTTGTCTGCTGCTGCACCGAAGTTTTTTCCCTTTCAATAGCTATATGATATTGACACCAAATACTCTCTAAAATGTATTAAAGAAAGTTTACTCTTTCAGGAATTTGACTTTGATAACATTTTGTAAGGCAATTATTGGTTTATATACGTGTATGATGATGTGTTGGTACTTTTTTTTCTTTTAATGATGTGTTGGTGATGACTTTCTTTGCACAATATTTGGATATAAGTTTTTGGCGGATAATTGATGTGCCAGTAAAGACATGTTTGAGTAATTAATCACTAGTCATTGTTTGTGGATTATTCTAATAATTGAAATCCATTTATCTTTCTTGTTAATTATACGTTCCAACCATCCATCTAGAACAGGTACATGTGCTACGATATATTATATATTGTATGAAAAGAATAATGAGTTTGATATGTTCAATAGCAATGCGTTAGGATCAATCTAATTGTTTGTACCATGGGATTGAAATGTCTAGGTTAATTATTCTATTATAATTAAGAAGAAAAATAATGATATATAAAGTATGAGCTTAATTAGATAGTACATCAATTTGCTTATGTTTTAGATAAGCATATATGTTTTTTATAGAAAATTAACTTAACATTGGCTTTGGTTAATATATAAGTACCAATATAGCTAGGTTGAGAAGGAGTCAGGAAGAACAACTACAAAGGCAACCCCAATTACTGAAGGGGCAGCTCGGTTCAGCAAGCACCCGTCACTTTGGACTAGGCTCGGGCCAGCCAAGATGAATATATGTCCAGGTGATATTATAAGCTTTAAAATTTATAACATCATCGGATTCAAACTTGATAACCTCTTACCTATTTATTTATTTTTTTACGAAAACAAACTTGTATTCATCAGGAAAATTGAGTAATACAAGCCAGAGGTAGAGAAGGGAAGAAAAACAAAATACACAAAGAAAAAAGAAAGAAGAAGCAAGGCTAACCAGCGTGCAAGCCATATACCAAAAGAACTATAAAGATGACCACATATTTCGCAGAAAAAGCGTGCCCTAATCAATCGCGAGTTCAAGTGGGGATCTCCTCTGTTGTTGAAACAATAATTTTTTCTCTCATGCCAAACCTTTCATTTCCGGACCATGATGAAGAGATATTTACCGGCGTTTTGTTTTGATTCCATCAAACTCCTTCACCTCCCAAGGATGATAAGTAATATCAAAGGGGGGAAGATGACTGATTTCAAAGAGTTTGAGCCATCTGGTCTGTGTGTAGGCATATCCATTCGGTTCAATTTGAATCGAACTAAACCGAATCGAACAACCTAAAAACTGAATAAATCCGAACCGAAATAATTCGATTCGGTTCGATTCCGTATCTGAAAAAAATGAAATTCTAATAACTAGGACGAAAATGTAATGTATTAATCTATAATTCATTTGTACCAACTGAATTCTAAAAGTCAATATCAAATTTTTTCTTCAAGAAGTTTTCACTTTTGATTTTTGAATTTTGAAAAAATTTATTTTCATTTTGAACTCATTATTTCTAAGTTTTCATTTAGCTTTCAAATCTTCATTTTCACGCTTTAATACAACATGACAAGTATCACTTGAAGATTTCAACAAATTAGACAGATGGGGACATCATTTTTTTCTCTTAAGAACGCTCTTTTGTGTCGCTAATTAACTCACCGACGCAATTTACAAGCATCTCAGATCATTGTGTCCCAAAAAACATTCGAAACGCAAAGGCACGATGTCAGTGATTTCTAGCAGAGGCGCATTTTAGTTGCGCCTCAAATGCAACTCGCGACGTTTTAATTAATGGCGTCGATGATTTTTGACGAAAACACTTTCTAATTGCGTTTAGGGGTGAAATTAAGCAGAGGAGCCGAGCCTGAGCTAGGCCTTGGCCCAGCTCTACTCAATTATATTTTACTCAGAGCCTGAGCCAAGCTGAGCCTTAACTTACTAGAACCAATTAGGTTTACACATTTTATCTTTTGAGTTATGCATATACATGCATCCATATTTATAATCAAATAGACAAGTTCATTTTGAGAAATCTTTAATGTGGAACTATTGTTGCATCCCATATAACCAAATGGTAAGTTATTTTTGAGAAGTTTCCAATGTAGGACTATTGTTGCATCTCATATAATCAAATTGAGACGCTATGGAAAAATACGTCCCTAATTGGGAAAATTAAGACGCCATGAAAAAAATGTGTTCCTAATTTTTGAGATGCTCAAAATAAAGCATCCTTAATTGGAAAAAAAAATGAGACGCTACGGTAAAATATGTCCATAATTATAGTTGAGAAAATGACACTTTTTAAAGCATCCCAAATAATGAGGGTTTTAAAAAATTCAGCAACGTTAATAAAAGCGTCCCCATAATTGTGTCCTTAAAAGACTTTTTTCTTGTAGTGTAAGCCTAGAATTTTTATTTTTCATCTTTTTATTTTCTTTGTTTCTTTTCGTAAAAGTTATATAATTTATTACATTCCTCTATTAGTTCTTCATAAGTCACATCAAAATATTTAGACCTAGTAGAATCACTGCATCAAAATTTTGAACAAGACTAGAAGATGGTGAATATACCTCGTCCGGACAACCCATGAGGCAAAAGTTTGATGCAGCTTCATCATCATATCGAGAAGATGGTTCACTCGATTTGGATGTGAATGGGAAAGCACATTTCTTCTTTTGGATTTCTTCTTCAAGAGAGGATAATTTTTTTTCTTGTGTCCCTTCTCTTGGCAAAGGAAGCACCAAAGTTTTCATTTCTGATTCTTGATTGTGTTTTTTGGCTAGAAATGCTATGGGTATCAAAAGAGACATTAGTAGTGGGTGATTGACCATCACCACCTTCAATATATGTAATAATCTCATTAGTCTTAATATAATCATTTAATACATTCAAGGTAGCCCATATATCAAATGCGGATGGATAATGCATAACTTTTGCAAGTATATCATTTGAAAATGAGCAATATAAAAAATGTTTTATTTTAGCATTCAAATAGAATAATCTAACTTGCACTTGAGTCCAATCATTAATGTCAATGTTGGGTTCAACATATTCATTTATTAGCACCATATACTTTGTTTTTAAGGAATGCATACATCCTATTCTTCCAAACACCAAACTTGAACTCATCAAACCTAGGGGGTGTAGAGACCGAACACTCTAGTGCCATTATAGGATCCGAAAGTTTTTTGTAGAAGAGATTGTGAAATCTCAAGCTACGAACATGCATTGATACCAAATGTGAGGTGAATGGCTAGCTATAATAGAGGGGAGGGGGGGAGGTGAACAGCGTGTTTAGCTTGAAAGTTTAGCTAAATTCAATTTTAACGATTCTTGAAAAAACGTAGACAATCACAAGTTTAAATGACAAGCGAAAGCCATAATAAAGTAAACACAATCAAGAACAATACACATACAAGAGATAGTGGTTTGGTAGCACCACCTGCTCCACTACCTAAGCACCCCACTTAGAATTTTAACCTAATCTACTAGATTATATTATTTCCTACAAGAAGATATACAAGCTAAGGTATGACCCTCTCCTGGAGGTTTGCTCTCTTCATGAATGCATCTCCAACACCTTTCTCCCAATGACGACAATACTAATCCTAGTAAACCGAGTGGACTTATGCCTCAACACCAAGGTTACCACTCATTCTACACTACACAAGCAAACTTTAATTACAACAATAAAACACACAAAATACAAGTAAATGAGAGCAACACGAAAGCAATTACAAACTTAGCTCTCAACCAAGAAATCCTAGCTCCCCTCGGTGCCTTGATGATGAATAAATGCAAGCTCAAAGGAGATATCAAGGTGTCATTGCTTGAGGATCGAAGTAGTCCAGTCTGGTTCGGTGTCTCTTCTTGTCAGATGCAACTCGGGTGGCGAGGGGGGAGGCTGCAAAGTAATGACACTCTGATGCTCAAGTTATTATGTATTCGAGGTGGAGGTAATGACATAGGAACTTATGTTACCTGAGGCATGTCTCATGTTTATATTTATTGCAGGTGGAGGTGATGACACTGCTCGACAATCTCTAGGGGATATTGCTCAAAATGGGTCGAGGCTGATCCCGGAGATAGCAAACTTGTAATGGTGTATCCCTCTTAACTAGGGAGAATGTAGATGTCCTTATATGATCGAGTGGAGTCCTCGGGCAGAATCATTCGGTATGGCTCGAGTTGGGTTCAGATGTGCGGGCGCTGTTGGGCCTAATCCGACCAGGCCCAAAAGTACTAGTCCAGTCCACAAGGTTTCTAGACTCAAACTAGGATTTCTTCAAAAAGATGGCTCGAGTGAGCTCAGAGATGATCAATTGATGGCTCAAGATATTCCAAGAATTTATAAGAACACTATCAAGAATTTTATATAGACATATATGAAAAAGGGGGTCAGGTTCAACGGATTGAAATGACTAGAAAAAGAGCTATTGGGATGTTTGGTCGATTGTCGATAATTAAGTTCAGGTCTTTTTTTTCTTCTAGTTTATGGTTTCTCAAGTTTTGAGTCTCGATTTTGGGTTTTGGGGGTTCATTTTCATCATTGAGAGGATATACATTCATTCTAGATCCCCTAAGACATAAACCTATATCTTCTCCGACTTCTGAGCGCATTGACCAACGTCCTTCAAAATTTTTGATTTCATGCCAATCTTCCAATCGCGAATGCCACACTACTCGACTTGGAACCTCAGGTTATTTCTCAATGAAATGTTAGTTCCAAGTTTGTTATAATTAAACCGAGATTAAGACCAAGGTTGGCAATCATATGCCAACATAGACATATTGGGAGAAGATGTTTTGATGAGTTTCATCCTTGTTACCATAGAGAATGCACTTTGGGTCAACCGATGGGTTTCATTCATTACTGAGATGGTGGTAGGGCAGGTTTTGTTTCAAATAAAAGAGAATGCTTTGTTGCACACTCCCCTGTAGTTGAGAAGCCTGTAAAGAGAGATAGTCGTGAAACGACCATGAGTCGTCCTCTTCTAAACATTCTGTCATTACTATAGTTGTGGAGAAAAGGGTCCAAATCCTTGAGAAGCTGCTGAACTGAAGCGAGTGGAACATAGCTTGTGAAGTGAAGGTCACACCCTTAGATATCGCTTGATGGGCTGATAGCTTTTGCATTTGCAATTGTTGCCAATTGATTTGCAGCCATTGCAAATTATAATTTGTTATTAATTAAAAAAAAATTAAAAATTAAAATATAAACGTAAAATCAATATATATCAAATTTTTATTTATTTCAAATGCAAATGTTCCTACTTGAGAGTTGGGGCTTTCCGGTCCGGTTCGGCGTCTCTCATTATTTGGTTCGACGACGGCGGGGAGGCGGGAGGGTGACGCTCAAGTCAGTGGGACTCCAAGGTGGAGGTAATGCAAATTGAAAATTAGGATTACTTGAGGAGCATCGTGTCCATATTTATTGTAGGTAAGGATGATGACGTTGCCCGAAAATCTCGTGATGGGGTTGCCCAGAATGGGTCGAGGTCAATCCCGGAGATGGCGAGTTCATAATAGTGTATCTCCTTTGATAAGGTAGGATGTGGTATCCTTGTATAGTCAGGGGAGTCCTTGGGCAGAGCCGCTCAGTTTGGCTCGGGTCTGATCTAGGAGTGTAGTTTGGCCAGAGCCCTTTGGATGGAGCCATTTGATTAGGCCCGGAATGAATGATGGGGCGCTGCTAGGTCTGATTCGACCGGTCCCAATAATCTTAATCGAGTCCACAGCCTCCAAGCTCGGTCGGAGTCTGTAAGACTTCGTGTCGAGCTCTGAGTGAGGTCGGGCTTCATTGCTTTAGTTTGTAAGATATGAATCAATGTTGTCATAACTATTTGTTTAATAAAACCATTAGTTTAACAACCAACAATCATCGGTTCAAATGTTAATCGAGACCTTACCTTATAGAGACCATAAAGATCAAATGAGTAACACTTGGAAATATTAAAGAGGACCTCACCTCTAAAAATTAATCTAGCAATAAAATAATTAACGATGATTAAAAGATCTCAGAAACAACAAGAGAATCATCATTAATAATGTAGACCAAGAGTCATCATCTCTGTAGGAAACAAAAAGTCCTCTTTTTGCGCTGCATCCTTGTCATGAAATCCATAGGTTGCTGGAGCAGTTGAAATTATCTTCACACAGTTGAAACTGTCTCCACACAGTTGAAACTGTCCTCAATGCAACCAGAACTTCTCCTAGTTGTCAAAGAATTAACCTGAAGTACTTTTGCCAAATATAGCCAATCTCATAAAGTGCCAACACTAACATTGCCACTATTAGAGGAGGATATGAAATATATGAATAGAGTTCCTTACTCCAATGCAGTTGGCAACCTTATGTATGCAATGGTATGTACTCGTCCAAATATATCTCATGTTATCAGTGTCGTTAGTAGAAATGTCTTGTCCTGGAAAATGTCACTATCAAGCAGTTAAGAGGATTTTGAGATACTTAAAGGGTACATCTGATGTTTGTTTGGATTTTGGTAGAAGCTCGATGAGTTTGGTTGGCTATGGTGACTTAGATTTTGCAGGAGATTTGGTAGAAGGTGATCTCTCACAGGTTACTTGTTTGATCACTATTGGTGATTGTGCCATTAGTTGGAAAGCAACTTTACAAGCTATAGTGGCACTATCTACCACAGAGGCAGAGTTCATGGTGGTCACTGAAGCTATGAAGGAGGCTATTTGGTTGAGATATCTACTTGGAGAACTTCTCATGGAGAAGGAGACAACTATCATCTACTGTGATAGTCAGAGTGCCATACATCTCACTAAGGATCAGATGCATCATGAGAGGACGAAGCATATTGATGTGAGATATTACTTTGTTTGTGATGTTGTAGCTTAGGGGGATGTTCAGGTTCAGAAGAATCCAGCAGATATGATGACGAAGAGCCTACCCATAGACAAGTTCGAGCCTTGCTTGGGCCTTGTTGGTATTCTACGAAGAACGAGCTAGGCCCACAAGTGCTATTTGGCAAAGGAGGACATGAGGAGCTATAGGAAATTCAAGCCAAGGTGGACAATTGTTAGACGTGTCTTGAATTTGTAATATGAGCCTGAAATAGAGGCCCGTTAGGGGCTAGGTTTTAGGGTTATTATGTATTTATAGAGTAAGAGAGAAAATTAAGAGAATAGTGAGACATTCTGTATTTTTGGGGCTAGGGTTTCCTCTCTTTATACTTGTGAATTGGCGAACGAAAAATACCTAAATATAACATGTACTTTGACCTTTGTCCCAATTGTGGCATGTACTTTCATTTGTCTTATTTGTGTATATGTACTAACACATTTATTTCAATTGTGGCATGCCATTAAATTTCCGTTAGGCGCCCCATTAAACTGATGACGTGACATGCTGAGCTGTATAAAAAATATTTTTTTAATATTATAATTTTACAACTAAAAAAGTGGGTCCACTCGTCTCTCTCTAATAATTTTTTTATATTATAATATTATAACTTTTTTTTGTCCACTCATCTCTCTCCTGACACCGACGCCCTTCATTAGCGGCCCCGCAGGTGCATGCGCAGGGTCTCCTTGACCACGGCCTGATGGTATGGTATCCACACCGGCATTCGGCTAACGTCCTGCGCCAACAACGTCGTCAATCTCGCGTCAGATCTTACACTACAAGAAAATTTGGATTTATCAACAACAACTTCCGACGAGAAGATGTTGTCGAAAATTTTCGTTATATTTCTGACGACCCATAGCGTCGGAAAAAGTTACCGACAAAACTTTTTGACCAAAATGTGTCAAAAAATTATCATATTATTATCGATGAATTTTTGTCGAAAATTTGATCGAAAATAATTTTTGACAGACTTTGTACTCGCAAGTTCGTCGACCACAATGACATGAACTTATCGACCACAATTTCTGACAAAAATCCATCGTCGAAAATTTTTGTTAAAGTTCCAACGACTTTAGGCATCGAAAAGAATTACCGACATAAATTTTCGACCAAATTGAGTCGGAAAATTGTAAATAAAGATTAAAAAGTTATCGACAAATTTTCATCCAAATTTTGGTCGATAATATGAAATTTTTATTTTATATATGAAAACTCATATATCTAATAATTTAAATTAAATTTATAATTAATGACACTCAATATATTCATCACCTTCCATAACTTTTCATATTCCAGGCCAAGGTTTAAAATATCGATACCGATCATCATCTCGATTGATGACCGATACCGGTACCGTACCGACACACGGTATGGTCCGGTACGAAAATGCATACCGGACAGGTTTTTTTTTTTTTGTTAACAATAACTCTAATAACACATAATTAATCAAAAAGTACTTAAATTTAAGATTCAAATATCAAATACATGAATACAATGTTTAAAAGTCGTTTGGTGTTGTATTAGAATTTTTCATAAATACAAGAGAATCATTACATTGGAGTTTATATAGGGCGACACAAGTCCACAACCCAAATGGTCCAAAAAATTTCCGGGGGTTCCACCCCCATACAAGAGAATCATTACATTGCACCTGCCAGGGGTGTGGGGGCGGAGCCCCCGGAGATTTTTTGGACACTTTGAGTTGTGGACTTATGTTGCCCTATATAAACTCCAATGTAATTCTCTTGTATCTATGAAAAACTCTAATACAGTACCAAACAGTACTCAAGTGCCCAACCAACGACTATAGCCATCATACCGCCCGGTATGACCAAGATACTCGGTATTTCTCCCATACCGGATATCTCGTATACCGAAAAGTCAAAATACCGGTAAATATCGAGAATACGGCCCGGTACTGGACGAATCTTAAAACTCCAGGCTTTATTCCCTCTATTCCATACACGCACACCTTTTCTTCCCTCTCCTCACCGCGCGCATTCCCTCTGCTCCTCACCACGCCTCTTCTTCGCCCTCCTCACCGCGCTCTTCTTTGCCCTCCTCCCTCCTCACCGTGCCTCTTCTTCGCCCTCCTCACCGCGCCTCTTCTTCGCCCTCCTCCCTCTTCACCGCGCACACCTTTTCTTCCCTCTCCTCACCGTGCTCATTCCCTCTGCTCCTCACCACTCCTCTTCTTCGCCCTCCTCACCGCACCTCTTCTTCGCCCTCCTCACCGCGAAGAAGCCCGCTGCCGCCGTTGGTGTTCTGAAACAAAGTGGTTGCGCCTTCCTCGACGGCGAGCTTGCCGGCGGAGTCCCGGTCTACTGGTTGCGCCTTCCTCGACGACGGTCTGCTAGTGCAAATACTTCGGCAACGGCTGCTCCTTCTATCCGGTATGCATATATAATTCATAGAATTTAATGAAATTATTATATATGATTGTTTTAGTTTTAAACTATTCTCTTGATTGAAACCCTACGAATTAGGTTCAAACAATTCTAACATTCTTAATCAAATTATCCCTAGCTTATTCTAATTCTGGTGCCGTTCTTGTGAAACTTAACTCCACAATAGGCTCATTAAGAATCCTAGTATTAATTGACAGTCAATAAGTCAAATTTACTTTAGCTCCCCAATTAGTCCCAAACCACAGGTTTATATATTTTAGTAAAGTACCAGTTTCACCAAGATGTCCAACATATCCAGCAATTCTGTACCATGGAGTATAGTGAGTTGTATTGTTTCATATAAAAGAAAAGAAGATAAAATGTAGCATTTGAAGCAAGAAGTCCTTCATCAAGACATTATATAATGTCCATGATTGGTGGCATTCTATATTAACAATGGGAAAGCACATCAGCAAGGCTTATGCAATCTTATAGATTTGTTAACTGAAACAAGTGTTTTCACATATTAATTTGCAATTTAATTGCATGGATAAAATAAGACTGGATAATGTTTGATCATAAAAATGCTAAAAAAGTAAAACCATTTACATGCTAAAAGTAAGAGTGAACTAGCTATCTCGGTGGCAAGTGGGAAGCTTCTAGTTCAGCTTGGAAAGGCTGAGAACTAGGATTTACTGGTACACTCTGCAGCCTATGCCTAGGTGGATCTCGTTTCTTGTACATATATTACCTTTCCTTTTTGTTTTTTCTCCGCTCCCCTTGGCACTGGTACCATTCACCACTTCGGAAATGAATACAAAGCTCTAACAACCAAAGTTGGATGAACTAAAGCTCACTACAAAATAAGATGTTTCCTTATTTTTCAGAAATTCGAACCATAGAACCTCAATTGAACTCAGTAGAGGTAAGTAGCCATGGTGAAAACTAATAATATGTTATAGATAAAAGACATTGTCTAAAATAATACCGTTGCTCCACCCAACTGCAATCAGAATCAATGCACTCAGCTCCTGTAGAAGTTGGTGAAGTAAAATTTATAACCTGAAATAAACCACAAGAAAAAGCTCAAAACTATGCCAAATAATGTTTTTTTTTAAATAGTTTGACCTTAATTTCTGGTTTTTGCTAAGATAAGAATATGATAACATTATCTAGAGGAAAAAAATATTGTCTTTTTACCCACCTAAATTTTCCCAAGAATTTTAAAAGGGATTCTGATAATGAAAGATTTAACTTTATCCAACTTATAGGGAAGATTTTTTTTTTTTTGAAACAGCAGCTTGTATTAATTCAGGAGAGATGAATGAATACAACTGGGAGTGTAGGAGAGAGCAAGAATAAAACAGAGAAGAACTCGTAGCTGGTTGTTATGATGATAGAAATTCATTCTTCATGTCTTCCCTTATCCACCCTCTCCTTGAAATGATTTGAGGAAATGTTACGGTGCTACTTTTATGGGGAAATTAGAAAGTAGTTAAGAACTATGAATGTTATTTTTAAATTGAGGTATATATTTCCTTATGGTCCCATCTACTTTAAATTGCTTCAAGAAAATAAGTTACCGAGCATTACTTTTCTTCCAATTCTGCATTTCATTTTGGTCTTCTAGTTCAGCATCACAATTTCATATAAATTAAGATTGTACTTTCAAGTTTCAAGCATGGGCTTAGGCCTTGTATTTGGTTTTTGAACTCTTAGATATGAGAAAACTCATCATGGATTCATTTTCTTTTAGCAATAGCCGATAATTATCTTCTTTGAATTTTTTTATGTTGTAAATACAGATGGAAATTCCAGAACATAGATTATGGATGTATAACCAGAATAATCCTGGTCGTAGGGGCATCAGACAAGAATTCATTGATGGGGTTGACACTTTTATAGAACATGCTCGTGGATTGACACAGTATGAGAGAGAGGGAACCATTCGATGTCCAAAGCAAGTGGTCGAGTTGAAATTGAAGATTCATTGGAAGTAGCATATCAAAATGATGAGCAACTAAATATTAGACCAGTAACTGCCGATGAAATTGTCGAGCCTTTGATTGATGATAACAACATTTTAGAAGATGTACAAATGACATAGTTATATGATGTTGACGAGGATAATATCAATGATAATGATGTGGGAGGCTCAGAAGTTAGTGATGGTGAAAACAATGGTGAGGCTTAGAAGAATTACTTTGTTTTCTTTACTATATTGAAACATGAATTGTGATTGACAGTTTTAATACGTAAGCATTTAAATTATTTATGTTATACATGACACATTATTAATCATGATTATGTTATGTGCAGATGTCTGCTGATCCACCTCGTCGTCCCCCATACCCTCAACAGTTAGGGGTGGCATTGCTCGCAAACATGGAAAATCAACCAGCAATAATTCCCTCACCCATGGTAGAGGTGTTGTACCACATGAGGGACGATGTACCTTTTCGAGTGTTTCAGCCCCTGTTAGAAATCTTTCGGCCTTTCCATCACTGCAGCCATTACCAAATTTGAATAATATTGATTTTGGTGTTCTAACGAGTTTAATACCGAGTTATGCAAATCTTCTACGTTCTACATGCCCTCAACAACATGCCTCGCAGGTATGACTGATATCATTTATGTTCTTGAAAGTATTCAAGTATGAGATAGCTTAGATGGAAAATTAAAAAAAATATTTAAGTGATTTTCTTATTTTTGTATGCCATAGTTTCGAAGAGATCTTTAATCCTTTCAACTTTCATAGTCATGATCTTGCATATGCACCATCACGTGAAAATACAATGATTAGAAGTGTTATGAAAACTTGTGGAAGTTCATTATAGTTCACAAAAAGGGCACATGTTGAAGTTGAACAGTAGTAAGGACTTGGTATGGATAAAAATATTATTCACTAAGACTGGGATAACTATTGCCTAGTAGGGTACGACCAGAATGATAATACCATAAGAGCTATGGTTCAATATATTCACAACAGAGTACCTTGATCCTCAGTCTGAGAAATGCAAGATTTTACTTTTAATAAATAGAGAGCCTTACAAAAATTAGAGGAATTCTTAGATCAGACAACTGCAAAGATCTTGCTCTATCTTCACCACTTAGGTTATCCTCCAGATTCCTGACATGTAAGGATCCTTGGTATTCAACAGAATATAGATTTGCACACTCAAGCAACATCCATCCCATGAGTACTAGAGAAAAAGCACTGTAAAAGACAACTTCATATCTACAGAGAGATTAAACATATAAACCAGGTGATTTTCCAAGAAGCTAAATAAGACCAGTCATATTTATCAAGATACAAAGAAAAAGCTTTATTACCCAATTGACAGTAGCAGGAACGGTGGAGCAAAACCCAAGAAAATAGATGTGAGATGAGAGAGAATGCTAACTGGGGAAAATAAAGGTATAACCATTGAAACAACTGTTCAAAAAATAAATCACAGTCAGTATCTGACCATTTAAGGTCTAAAATAATTAGGACAGGGTACATTGTTGCAAGAACAAGACAACTCTTATTACATCAGATTATGAGTTTTGTTCTTCTGGGGTAAGACATGTGCATCTTACCAAGATCAATATCATCACATAATTATAGGGTCTTTTACTAATTTTCTTTTTATTGTTTCTAACCAAGCGTCTTTTTTACCTTCTTCTCAATCACAAAACGGGAAGAAACACCAAATAGCCTAAAAATCATAGAGGTCAAGGATGTGTCTGTTAGCCGAGAATACTTTTCTTCTCAATACTGTAGTCACTTTTTTCATGCATGTTTTTAGATGATATAAGCATAATGTTTTATATTATATTGACAAAACATTCTATGAGAATTCTAATCATACACTGAACTGAAATCATACACTGAAACTGATACTGAAATCCTACACTGATATCAGTATCAAGAAATTGATACTGAAACTAAACTGAACATATAAAAACTGAAATCATAAACTGGATCTCCCATAACCAGTCCTGCCATCTGTCAACCCAAGTCTGCCACTTTCCCATATTATGAGCTTACTAAGAACTGCTTCCCAGCTTCCACTGGATCTTGTCATCGTTGTCGGGAATCTACATTGCTTCAATTCTCTTTCCTAGTCTCATCAATAGTTCAAGACTGACCACATAATTGAGGCCCAAATTTTCCCATGAATTTTGGCCTTCTTCGATAACATTATTGACTGGCAATTTGGTTGTCACTGCTTCATATATATCTTAGAAGTCTTGTGTGAGTTATCATATCCATCTTGTTGCGTGTGTCAAAATTGTATAGTGTCTCCTCTCCTGACCTTGTATTTCAGCCTCGCCACCAACCATTTCTTTATCCAATTGATATCCCCCATGTTGCAGACCATCTTGCACAATTCAGCCTGTCAAACCATCAGAATTGATATCCAATTTCTTTATGAAAAGGACATTTGTTATCTGAGATCATATATCTTCACAACTTGCTAAATATCTTCACAAACGCTCAATAAGACCATGAAGCACCATATACTATATCTCCAAAGAAGAAGAAACGAATTAAACATCCATTAAGTAGTGTTCTGTGTAACAATATGCAGTTAAATCCATCTATAGAATAATATGGATGACAAAAGAGAATCAGTATGCCTGGTTCCAGCTAACACCCATACACCCAAAAATACTTCTTTGAATTTTTTTAGTGTTGTCAGGTAGTTGGTATTTATAATTGATTGTTTGGTATTGTCTATATGTTGCCTTCTCCATATATAGGTTCCATCAATGGGGTACACTCAGCGATCTCTACCAGATGTTCCTTCATTCTCACTGAACTTATCGGACTCGGAGGAACCACATATGGCAGGCATTGGCGATGGTTCGCAACCAGTGGCCCTCGAGGCACAGGTAGATGGTGCATCACCATCTATTCCTGCTCCTTCACATGTCTCAAATATTTCGTCATCTTCATCAGTGGTTGGACCGGAGGAACCCAACTATACCAGGAAAGTTTTCCTACAGTCAGAGGGTGATGATGGGTAACTTAGAAATTTTTCGCTAGAACTTAGAAATTTATATTGTTTTCCTACAACTAGTTATTATATATGACCTTTTGGGTTCACTTTTTGCCAGATGTTGTCCATCGAAGTCTGGTACATCTCAGATATCCACTATCATCATTAATAGGTTTGTTGATGCCTATGAATCTTGGACTAAAATTCCTGAGCCTACACGAAGGATATGGTTCCGTGAATGGAAGGTATCAACAACTATATAGACATTGTAGTAACATATATTATATCAATTTAGCATTTAAATTTTTATTATTATTGTCTTGCAGAAGCATGTATATTGGGAGCCTATGCACGAGGATCATATGTGGCATGCATTCAACAAAAAGGGAAGTAGTCATTTAAGTGATATGTACTGTGCACTACGAAAATCTAACAAGAGACCGCATTGGATTGGGACAGAGATTTGGGAGGGACTCCGACAAATTTGGTCCACTGAGCACAAGCAGAAGTCGGAGTGAGGAAAAAAGAATCGTAACTCTGAAAGAGGAGGTAGTCTTCACACTGGAGGTTGCATATCGTTCGGCACGAATAAAATGTGCATGGTAAATATCCTATAACATGTTTTAAATTATTAGTGTATTTTTCTAGCTGAAAAAAAGAAAGATTTAATTGTCTAAACTCTTGTTTATGTTTATCAACGTAGACACAAGAATTAGGAAGGGAACCCATGCATGCGGAGATGTTTTCTCGCTTTCATAAGAAAAAAGCTGATGGTAGCTGGGTTGAACCATGGGCAAGACATAGTTATGTAAGTTTATGTGTAAATAAGTTAATCACTTCATTGTTTATTTATCAGTTTGAGTTTCAATAAAAATGTATTCGTATTTGTGTGTAGGATCGGTATGAACAAGAGAGTTCCCAGTCCGAGACTCAATCTCAGAGCAAGGATGGAGGCATCCCTACACCGGACACTCAGCAGTGTGAGGTCGATAAATGGTCAAGGGCTATCGGCGGTCCAAACAAGAGGGGTCGCCTTTATGGGATGAGCTACCAGAAGATGTCAATAAACTTGAATGTGGAGTATGATCGACCTATGTCATCTCGCAGCTGGGAGGAGCAAATGGATCAGATGCGGAGTCATATAACACAGCTCGACACGAGTATGAGGGAGCACGTTGAGCGAGTTTTGTCAGCGCGTCAGCAGGAGCAACTTACGCTACAACAGTCGATGGCCCAACTCATGCAGCAACAAGCAGCTCTACATATGGCAAAAACCAACAGTTCATGGCAGTCATGATGAAGGATTTTAAAGTGATGTTGAATCAACGTCTTAATCAACTTCGACATCCTCGACATATTTCTGATGATGATTGCTACCGTCCGCAGCCGATGGGAGATGATGATGATGATCAGGACGACGGTCGGCGGGGTAACAATGAGTTTCTTGATGAAGACTGATCATGTGTGAAATGTTTTGAATACTGTTAGTACTTGAATATTCACTATTTTGAATGGATGATAAAATAGATATTTTAAAACATATTTTAAATGGATGATACTTTTGATGGATGATAAATAACATATTTTGGATCATATATCGGGAGTTTTACATTATTATTGTAAATGATAATTGTTAAAATTACAAGTCAAAATATTGTTTTAATTTCGGTTTATTAGTTTTTTTAAAAAAAAAATCTTAAAATTTTCGACGAAATTCCGACAACATGTCGTCGGAAATTACCAACGAACCTATTGTTGGAAACACGTCGGTAAATACTGACAAAATTTAGTCAGTAAGTCGTCAGTAATTACCGACCACTTTCCGAATAAAATATGGTAGGAAAATACTTGGTAATTATCGACCACGTTTTCGACAGTATTTATAGTCGGTATTTACTGAGGAGCTACCGACAAAACTTTGGTCGGTATTTACCGAGGAACTACCGGCAGCTTTTCGATTAAAATCTTGGTCGATAATTATCGACAATATTTTTGTCGATAGTTTGTCGGTATCCGTTTCGACCAAGGTTTTACCAACGCAAATACTGGCGTCGGTAACCAATCAAAATTTGGTCGGTAAATCAATATTTTCTACCAACTTTCGACCACTTTTCGACTATAATGGATGTTTGAAATCACCATGTTTCTAGTAATTAGCTTGCACCTTTGGGTGGAGTACCAGCACAGCCATGGCCCACTCTGTCAACAACGTCGTCGTGTCTGTTCGCCTTATTGGCGATAAACTAGCCTTGGTCCTCGGTGCCTTCAACTGGTCCGACCACCTCCCTGATTTCCCCGAATTTGATTCCCTCGAATGTGACCTCACCCTCTTGTTTACCCGCTTAGTTGTCACCTCCCCCACCGTACCCTCGCCTCTCTGTCTGCCACCTCCCATGCCGCGCAGGATGCGTCCACCTCTGCCATCATCTGCAGGGCGCCGCCCTTAAACAACAGTATGTGTAGCATCTTTGGTCATCATTATGACTTGTTAGTTCCTCGTGGGCGACCTTGAGGCGGAGGAGCTCAAGGTGATGGTGCGCAAAGGTTTTGAGCCTCTCGGCGCCTTCAACTGGTCCGACCCCTCAAGTTACCCTGCAAATATTTTTTGTACCTATTCTATTATTTGAAGTGCAAAGTTTCATTTACCTTTTGATACAAGACTGCAATTTTGATTGAGAAATTATTGAAGAAACCAAACGTTCTAGACTGGACCAAAACCCCCCTCGCCGAGCTTCTTGTCTACAGAGAAGTTGTCAGTGGCATCCATAATTTCAGCTAAATCAAACAAAGGCAGGTCAAGTCTTCTTCTTTTGTGGCTGCTTCAATGTCAGCACCAGTTTTCTTCCTTCTCCACAAGAGGAATGCAACGGAAACAAGGAGAAGAATTTCCAGAACAGAGATCACAATGATAACAAGTACGACTGTATGATTCCGGTGGGAATTTGGAGGAGAATGGTTCGATGTTGAGTCTGTAAGAAGAATGTATTATCGGATTTCTTCATTAGCTAATCAAACAATAGAAAGTTTTTTGTTATTTCTTGCTATATAAAGTTTCAGATAGTGTTTAGTCTTATGAGCCTCTGTTTTTGACTTCGACAAAAGCTAGGGGAGGCGACAGACTCAAAGGACGGCGATCATGTCGCCTTAATTGATTTTCTCGTCGCCGTTCAAAGAGTTGAGGACGTCAACGAAGTCGGCATTGTCTTGGCTGTGACTCGAACCCCTGAGGCGGTGCTCAGCTATGATACAACTCACTAGATTGCGGACGCGCGGCACGAGGGTGGCACACCGCTCTTGCACGTTGTCGGGATCAAAGAAATGCGGCCAGCCAAGGGAGGTGGTCAGACCAGTTGAAGGCGCCGAGGACCAGGGCAAGTTTATCGCCAATAAGGCGAACAGACACGACGACGCTGCTGACGAAGTGGGCCATGGCTGAGCTGGTACTCCACCCGAAGGTGCAAGCTAAGCTCCGCCGCGAGATCGACAGCGTCGTTGGCGCAGGCCGTCAGTCGACGAACGCCGACGTGGATGTTGTACCTTCGGGCCGTGGTCAAGGAGACCCTGCCCATGCACCTGTCGGGGCTACTAATGAAGGGCGTCAGTGTCGGGAGAGAGATGAGTGGACAAAAAAAGTTATAATATTATAATATTAAAATATTTTAGAGAGAGACAAATGGACCCACTTTTTAAGTTTGAAAATTATAATATTAAAAAAATATTTTTTATACAGCTCAGCATGCCACGTCGTCAGTTTAATAGGGCGCCGGATGAAAATTTAACGGCAGACCACAATTGAAACAACTATGTTAGTACGTATACACAAATGAGACAAATAAAAGTACATGCCACAATTGATATACAAAGGTCAAAGTACAGACTGTATTTAGGTATTGATATCCTTCTCCTTTGCCTATAGATGTAGGGACAACACATCATTGTCCTGAACCACGTAAATTGTGTCTTTTTCTTTTGTTTTATTGTTCTTCATTGTTTTGTTTGTCGATCTTTTCCAACAAAATATATATAACACAAAACATTCAAAATTTTAGATTTGTTTTATTCAACATTTATACGTAATTGTATATCTCTATAATAATCATCTAATAAAATATTTAAACACTTAATTTTCATTAAACATATTACTAAAAAATAAGGGATCATCTCGCCAAATAATTATGTAAATTTGGCCAATATTTTTTAATTTTACTTTTCATTAAAGAAATTATTTCTACAAAGAAGGGATCATCTCGGTACGAAGAAAATATTCCACTAATATAAACATATATTTTTTTTTGTGCCAAAGGTAGTTTGCTCATTCATTAAATGAGAATTATACATCCATGGGGTTGATCTTGACCATAAGAGGATGAGAGAATATGAAGCCATGCAGAGAAACCTCAGTGCATATTACACTCGGAGGCATGTAGGAGAGTGATGTGAGGGTCTGGTTACTGACCTTCAAAAAGACATTTGTTCCTCGAGTTCCAAATGCTCCAGAGCAAAGCACCGCACCAAGCGATACCATTTACGGGAGAAGATGAGTGCAACTTTGCTAAGGCAGCTTGCCACCAAGAGAATACGGATGTGGCTGTGCGATGAGGTGGTACTGGGAGTAAAGAGGCCCTCCAGGTGAGGTCTGCATGCGGACAAGTGAGGAACAAATGAGGGATTAAAACCCTCATCTTGCAGCCGTGCGGCTCAACCATTGAGCCGCACAAGGCTGCCTAAGGGGAGAGAGGAAGAGGAGCAAGGTGAAGCTTGGGGCTTGGATCGATCCGGGTTTCGCGTTGTCGGCGGAAAAATTTCAAGTCATCGTCATCCGATCCTTGTTTCTCCAGAATCTAGGTGAGTGGTTAAGTTTTGAAACTTGGGGGAGGCGGGTGGCCGAACCCTAGATGAGATAGGTTGAGTTCTCGCGATCTTTCCGATGAATCTTGATTTCAATTATGTATGTTCACTATTTTATGAAATTTCTTATCGGAATTTGCTGTTTCTTCGTCGATTTGCAAGTTTTTAGGGCTGTCGAGTCATGGGAAAAGAGAAATGGTCATGCCAAAATTTTCCCTGATTCCCTTGACGGCAAGGAAGCCCTTATGTGACCTTAGATTAAGGTTTGATGTAGTTCCACTTGTATATCTCTCACATTATGAAGCATGCCTTCCCTAGGAATCCCTTGGAATGGCCGAATGAACCCTACAACTCATGAAGAGGGTTCGGCCAAGGGTGAGGGAAGAGTAGATTAATTCATTAGCATTTAAATTATATTCGGAATTGAAGAGGTAGAAGTATAGCTAGAGTCTCCTCCCTCTTCTCCTACCATAAGGGCCATGGCCGAGCAAGGTCTTCCTTGCTCATGGTTCGGCCAAGGCTAGGGAGGGGAGAAGAGATTAGCTTTAGATGGAAATTTCATGACTATAAGGATCATACATAGAGATATGACAATACTTAGGAAGAACACCAAACATAGTAAGTAGCTTGATTGATTTGAAATTGTAGGAATGCTAGTCTTGTAACCATCCTTAGCATTAGATCTTTAAACTTTGAATATTGAAATTGTTACCATGTTTTGTATTTCCTACATGTTATTTGAATTCATTACTACCTTGCCATGCTGGATAGTTGTTCCTTAATTGTGCTAAAATTTCTAAGGTAGTGTAAGGTTGTTATATATATACATTGTGGCCATATATGATGAAGGTATAATATTTGAATATTTTTCTTTGAATTATACATGCTGCCCTAAATGTTCTTGGGCGGGATTTCAAGGTTGACACACAGAATTCCTCACCCAAGGCAGTTTAGGAGGTTAGGTAACATGTAACGCGTCACTAGACGTTCATTGCACTTATATGGAAATAATTCATTACAGACGGATATAAAATGACCCACATACGGGCGAATTCGATAAAACTACTCGGCCTTGGTTGATGCAACATGAATCCCACCCTTCGAAACAGCCTTCTCAGACAAATCCTCCTCAAGCTGGGAGAGGCCTCCCCCTCGGGTACTAGAACCACAAGCATACCATCCTTCGCTTCCTTAGAAGGGCTGACCTTTGAAAAGTCAGTACTGGGGCTAGAAGTCGACCCTACTCGAGCACTTTAAAAAAACCTGCGTCATACACCTTGACAGTAGCTTTGTCAATATCGTGCACCTTGGCCGCGACCCTCTGACTTAAGTCAAGGGTATAATGGTAATTCTGAATTTTAAAAAATATATATATAACACACCAGGGACCGTACGGCTCCAAACAGGAACCACATGCATCCCTAGGAGTTCTTGGGCGAGTGAAGGGGAGGAGGAGGCGCAACCCTTGTGGAGATCGGAATCGACGCCGCCGAAGATTGTAGTCGCGAGACGTCGTCGCAATCTTCTTCTCCTCACCTACTTCTCCAAGGTGAGTGGTTTTGAACCCTTATCCCCTTAGCCGGCCCTTGTAATGATGAAGTATGCATCTGGATATGTTGCGATTGATCCTTCAATTTTTACCCTCATTTCTGTACGACTGTATCTACCGCTTCTGTTATATGCATTAAGAAGTTTTTGGTTGATAGTTGCTTGAAAGATTTGATCTACATATCTGAGGGGTCTCATACTGAACTCGTGCAATCAAATCCTAAATTTGCATAAGGGAATACTCCAATTATTTGAAACTCTCATCGAGTTATGTTGCAATTTACATCTTGTGCATGTAAGTGCTATTTTTTTACCATGGATTTCCTGTTGATTTTTCTTCCTTGCTTGGCACTTGGTCCAAGTTTTTCCTTCGTTCCTCTCCTTTATATGCAGTTTCCAATTTCCCCAATGTGGAAAACTGGGAAATAGACCGGGTGAGAATTATTCCATTCCTTCTCACTCTCCTCCCTCTCCCTCCTATTTCCTTTTTATTTTTGTCTTTTAACTTACTATGGACTGTATGAACAATGGTAAAGTGTTCTTACTTTCAGTTATTTATGCTAACACCAAAGGAAGTGTAAGAAGTTTGCTATTGAAACTTTTAGAAGACCTGAATGTAAACAATATTCCATGGCTGGTAGTGGGTTATTTCAACTGCATCAACAGTGCTGAAGAGAAGAAAGGTGGTAGACTATTTTATGTGAAAAAATTAGTCCTTGATTTCAGATTGTTTATGGATGCAAGATGCAAGGGGCCAAAGTATATCTGCTAGGCTTGATAAGGCTTATTTCAATGTCAACTGGCTTGAGATGGAGTATGATATTGTGGTAAGGAACTTACAAATGTCAGACTCTGATCATAGAGCCATTTTGGTGACTGGTGAAGATTGCAACAGAGGTAAAAATGGAAAAGAATTAATATTTGAACTATACTGGCTGGAGTATCTTGAGTTAGAGAATGTTGTTAAGGAGTCCATGGTGAAATATGAGGCCAAGGGAATGAACATGACTGAGAAACTGGTAATGCTGCAAGGTGACTTGGAAAAATGGAATAGGGATAAGGTAGGTAGTTTGGAGCTTAATCTGAAGAATACAAGGAAAAGATTAGAAGAACTTCAGTTGGAGGAAGAAAATGATACAATCTCTAATGAGGAGAGAATGCTCCTAAGAGGCCTTTTAAATAAAGTGAATGCTCTTTGCCAACAAATTCAGATTAAGTGGTGGAGTAAATCTAGAAAAAAATGGGTGGAAGGTTGTGAGAAAAATACAAAATACTACCATAGTGTAGTTAAAATTAGGAGGCAGAGTCAAGTGGATAAACTGGAAATTAATGGAGTATGTGTCAAAGATACAAATGTGATGCCAGAGGCAATGACTAGTTGGTATGGAAAGTTGTGGGAAAATAAAGGGGTAAGTGATTTCAGTAAGTGGAAATTAGATGAGTTGGACTGGGTGAAATTATCAACACAAGAATGTGATGTAATGAAAAGGAAACTAAGCAACAAGGAAATCTGGAATGCTTTGAAATCATTGGGAAGAGGCAAAAGTCCAGGGTTAGATGGCTTTTCAGTGGAGTTTTTCATTGCAAATTGGGAAGTGTTAAAAGAAGATTTTTGTAAGGAATATGTTGAATTCTTCGGCAGGGGTGTTTTGCCTGAAAGATGGAAGCAAACAATTCTGATCTTCAATCCAAAGATTGAAAGACCTAAATTGGTGGGAGACTTCAGACCAATCTCACTTTGTAATATACAATATAAAGTGCTTGCTAGGATTCTTGTTAATAGAATTAGACCTCATCTTGACAAATTGATTAGTGCTGAACACCAGCTTTCATTCCTAGAAGGTTGATACATGACAATATCCTAATTGTCAATGAGGTAGTGAACTCCTTTGGATCCAAAGCAAAAAGGCCTTACTTCATTACGAAAGTAGATTTGGAAAAGGCTTATGACAAAGCAAGTTGAGAACTAATAATAGAATCAATGAGACTAATAAGGTTTCCAATTGAGATACTGTAGTGGATAAAGTATTGTTTGGAAAGTACAATGTTTCAATGCAAACTGAATGGTGAGCTTTCTCAGGTTTTTATAGGTAATAGGGGAATCAAACAAGGTGATCCCCTATCACCTTATTTGTTCATCTTAATGGAAGAACTTCTTTCAAAGCTCCTTAAGAAAGTAGTTACAGTAGGCCATATAAAACCTCTTATGATAGGAGACTTGCAGTTATCTCATCTGTGTTTTGCAGATGATTTAATAATCATAGTCAAGGGGAATTTGAAGTCCTGTAGGGAGTTGAAGAAAATACTTGATACATATTGTGAGATATCTGGTCAGAGTATAAATAGAAGGAAATTTGAATTATTTTTTTTCCGAAAAGGTGCAGTCCATCTGTTAAACATGAAATTTGTAATTTGTTTGATATGCAGGAGGGTAAGCTCCCTATGATGTACCTTGGCACTTATATTTCTCCTAAAATGCTAAGTAAAGAATATGAGGTGAAGCTGGAAGAGAAGATGAAGAAAAGAGTAGATCCTTGGGCTAAAAATCTTGTTTCACAAGCTAGGAGGAAAGTCTTGATTTGCTCAGCTGTGAATTCAATCCCTGCTCATACCTTAATGTCTTCTTGGATGAGTGAGAAGTCAATTGAAAGGATTACAAGGTCTGTTAGAGATTTTTTCAGGAACTCTATTATGAACAAAAAGTCAGCTAAGTTGTTGAGCTGGAAACTGGTAACTTCAAATAAAGGCAAGGGACGGTTAAGGATAAGGGATATGAAGCTAATGAAGAAAGCTTTTATGGCTAGGAGAGTATTACCTATTCTAAATATGGAGGAGAAATTCTGGGCTTCCTTGATTGTAAAGAAGTATGGGTGTATTCATCCTTGGGTGGAAGCTAAAAGAAGCAAACTTTCATGGAACATGAAAGCAATCACTAATTGTATGTACTCATTGAGAGAATGGCCGAGGAAAAAAGTGGAAAATGGCAAAGATACAGATATCTGGGTTGATCCATGGCTTGGTGAATTGCCTATTTGTAAATGGCCCACTTACATTAATGTAGCTGCTTTAAATGGAGTTACTAAAGTAAGTGAGATGATTTCGAATAATGGCTGGGAAGGAAATATTATTGATGTCTGCTTTGGTTCAGCTCTTAGTCAGGTGGTATACTCAATTCCAGTGGATAAACATGTGGGAAGAGATAAATGGGTTTGGGCTGATAATTGGAGAGGTGAGTTAACAGTAAGAAATGCTTATCTCCATTTGAAAAATAAGGAAGTGAAGGAAGAAGGACCTGAGATAAATTGGAAGAAAATATGGCAAATTAGTTGTTCTGAAAGGGTAAAAAATTTTGTCTGGAAACTATTGTGGGGAAGATTACCTACTTCTAGTTGGTTTTGCATATTTTTTGGTATGGAGGCTGATTGCTGCCATGTTTGTATTTAAGGCAAAGATGAGCTAAATCATATTCTGTTTGAATGTGGATATGCATTGGAGTTCTGGAAGGAAGCTGAGCAAAATATTGGTATAGTGTTTAAATTCAGGAATGAATAGAGTAGAGGCAAATGGATGACTGAGGCTGAAGGGTTTGAGTATGAGTCAGCAAGGTTGATAAATGCTTTTAAGTCAACTGCTATGTGGTTGTTGTGGAAGAATAGAAACAAGTGTAAATATGATAAGAAGTGCTGACCTGGCATAGTTCTAGTTGAGAAAGTTAACAGAGAGGTTTTGGAGTATCTTAATGCTGAGAAATGCAAAGGTAATGTTCAAAGTAGGACTGCTCCTCTCATTGTTGAAGAACCTGTAGGGAACTATACTATTAATTGTGATGCTGCTTGGAGAAATAGTAAAGAAGTAGGCTATGGCTATATTATAATGATAGAAACCAAGTTCTAATTTTAGAAGGATGTTGCAAAGGTAATGCAGGGAGTCCACTGATGGTTGAAACCATGGCCATATGGTATGGCATTGACAATGTCAAGAAAAAAGGCTTGAGTGGGGTGATTGTTAGGTCAGACTGCTTGAGGATTGTGAATATTTTGAAGGGGGAGTTTCAAGCTCCTTGGAGCGCGCATTTCAATACTGGACAAAATTAAAAGGTTAGCTGAAATTGTGAAGGTATATAAATTGCAATTTTGTAGGAGAGAAACCAATATAAAGGCTCATGGTTTTGCTACGGCTGGCATGTGTTCGAATGTGTATAAGCAAATGTCTGGTATTGTGGGTGAATGTGTAGACGGTGAGGTATTGTTAGGAAATGTCTGTTGTAATGTAGATGGTTGTAATAAGTTTTTGAAGTTGAATAAAAATATTGGACTAGTAGAGGAATATAGTTCTGCATCAGGTAGTGGCAAAGAATGCATGATCGTTGATTCACTGCTTCTTCTACCTTCTTCTAGTGTGGAAAGTGACATCTTCTAAGTCTTGATTTCCTTTTTTTAAAAAAAAATCTTACTATGGACTGTGGAGGGAAAATGGTATTTATGAAGATTTGAAGACACATTTGAGTAAAGAAAGTGAGATCACAATATGCACTTAATACACTAATATGTTGAATAAATTAGGATATATATTTTTTTCTTCCAGTATAATACCCTTTCAAAGGTCATATGTGAAAACCAGTGCTCGACAAGTTTAAAGCTGATAAAATGGTTTTATATTACCATTCTCCTTAGATTCTCCTTAGCCTTTCTCCACTAAGAATTATAGAGTTGTGTCTTGTACATACTTCAGCATTATATATCTTGTGCTATGGTTCATTTACAGGTACATTTGAAATTTACAGTTTTAATTATGAAGGCCTTATGTTGCTACAGAATCTAGGAGCTTTCTGTAGATTCATGTCAGCAATAATTCTTTCAAAAATTTCATGGCAATACTTGTTGTAGGTCATATTCCCTAAATCCAACATGTATGTCCATATTTTATCAATTGTTCAGTAGTTGTTAACTTGTTTTAAATCTGAAAGTTCTCCAAGCATATATATATTTGTCATTCTTACATTGTCATCGGATATACTTGATATGTGATTAATTCAAATATTCTATAATTTCCATATGCGGTATGACTTATGCTCTTTATGTATCATGATTGACGTGCCATCACTTCAGATATTCTCATATTTCTATATATGTTGTGTTTATCAATATATATAGTCAATTGTCTTGCTGTTGATTTGTGATTATTAGGCATTATTTGGTTATACCTATTGACCACATACACCTAGAACTATCTGGTTATACCTATTGACCACATACTCCTAGAACTGGATTTGATTTGGTTAAAATGATAGAGTATCCAGCCAAGAGATTGAACCTGAGGAAGAGCTGGGATAGGGGTGTGCTGTAAGACCCGAAAAAAGTTTTCTAATATATATAAAAAAAATTGTTTTGATGCAGCGCGTCGGACCCGGGGGTAGTCGAGTCGAGCCTTAGGATCGCCTCGAGTGAAAAGGTATGACTCGGCTAATGAATCATGAAATTTATTGGATAATTTACTTTCCTTTTATAAAATCATACCTTAAATTAAGTTAACTTGAGTCATGTTATGGGTTGGGTCGGAACCCGAGTCAAGTTCAGGTTTAGTCGAGTTCCTAGTATGACTTAAGTGAGCCTTGAAACCATCTTTGGAAAGATGGTTGAGGGGATAAACCCCACCCCCATATGGCAGCCGTGCGACTTAACCATTGAGTCGCACAAGGCCGCAAGGGAGAAAGAGGAGAAGGAGCAAGGAGGGGGCTTGGATCTATCCGGAATTCGCGTCGTCGCCGAAAATTCTCAAGTCGTCGTCACCCGATCCTTATTTCTTGGCGATCTAGGTGAGTGGTTAAGGCTTTAACAGTTTGGGGGAGGCGGGTGGCCGAACCCTAGATGATAGGTCGAGTTCTTGTGATTTTTCCCGACGATCCATGATTTCAACGATATGTACTCACTGTTTTATGATGTTTCTTGTCGGATCTCGCTGTTTTAATTGTCAATTTGCGTATTTTTGGGGCTGTCGAGTCATGGGAAAAGGAGAAAGGTCATACCGAAATTTTTCTCATTCTCTTGACGGCGAGAAGGCCCTTAGATGCCCTTATACCACTGTTTTGATGTAGTTCCTTGAACTCCTCACGTAATATGAAGCATGTCCCCTCTAAAGCCCCTTGAAGTAACCGAATGAACCCTAAGACTCATGAAGAGGGTTCGGCCAAGGGTGAGGGGAAGGGTAAGTTGATCATTGGTATTTAAGAAGTATGTGGAATTGAAGAGACAAGGTATAGTTAAAGTCTCTTCCATCTTTCCCTACCCCAAGGACCTTGGCCGAGTAAGGTTTTCCTTGCTCATGGTTCGGCCAAGGTTGGGGAGAGGAGGGACTTGCTTAGATGAAAATTTCATGATCTTAGGGATCACACATAGGATATGACAATACTTAGGAAGAACACCAAACTTAGCAAGTAGCTTAATTGATTTGAATTGTAGAAATGCTAGAAACCATACTTAGCATTTGATCCTTAAACTTGGATGTTGACAATGTTACCATGTTTTATAATTCATACATGTTATTTAAATTTATTACTACCTTGCCATGCTAGATAGTTGCTCCTTATTGTGCTAATATTCCTAAGGTAGTATAAGAATTGTTAGGTATGTGCATTATGATTATATATGATGAATGATGTAATATTTGAGCATTTTTCTTTAGATTATGCATGCTGCCTTAAATGTCCTTGGATGGTATTCCAAGGTTGACTCATGGAAATTCTCACCTAAGACAGTGTAGAAGGCTAGGTAACATGTAAGATGTTCCTAGATGTTCATAGCACATTTATGGAAACTTAGATATGAGACGATAATACTTCTGTGACTGCTTGTATATTTTTGAAAACTTAGAGATTGTAGGTGCACATATACTAAAAGAGGTGGCATGAATTGTTGACCCGGTAGTCGGACATGGCTAGATACGGGCAAAGGCCCGAAGTATATATATATGAAAACCCTAGGATATTGATTGTGTAATGTGCTTGAGATGGTCCGCTGAGGAGCGAGGAGGTCGGAAATGACCAATGCTCAGCTTAGCCAGTTGGGTCTAGAGGTGCGCCAGCGGGCCCGCTAGGTGCTAGACCCCAGTTGGGTGGGACTAGCTATCCTTACCCCAGACGGTGTCCGGAGACTAGTGGCCAACCTAGTCGACGACCCGGGATTGTTTGCTTGCATCTTGAGATGATGTAGCCGATGGCCAGTATGATACTACCCGATATGGTAGGGACGGTTGTAGCCAAAATATATTGCTATGAGTAGGCCGGATGCCAGAGGCGTGATAAGCCAAGGTGGCAGGTTATCATGTACAGTGGATACTGATGGATCCATTGAGGGTCTTTAGTTGCATTTGAAACACACTTTACCTCATTATACATTTCTTTATTGCCTTGTAATATATATATATGCATGACTGAGGCTTATGTGGAGGTTCAATTGAGCCACTCACTGAGTCTCAAGTGGACTCACAGTTTATTTCTATTTTTGTAGAGCATGAGTAGTAGCTTAGTGTCGACATAGTGCGACTGGAGGGCAGAGGCGGTGTCATATCTCCTAGCGGCGTCCATGAGTCTTAGACTAGTCCTTAGATATGTTGATTTTATTTTTAGCACTGACGTTGTAAAAAAAAAAAAGATTGTAAAACTTGATATTTGACCATTGGATTTGATGTTGATGTTTCATCTTGTTTTGAAAAACTTATATCCATTGTGACTTGCAAACTTTTATAAAATATGTTGAGTTTTTCTTTATGTCGATATGCTTTGGCTTCTTGATGTCAGTGTAGACAGTAGGCTACAGGGCAAGATGTGGGCCCTGGCCGGTCACACTACCCTTAGTTGGGGTGTGACATGTGCGTGCACATACCCGAGATAGTCGGCAAATACACTAATTGCTCTAGGAATTTTTATGGATATGTTATTGTGTCTTTTTACATTCATCATTGGATGTGCTTGTGCTTGTGCTTGAGGCTGGAGTATGGCCGGGCTGAGGGGCACCTTAGCTGGAGGAGCTATTACCCAACTCAACGAGTGGATTATGGATCGAGGAACTCGTTAGTAAATCACGTTGACGATCAAACCAGAGTGGTATTGGTTGGAGGGTCTTTCCCAACCAGACTGGTCGGGGTTACCTTGGGCTAAAGGGCCTTCCTAGCTCAGGGAGCCATGGGCGGTAAACTCGCTAGGTGTGTCCTAGTGACCGACACTACAACACAACCGACCTATAGAGACACATAATTAGATGAGTTCATAATTAGGAATAAATTTTGTGTCTATTAGTCTTTAAATGTGAAGATTTAGAAATAAAAATATAATTTGTCTCTAGGTCAATTGTGTTATATTGCGACTTGCATGATTGCTCTAGAATTCCTTTTATTATAATTGGGCTGATATGGCAAGTGTGGATGTGGGTACTAGTGCACGTTGTGGATGGTTAAACTCCATATGAACTAAAGTGATAATTTATTTATCTAGTTGTTTATGTTAATGTTAATTATGATATGATTATGATTATATGTGTTGACTTAAAGAGGGCTCACGATCGAGCCACTCATTGAGTTTTATATGAACTCATCACTCTCCTCTATGACTTTCTAAGTGGTGCGGTTGGGGGTGGCAAACTCGGACATTAGGTCTCGTGACATGCTGCGTGGTAGTCGAGTCATAGGGTATTTTTGTTTATGCATATTATAATGTGTGGGTTGGTAGAGTATGTCGGTAGGCTTCAGAGTAAAGGTGCGTACGTGACTCTCGGCGTGACAATTTTTAGTTTTTCATTTAATTATTTAGTTTAAGTGTTTGCATTTTACTTTCATTTTAGATATTACAGTGAGATTAATAATATAATCAAGCAATACCTGATACGTAGGATCTCATAATCATTTTTTAAAAATTCTTCTTTTTTTACTTTTACTTTCATTTTTTTGAATATTTATTAAAATTATAATTTTCTTAAGCTACGATTCTTTTTAATTTTGTAAGTATATCATTTTTAGTGTTTATATTTATTGTTATTTATTTTATAAGTTTGTATTTATTTTGATATATTTGTTAAAAAATTATATCAATATTTATTAAATATTCAATAATTTTTTATTCTGTGTACATTCAAGTTTGCTATTGTATATAATTGAATTTAAGTTTGACTGTTGTAAGATTGAATTTTATTTTAAGATCTATTAATGCATGCCTTATAATTATATTATAATATTTTATTATATTTTATTTACTATATCTTTTAATATATAATCAATTTCATAATTTTAGATAAAAATATTTTATAATTTTTTATTATGTCGGAAAGTGATTTTTTTTTCTGAAATTTATTTTTGTAAACTCTGATTATTTTTAATTAGCAAGTAAGTTATTTATTTTATTTTATTTTATTTTTTCATATAATATACTGTTGTATTCCATTTTTAAAAATTGTATATACAATTTATTATATTTCCCCTTATTATTTATATTTCCACTTATTGTTATATTTGCATTATTGAAAATTTACTATTATAATTGAATTTAAGTTCATTATTGCAAGATTGACTTTTATGTAATCAATTGGGAGTAGCACAGTTGATGGTAACATCTTATATGTTTTTTAAAAAAATTTGGGTTCAAATCTTAGTATTGTCACGTATTGTGATTTTTTATTTTTGTTTTAAAAAAAATGATCTTTATGTTTAGTTCTATTAATAAATAATATTATTTTTATAACTTAATGTGTAATTATATTATATTTATTTTATATATTAATATAGAATCGATTTTGTTATTATTAGTAATTAAAAAATATTTTATAGAAATATTTTAATCTTGTCGCAAAGCACGGGAATTTTTCTAGTATCGAAAGAAAAGTTAGGACAAGTGAGAGTTAAAAGGTGAGAGTTAAAAGATTTGGGACACGTAGATTATTTATTGCACACATTTCATAACCTAGATAGGGTTTGAATAAAAATAAATAAATAAATAAATTGGATACCAAAACAAATAGACAATTGAGTATAACAATCTGGCAAAATTATGATTAATGATACCACAAGTTTATAATACTAGCTATCACTTAAGTATATATATATCAAACATCAATTTAACTTAAATCACCACAGCCTTATTTATTTCAATTAAAGCAATCATGAACACATACATATATAGTTCAAACTTCACCCACACATCACTAGTCAACTTAGGACTTTGATTTATTCCTTTATATTTATAACACTTTCTTTAGCAGTTGCAGGGGTCACAGCTGCAGCCATTTCCGCACTTGCATCCTCCATTCTCAGCTCCAGCGGTCATCTCAAATCCTTCAACGCGACTGCATGCAAACAGTAATAAGCAATCACATTAGTTAATCTCCTATACATGCCATAAGAGGAATTGGCATGAAGCTCATCTCAAAACTTTGGCATACATACCTCTTTTCTGGTGCAACACCAAGGATGGAAGATTTAGAGATGGTGATCTTCTGATCTTCCAGGTCAGGATACATCTTGCATCTAAACCCACATGAAAAAGATGCTTATGTATCCTCTTAAGTTACAATGAAAGATGGATAAAAGTAACTTCATCAATATATGATGGAAAAAAAATACCCAGAGCCGCAGCTGCAGCCTGATCCACAGTTGCAGTTTCCTCCACAGCAAGACATAATTATTTTCTGCTATAGAAAGTAATAGGATAACTGAGAACAATATGTGAAGAAGATTTGTTGGAGTTGATGCGCTGCCTGTTGCTGCTATTTATAGAGAGCTCGATAAAGGCAACGTGGGAACCAATATCCACGTGTCGTCATCCTATTCCTCGAAAAAAACCTTGATGACATCGTCCATTCATTTTATTAATCTTTTCTTGTACGTCCTAAATTTTAAATTCAAACCATGCCGACTGGATTTATTGTTAGCCAAGAATCTTAATAATCGACGACTAATGGATATATTTATTATTAAAAGGAAAGTCAAATCTTTTAGGTAAGAAAGAGACAATTGGATTCAGAATATTTTTCTAGGCAAATGTTAGATATTGTGATGATTTAGAGACAGCTTAATTATTTTGATATAAGATCAATTTACCAAAACCATAAAATGGAGGGCCGAAATTATTGGATCCATAATAAAAATTCAAAAATTCCCAAAATCATAACTAAAGATGTAACATACCACAAATACCCCTGAATTTTGAATTCTCACCCATTATTAAAAAATAATTCAATTGCTACGAGTATCAGTGATGGCTGATGTAACCGTCGCTAATTGCTACAACTTACCTACAGCCCCATGGGCCGTCGCTAATGATATAACATCTGCGATGGTTGAGCGACGGTCGCTTCAACCCTCTCTAATTACACAAAAATATGTGCGACGGTTCAGCGACGACACAAGCCGTCGTCCCTAATAGTAGATGACGCGAATGCAGCGCGAAAATGAAACACTTATTAGAGATAGCCTAGCGACGGTCGGTGCGATCATCGCTGATAAGTGTTTTCATCTACATCCGCATCCATCCCTCTTCTTTCTCCCGCTTTCCCCTCCCTCTTCTCCTTTAATACCTGCATAATTTCTAAATTCTTGTTTAATTATTTCAGCGGAAAGATTTGGACACGCGTCGGAGCGAGCAGGGTGAATCGCCAGATGGCATGAATTAAGGTTCGGCCTTTGCGTGTAAGGTAATTATTTTTATTTAAGATAGTTTGGTCTTTAGATGGGTAGTAGGATTCGAGTCGAGCTTGGAGGTTCAAATGGAACTTGAATTGAACTTGAATTGATTAAGTTATAGCTTGTATTAGACTTTACTTAAATAGAGGGGTATTTTGGTCATTTGATAAATGGGGAACCAATTAATATTATACCTCACCAGGGGCGCATAGCTCAAGAGAGCAGCCACACATCCCAGGTTACGGCTGGAATCTTGTCTGTCGTGCTCAGCTTGCCGTGCTAAGGCTTTGAATTCCTTCTCTCCCTTTTCTTCAACTCCCAGGTTACGGGAAGTTCCCATTACCAGGACCGTATGTGGGGTTAAACCGTTAAATCTTGGTAACATGACTATTGGCTGAAATGTTTACAAGGTCCATGAGGGGAACGTCTTTGTCGTGCTCCTTGAGAGCTGTACCTTTGTAGTTTTATTTTCCTTTCTAAGTTACCCTCCAAGTGTTTGTAAGTGTAAATATCTCTTTTGGGGAATTTTATGAATGAAACGGTGTCTTATGTATTTATCCTTGTTGTGTTCTTTGTCGAGTTTGATCGGCTCTTTGATTTGTTGAAGCTTCGTAATCTGCATGTCCTTGTTAGAATAATATCTAAATTTGTGGTTAACTGTTTGGTGTTTGTGGGTAAGGCATTGTGATCAGAAATAGTGGCGTGGTGGCCAATGAGCTAGACTGGTGGAAATTGAAGCCCTGGTCGCTTAATGGCATTGAGACCGAATGTAGTGGCTTCGGAGGCCAAAGATTATACTCGAGGGTTCAAGCTGAGGTTGCCGAGGAGTGTAAGGCAGGACTGCACGCGAGAACTTAAATAAGAGCTCTGATGTCGGAAGTAGCGGCTCTGGGGGCCGAGGACCACACACAGTGAAGATTGAGCTCGCTAGAAGCGCGCTTGGGGTCATGTTGCTCATTAATTTAGAGCGTGTCGGGCAAAGCCAGAGGCCACATATATTTAGGGCTGAGGACCATACTCGGTGAAAATAGAGCTCGCGAGAAGTGCGCTTGGGATTGTGTTGCTCATTTAGAGCGTGCTAGGCTGAGCCGGAGGCCACATTTAGGGATGAGGACCAGACTCGGTGAAAACCGAGCTCGCGAGAAGCGCGCTTGGGGCCGTGTTGCTCATTTAGAGCGTGTCGGCCTGAGCGGGAGGCTACATTTAGGGTCGAGGATCAAACTTTGTGAAAACCGAGCTTGCGAGAAGTGCGCTTGGGGTCGTTGAGGGCGTAGGAGCCCAAGATAGGCACTAAGACCGGTGAGCCAGGCTGATGAAAATTGAGCTCTGGTCGCTGAATGGGGCGCTATGGTCAACAAGCTTAGGCTGATAAAAAGCGGGTCCCAATTGCTTACTAAGGCCTTGTAGCGCCAAGATTGGGGGAGATTGGTCGAGGAAGAATGGTGCATCACATGGGTCGAGGGCCACTTGTGAGACCGTGTGAGTTCCCCCAACAAAGTATGCAATGGTTGCAAGTGATATTAGACACAAAAGAAATGTGTGGAATAGAAATAATAATTTCATTGTGACAATATCATAGAGGTACATCGCGTCCCAATGAGAGTTAAGCTCGGCTTACACACGGTGGAGCCTCGTTAAAGCATTTAATGTGGAAAACCCAATGGGAAAAACTGCCAAGTAGGAAAAAAAGTACTCCAACCCTATTATAATTTAAGGGTGGAACCTTAGCAGTAGTAGGTCCGTAGATAAGCTGCATTCAAGGATCGTGGGAGTTCTCGCCCGGAGAGTTCGGTGATTCTGCAGGTGTCCTTTTCGAGAACCTCTGTGATCCGGTAGGGGCTCTCCCAGTTCGGAGCGAGCTTACCTTCTCAATTTCATTTTCTAATTCTACTTGGGTCAAAGTATTATCACCTGTAGTGATAGTAGGTACCTCATTGTCCTTTGTCATAAAACAAAGGTTTGCATTCACCCTTGTGCTTTCTTCCCCACTTGATGATGATGATGACTCGCTTTTGTCCCAAGTAGTCATTAATGCTTTCTTTTTCATCCTTCTTCTTTTATCTTTCTTTGAGGATGATGGGAAGATGAGCTTGGACTTAGGACAATTGCTCTCCAAGTATCCGGGCTTGTTGCATTGGAAGCATATGTGTCTATCTTTGCCCTTCTTCTTCTTGAGAGACTTTCCCATTAGTTCCATCAACATCTTCCCAAGGTGAATCATCTCTTCTTGGTACTCGGATTTTTCATTCTCCAATGATGAATGATGAGGTCCTATCACCATATGATGCTTTTAAGACAATGTTCTTGCCTTTGTGGGCATCTTCCTCCCTTTTTGCCCTCATACGGATCTCCTGGGTCATGAGTGATCCAATGAGTTCGGTGAGCTTCATGGTGCCAAGATTCTTGGCTTCCATGATAGCAACCACTTTGGCTCCCATGCTTTGGGAAGCGATCGAAGAAACTTACTTACTTTTTCTTCCTCTTGTATGTCCCTTCCAAGATTAGTCAAAGCATTTACGATAATTTGAAAGCGGACATACATTTCATCTATGGTCTCATGAGTATGCATTTTAAATAGTTTATAATCATGCATGACCAAATTAATTTTAGACTCTTTAACTTTCCCTCATAAGTAGTTTTTAAAACATGCCAAATTTCAAAAGCGGATCTACAATATGATATTTTATTGAATTCATTTATAGATAAACCACAATGTAGTGCATTCATTACTTTGGCATTAGAATTGAACAATTTGATCTCTTCTTGAGACCAATCATCCATGCTATTGGAGGGTAGTTCATAATCTACATGGATAGTTCTCCAAGCATCTAATCCTAGTTTTCCAATAAGGGTAGTTGTTTCCATCAAATGGAGGAAGTGCATGAGTTGAAGACCCTTGACCTAGTGTGATATTTGACGCCATAGGTGTAGGATATATGGTTAAACCTAAGCCTACAACCTTGCTATGATACCAAACATGCCAAATTTCAAAAACGGATCTACAACATGATATTCTCTTGAATTCATTTATAGATAAACCACAATGTAATGCATTCATTACTTTGGCATTAGAATTGAACAATTTGATCTCTTCTTGAGACCAATCATCCATGCTCTTGGAGGGTAGTTCATAATCTACATGAATAGTTCTCCAAGCATTTAATCCTAGGGATTGCAAGAAAATACTCATTCTCATTTTCCAATAAGGATAATTGTTTCCATCAAAAAGAGGAGGTGCATGAGTTGAAGACCCTTGACTTAGTGTGATACTAAAAGCCATAAGTGTAGGTTAGATGGTTAAACCTAAGCCTACAACCTTGCTCTGATACCAAATATTGGATGAATGTCCACACTAGAAGGGGGGGGGGTTTGAATAGTGTGTAGGTTACTTTTATGTTCAATTCAATTCTTTTCGGTTTTAATCAACTCAACTAGCCGATTCAAGTTTTTTGATCCTAAGTGTGACTAGATGCAATTACAAATAAATTGAGCACAAGTGAGGATCAATCAAGCAAGTAATATAACAATGCAAACAAGACGATTTATAGTGGTTCGGCCAATCTTGCCTACTCCACTACCTTGGCTCATCACCAAGGATTTCTAACCACTACTCTTTATAACTTGAATATTTTTCTAAGAATACAATGATGACTTATCTCTCAACCCTAGAGGCGGGCCTCAACACCTATTCTCTAGCAAAAATACTCAATTACAAAGGAACCCTAGGTGTACACTACACCTACACATGCACACATACAACATACAAGTAGCAAGAAAACAATAAGTAAAACACAAGTAATGGAGCATAAATATAAAAACAAACATGTGAAGCTCCAACGCGTCTCCTCCTTGCACTTCAAGGCTTCAAATGTGAATTACTCGGTGAAAGCAAGCTTGATGAAGTGAGGAGAGATTGGGAGTGTGAAAATGGAGATTAAGGCTTTTAGATCAATTGCTTTAGGCTTAAAATCTCTGAGGATGGACTCAATGAAGTTCAAGAGAGATTGGAAGGTTGTTATAAGACTCCTATTTATAAGCTAAGAGGAGAGGCCAAAAATAGCTGTTGCAACGAGCAAAAAATTGCTCGTTGACGTCGCCCGGTCGGCGGTCGATCGGCCGAGTGATCGGCCATCAACCGGAGCCCTTTGCCTATTTTCGGGCTTCACCAGTCGATGACCGGCTGATGGGCCAATCGATCGGTAGTCAACCGACCATTGGCTGGAACTTGGAATTTGCTGATTTTTGTTGATTTGTCGTGCGATGTTTATTTCCGGGTTTCGCCTTCGAGTTTTGATTTGGAATTTATTATAATCAAGTTTGGGTTGATATCCTAGAGGCATATTATATTAACTTCTATTTCTAATCCTAGGAATCAATGTGATCATCATCAGAGCCATTTTTAACATTTCTTGGCATTTTTCCGAACGAAGTTTGCATGCATATTATTCCATCAACCTGAATTCAAACACTTGATAAACTCATTAGAATAAGTTTGTTATAATCAAAATACAGATGGTGACCAAGGTTGAAAACCTTAGGCCAACACAATGGAGGGGTCCCTGGCTTGGCAAGTGTCATTGACCTATCCTACAACAAGTTGTGAGTTGCTTTTCACGACTATACTTCAAGCTTCCACTTCCCGAGCGAGTTTTAACCCGACGATTAGAGCTTCATACTCCCTGGTTGTTGTTGGCTTTGAACTAAAATTGAAGGAACTATTCTAAGGCAATTCCTTGGCCATTTTCTAGAATGATGCCCACCCCGCTTCCTTTTTCATTGGAGGCGCCATCTACAAATAGCGTCCAAGTTTCCACCTGTTTGGAAGTATCTTCCTGGTTGGTGAATTCGGTGAAGAAATCGGCCAGAGCCTAGGCTTTTATGGGATCCTTGGGTTGGTATTCGATGTTGAACTCTGAGAGTTCTACTAACCATGATATCATTTGTCCTATGAGTTAGGGTTTAGCCAGTACTTGCCTAATTGGTTGCTCAATACGTAACTGAATATGATGGCTCTGGAAATACGGCCTTAATCTTCGGGTCCAGATGACCAGAGTGAAGACAAGCTTTTCAAGCCTCTGGGATTTGATTTTTGGTCAATGGAGAACCTTGCTGACGAAGTAGATCGATTTTGGATATTTTTCTTGTTCTCGGATCAGTATCGAGTTAAGGGAACTTTCTGTAACTGTGAGGTAGAGAAAAAAGGTTTCTCCCTATTGTGGTTTATCCAAAACTGATGGGCTTGCAAGAAAGTGTTTCAACTCTTCAAAAGCATGTTCGAATTTTTCATCCCAATGGAAATTCTGCTTCTTCTTTAAAATCTTAAAGAAGGGAGTGGTGCGGTCGGCCGACCTGGAGAGGAATTTGGACAATGCGGCCATCCTCCCCCGTAAGTTGTTGTACCTCCTTGGTATTGTGTGGGCTCCGCATCTCTTGAATGGCTCGACATTTCTCCAGATTGGCTTCTATCTCTCGATGTGTCAACATGAAACCGAGGAACTCGCCACCACGCACTCTGGAAGCACACTTTTTCTGGTTTAATTGCAATGATCTTCGGTGGTCGGTGTTTTGGCTACCATGTCATCAACATATACTTTCATGTTGTGACTAATTTGCTTCTCAAAGACTTTGTTCATCAATCGTTGGTGTGTGGCTCTTGCATTTTTAAGCTCGAAGGGCATTACCCTATAGCATAATTTTGCATGCTCGGTGATGAAGCCGATTTTTCTTCATCCTCAGGGTGTAATTCGGATTTGATTGTAGCCTAATTAGGCGTCCATGAAACTTAGATATTGGTATCCCAAGGAGCCGTCAGAAAGTTTGTCAATGCACGACAATGGATAAGAATCCTTTAGGCAAGCTTTGTAGAGGTCGGTGGAGTTGACGCACATTCGCCATTTTCCCGAGTGTTTTTTTATCATTACAACATTCGCGAACCATGTCATAAAATCAAATTTCTCTGATAAATTTTGCCTTCAGTAACTTCCCAATCTCTTCAAGGGATGCTTGTTGTCATTCAATTCCGAGCTTTCTTTTCTTTTGGGCTACAGGTTTGACATGGGGGTTGATGACCAGCCTGTGGTAGATGACATAGGGGTCTATTCCTGGCATGTCGGTTGGCATCCACACGAAGAGGTTGGCGTTGTTTTTCAGTATAGTGCTGAGTTGAGCTTTGAGCTCGCTGTAGATGTGTGCTCCCATATAAGTTACCTATTCGGGAGACATCCTGATATGCACAGATTCCAAGTCATCAACGGGCTGGGCCGCTCTTGGATGTCTCCCTTGGGATCCAGCTCTGAGATTCGTGGTTGGAGTTCAGCCGGCCTAAGCTTCAAGCATTCGTTGTTGCACATAGAGGCTTCCCTCTGGTTTGCATGGATTACTCCTATCTCTGCCTTGGAGATAGGGAATTTGATGGCAAGGTGAGGGGTCGATACGATGGCTTCTAAGTTGATTAAGGAAAGTTGGCCCAAAATCATGCGGTAGGGACTTACGCACTATACGACGAGGAACTGTATGTCTATAGTCTTTGTTCCTGGAGGGGAGCCGAATTTTGTGTCCTTCCATAAATACCCTTTGACGTCCATGTGGTCTCCAAAAAAATTGACAAGTTCCTCATGGTACGGGTATAGGGAATCTTCGCTAATGCTTATCTTTTCAGGTGTTGAATAGAAGATGATATCAGCGCAACTTTCCTGGTCCACCAAAACTTTCCTAACAAGAAAACCAGTAGCGATCATAAAAATAACAACGGGATCATGTAAATTCCTGTCAACTCCTTGAAAATCAGTATTATAGAAGGATATTACCGGGGTGGGCATGTGTAGCCTTTGTGGCTGAGTTGCCTCGTCGACAGTCATGATGGTTTAGGAAAGTTGTGTTTCAGAATTGTTTTCTTCGACAAATCCTCCTGTTATGTAGTCGATGACTACCTGGATGCAGGGATGGAATTGTTCACATCTAGAATCATTGTGGTTATTTGGATCGCCAGATGGCAGTGCGTTACTTCGGCGCTGTCGATGGTTCCTATTGGCATAAGGTTTTCTACCTTGGTCTTAATCTCGATTTTAATGACAACAAATATGGAACTAATGTTTCATTGAGAAATCTTTCAGGTTCCAAGTCGGTTAGCGCACGACGTCCGCGGTCGAAAAAATAAGAGAAATCGGCAATGACGCTCGTCGACGTGCTCAGATTCGTTGGGTAGTTAGAGTTTACGATTAGAGTGTCTAGAATGAATATGTAATCCTCTTTTATGATGCAAAGAATCCAAAAACCAAACTCGAAATTTGGAAATGAAGAACGCGATAAGAAATCAACAAAAACCTGATTTCTCAGGTTCGATCGCAAGGGCGATCGACCGAACCAAGCCCGGAATGCACAGTGTGCTCCGGTCGCTCAGGCGGTCGCTTGGTCAATCGATCGACGTTCGATTGAACCAGAGACCAACGGTATAACAACTTGAAAAATAGTCGTTTATACCCGTTGTGCCCGACCACCACTTGGTGGTTTGCCTATTTAAAGGCCTTCTAAGCCTTCCTATGACCCTCCAATGCTTCATGAGATATCCTTTGACACCTACAAGCTTTAATTGAGCCACCTTTGTAGAAACCCTAGCTTTCTACTTTGTTTTTCTTGAGTTTGCCTTCAAGCTTGATTTGATTCATCATCAAGACATCAAGAGGAGCTAGGATTCATTGTGTTGGAGCTAAGTACTTATGTTGTTGTATTTTTGCTCCATTACTTGTACATTTTCTTGTTTATTTTATTGTATTTGAACTTGTGTAAACCTAGGTTGCTAGGTTTGATAGATTGGGTGGTTGCCTTTGTGTTTGAGGTTTAAATCCATCGGTGTAAATGTAGTTTGCTAGGATTAATTGAGTTGTCCTTAAGATTGAGGTGGGAGAGTGCTCTCGGTAGGAAGGCGGGATACTTTCGGGTATGGAAGTGCCTTCGATTTGAGAGTAGAGATTTTCCGGTGTAAAGTCCTCATTGTAAGGAAACTAATTAATCTAGTGGAACTAGTTTGTAAATCCTAAGTGGGGTGCTTAGGTAATGGAGTAGGCATTGGGGTCGAACCACTATAAATAATTGTGTTAGCATTGTTCTCTTTGTGTATCACATTGTTTATCTTCATTACTCGCTTCTGCATTTAGTCGTTGAATTGTAAATTACCTAAGTAGTTTAAGAAAACATTTAAAATCAGAATTAGACAAAAAGATTTAGTTAACACACTACTCAACCCCCCCTCTAGTGTGGCTATTTCACCAATATTTGGTATCAGAGCGGGTCGTAGTTTGAGATTTCACCATCTCTTCTACAATTTGTCTCGATCTTAACATGACACTAGAGTCGGTAGCATCTTCACCTCCTAGGTTCGATGAATCAAACTTTGTTCTTTGGAAGTCTAGGATGTACACCTACTTAAAGACTAGAGGTTTTGATATTTATAACATGATAAAATTGGAATGCATTGAACCTATGGTTTACATGCATGATTAGAGTGAACATGACAAAAAAATATTTCAATCTAATGAAGATGCTATGTATTGCATTTTTTGTACAATACCTAATAACATCCTTGATAAAGTCATGCATTGTACATCAACATTTGATTTATGGGCTACATTAAATATGTTATATGATTTTGCTAAAACCGAAGAGCTTAATACACTTGTTGAGGGTGGTGATGACAATGGTCATCCCCCTAGTGCTAACGTCGGTTTTGATGCTCTTAGTGCTTTTAGTGAAAGAAGCAAATAAAAAAACCGAAAAAGAAATGTTATATGCTACTTGTGCAAGGAAAAGGGGCACATTAAAAGAATTTGCCATTCATCAAAGAAAAATGTCAAGAGGAAGACAAGTGCGTCAACTTCCACAACCGAATCACAAGAAGCATCCGCCCAAATTCCACAACCAAATCACAAGAAGCATCCGCTTCTCATGATTAAGAAGTCATCTCAATTTTGCCTCATGGGTCTTCAGAATGAGGTAAAATCTTCTACTTCTAGTCATGATAAAAATCTTGATAGTGATAATGATGATAGTAGCTCAAATTCTTTAGGTATGACTTATGATGAGCTATTAGAAGAATCTAAGAAGATGTATGCCTTGCTTATGAATAAGATCAAAGAAAATAGAAAACTAAAAAAAGAAAATTTAAGGCTTGATTCACAAGTGCATGAATTAGAGAAAGAGAAATTGAATACTAGTTTTGTTAATTCTTGTCATGACAATTTTAAGCTTGAAATTGAAGACTTAAAAAGTGAGAATATTGATTTGAAAAAAGAAAATGAGGATTTGAAATAAAAAATGAAGCTTAGAAGTAATGATTTGAAAAGTAATTTCAAACTTGAAAATGAGAATTTGAAAAATTAGAATTGCATATTGAAATCTCAAGTGTGTTATTTGCATAAATCTATTGATACCTTAAAAAATGAGGTTGTAGTCTTAAATAAAAGAGTAAATAAAATTAAGGATGTTTATTCTTCTAGGAAATTTGAAAAGAAAAGTGTTTCTATCAAGAATCCTCATGCTAACCATAAATCTCACATCTCAAGAGTAAATGGTAGGCATTTCACATTTAAACCTCATGTTAAGAAAAATGAAAATAAAAAATTTCATGGTCATTATTTTTATTGTGGTGTTTACGGGCATGCTATATATGATTGCGCATTTAAGATGAACCCAAGTGGTGTTAAGACACTTTGGGTTCCTAAGCCCTCTAACACCCAAGGACCCAAAGTCATTTGGGTACCAAAGATCTCATGCTCTTTTGTAGGGGGAGCTACCACACAAGGATGAATGAGAAATGAAATATTGGAGTTGACCTTGGATCCAAATGAGAAATCTCAAGAGGTTGCAACTTCAAGTCATCATGATGCCTTGGGTAATGAAATTGCTGGCATCAAACACTTTGGTATCATTTCCTATACCTACTTGTTTAAATTAGAGTTGAAGTTTTGATATATGCTTAATATTAGTAGGTTTTTCGCTCTTTATATGAGTTTCAAAAAGGTTTTTTGATTTTTTGATTTCCGATCTCTTCGGAGACCTATGTAGCCTATAACGAACTCATGCGACCTTGCAGTTCTAAATCGTAGGCTAATTATGGCCTTTCGGTTTTCAACCAATAGGAAGGGTTGGAGATCATGTTTTCATTTATATTTTACTTGTGATCTCTTAAAATTCATTTTGGTATCACTTGATTTTATTTAAAACGGATTTCAAACCATTTAGCAAAGTGAACTTTGATAATGATAATTGATGCTTCTCTTTGCTTTTTGGTTGGGTTAGCTTGCTAAGTGCCTTGCAAGTTATTAGTATTTTAGGAAGGGTAATAACTAGGAAGAGAAAGGATAAGTTTGGCAAAATTCTCATGTAAGAGGTATGTCTTTGAATTTTGTAAAATTTTTTAGCATAATACCTCAATATTCATGCTTTATTGGTGTTTCTATACTCATGATTAGAATTGCATGATAAATCCTTGAATTCTCACAAGTAGGTAGAATTTTAATACTTAGGCAAACTTCATTGAATGAAACTTGCTCTAGGTTGATACTTATTATTAGAGATCTTCTTTTAAGTCCAAACTAGTTAAACTTGTTTAGAGATCTTATTATTCAAATATTTCATATCTTAAGATCTCTTTGATTCATTTTGATATCATGTTAACTTTTTTAAAATGAATATTTACTATCGAGCATAGGTTGAGATTTTTAAATGAAACTTTGCATTGAGCCTTTGCTACTTAGTATGTTAGCTTGCTAGTTGGTATATGATTTCATTATGATGCTAATGGAGCCTACTTGCAAGTTGAGAAAATGGTTAATTTGGAAGGCTAAAGGAAAATGAAAAGAAAGTGAAAATTATGGAATTTCTCAGGAAATGAGGTATGAGTTTCATTTTGGCAAAAATTTTGCATAACACCACTATTTTCTTGATAAAATGATTTCTCTATGCTCATGAATGATTTTGCATGATAATTGATTGAAATCTTATGAGTAGATAAAATTTTGATACTTAGGCAATTTCATGTCATCTAGATTGAATGAAATATGCTCTAGGTAAAATTTCATCTTAGAGACTTCATTTAGGTCCAAACTTCACAAACATGTTTAGATTTACTCATGTTAAGTGTCTATGTGTCTAAGTTTAAAAAACCATAAGTATAAGTTAAAAATTGATACTTAGCAATTTCACGAAATCATGCGAAGGTAAAATTTTGACCGAATGACATCATTTTCATTTCATACTTGATAAACATGTTTTAAATGATTATATCTTGATATCTGAAAAGTTTGAATGAAAACTGAAAACTCATAAAAATTCTAATTATTTACAAAAATGCCACTAGAACTCAATGAATTTTAGAAAAATGTAGAAAAATGATTTTCCGTTGATTCTTGAATCTGCATCTTCCCTGAAAAATCTAGTTTATGGCATAAAAATTTCAAAAATCTTGATTATGAATGTGATTTGATTCGGATTTTTGAAATTAAATTTTGAAACTTTAAAGTATCGTTCTTCACAAGTGCTCATTTTTTAATACTTTGGGTGCTGTTTGGTTAGCGAAAATTATTTTCTTGTTTGGTTTCAGTGAAACTGAAAACTTGGTTTCGAAAACTTGGTTTTGGTTTCTAGTTTTCAGTTTTCTGAAAACGCGTTTGGTTAATAAAAACAACATCAGTTTTAGTTAGTTGAAACCAGTAAATATTTATTTGATTATAAAAAATAATATTAATTTTTCTTGAACATTTTTAGTAGTAATTAAATATTTAGTTAGTTTACAAAATTAAATATTTGTTAATATGGTTACAAAATATTTAAATGATTTAATTAATTAAGTTATTGGTAATTTAAGATTTTTTTGTTCAATTAGATATAAAAATTAATTAATAGTTATTATAAAATTTCAAAAAAAATAAGTCCAATGATCTAAAATTAGGTTTGATTAAATTATAAATAGACCAACTTTAAAAAAATTGAGTTATTTAAAATTTGGGTTTGAGTCAATTAGATATAAATTGGTTTAATTATTTTATAAATTTAAGATAAAAGTTTGAGTTAAAAATGATGATTTTTATTTTTATTTTAAAAAATTTGATATAGTTTGATTTATTTTTAAATTAATTAATTTTATAAAAAAATATTTATAATTATAAAGTTGTCACAGCATTTTGATAACGAAACCGACAGTCTCGAAACCACAGAAAACAACATTCTGTTGTTTTCATTTTTATTAAGAAAACTGGTTTCGTTTTCATTCTGGTTTCGATTCAGTTTCACGAAAACACTAAACCAAACATGTTTTCGTAAGCAGTTTTGGTTTCAGTAAAACTGAAACCATGAAAACAGACTTGGTTTCGCTAACCAAACAGGCCCTTGGATTTTCGTCGAAATCTTTGATCGAGACTTGAAGTATGATATTTCAAATTCACTTATGGTATCGTTCTACTCATTTGATGAGAAAAATCATTTCTAAAATGATTTTTGTTTACTTGATCGATACATGAAAATATCTATACTTAAGCTTATACATGATTTCTAGACTTGGAATTTATTTATTAGCTAATTCTATCATGAATGACTTAGTCTCTTATTCGAAGTCTTGTTTTCATCCCTTGAGTTGGTTGGCTTTGATTTTCATGAAAAATAATCTTTTGAAGTCCCAACTTTGACTTTTGATTGACTTTTCTCATCCTTTTTGATTGATGTCAAAAGGGGGAGAAAAATACAGGTAAAAGGGAAGAAAATATAAGAAAACCATGCATATAGATAGATGGAGTTTATTTTCATAAATATGCATGTTGATAGGGGGAGAAATCCCTTAGTTGATATCCTTTGTGCTTTCATATAAATATTTTCTTAAGGATGTTTGTCATCATCAAAAAGGAAAGATTGTTGGCATAAGGTTTTCTACCTTGGTCTTAATCTCGGTTTTGATGATAACAAATATGGAACTAATATTTTATTAAAAAATCTTTCAGGTTCCATGTCGGTTAGCGCACGACGTCCGCAGTCGAAAAAATGAGAAATCAGAGAAATCGGCAAGAACGCTCGTCGACGCGCTTGGATTTATCGGGTAGTTAGAGTTTAGGATTAGAGTGTCTAGAATGAATATGTAATCCTCTTTTATGATGCAAAGAACCAAAAACCAAACCCGAAATCTACAAATGAAGAACGCGACAAGAAATCAGCAAAAAAGCTAATTTCTTAGGTTCGGTCGCAGGGGCGATCGACCAAACCGAGCCCGAAATGCACAGAGTGCTCCGGTCGCTCAGGTGGTCGCTTGGTCGATCGACCGATGTTTGACCGGACCAGCGACTGACGGTATAACAGCTTGAAAAATAGCCGTTTATACCCGTTGTGCCCGACCACCACTTGGTGGTTTGCCTATTTAAAGGCCTTCTAAGCCTTCCTATGACCCTCCAATGCTTCATAAGACATCGTTTGACACCTACAAGCTTTGATTGAGCCACCTTTGTAGAAACCTTAGCTTTCTACCTTGTTTTTCTTCAGTTTGCCTTCAAGCTTGATTTGATTCATCATCAAGGGATCAAGAGGAGCTATGATTCATTGTGTTGGAGCTAAGTATTTGTGTTGTTGTATTTTTGCTCCATTACTTGTATATTTTCTTATTTATTTCATTGTATTTGAACTTGTGTAAACCTAGTTTGCTAGGTTTGATAAATTGGATGGTTGCCCTTGTGTTTGAGGTTTAAATCCACCGGTGCAAACGTAGTTTGCTAGGATTAGTTGAGTTGTCCTTAAAGTTGAGGTGGGAGAGTGCTCTCGGTAGGAAGGTGAGATACTTCCAGATGTGGAAGTGCCTTCGGTTTGAGAGTGAAGAATTTCCGATGTAAAGTCCTCATTGTAAGAAAACTAATTAATCTAGTGAAACTAGTTTGGAAATCCTAAGCGGGGTGCTTATGTAGTTGAGTAGGCATTGGGGCTGAACCACTATAAATAATTATGTTAGCATTGTTCTCTTTGTGTATCACATTGTTTATCTTCATTACTCGTTACTCGCTTTCACATTTAGTCGTTGAATTGTAAATTGCCTAAGTAGTTTAAGAAAATGTTTAAAATCGAAATTAGATAAAAAGATTTAGTTAACACACTATTCACCCCCCCTCTAGTGTGGCCATTTCACCAACAGTTCCATCGGCTTTGGCTACGGCTCCGATCATGTCGGATGTAGTGGTCGAGGCGACCTTCTCTAATTAAGTATTCAATCTGGTCACAAAGGACCACACATTCTTCGGTGGTGTGTCTGTAAGTTTGGTGAAACTCACACCTTTTGCTTTTATTGCCTCTGAATGATGGTTTTGACCTTTCGGGGCCGCTGGGGGTCTAAGCAGCTGCAGGTAGTTTACCTCTCGTATGATGGTTTCTCTCGAAGTGCTCAGAGGTGTGTACCTTTCATATCGGGTGTGCGGGCGAGATAACGACCTCGGCTCCCTGTTGTCATCTTGTCTCTGGCGCTTGTTGGTGAAATGGCCACACTAGAGGGGGGGTGAATAGTGTGTTAACTAAACTTTTCGTCTAATTCTGATTTTAATCGTTTCTTAGATTACATAGGCAAATTGTAATTTATCGACTAAATGCGGAAGCAATAGTAAAACAATTTAAACACAAGCAAGGGTATCAATGCTAACACAATTCTTTATAGTGGTTCGGCCCCAATGCCTACTCCACTACCTAAGCACCCCCGTTTAGGATTTCCAAACTAGTTTAACTAGATTAATAAATTTTCTTACAATGAGGACTTTACACTGGAAAGTCTCCGCTCTCAAATTGAAGACACTTTCACATCCGGAAGTATCCCGCCTTCTTACTGAGAGCACTCTCCCACCTCAACATACAGACAACTCAACTAATCCAAGCAAACTAAGTTTACAATGATGGATTTAAGCCTTAACACCAAGGCAACCACCAACTTAATCAACCTAGCACTCTAGGTTTACACACTTAATAAATACAATGAAATAACCAATAAAATACACACCTTAATGGAGCAATAAATCAAACAACAAATACTTAGCTCCAAAAGAAACTCCCTAGTCCTCTTAATGCCTCAAATTGATGAATCGGTGAAGCTTGAATGCTAAATCAATGTGTGGAGAACAAAACTAGGGTATTTGCAAGGATGGCTCAATGAAAGCTTGTAGAGATGCTTAGGATCACACTTTGAGGCTTGGAAGCATCAATGGTAGGCTAGAAATGAGTTTGGGATGGATATTTATAACACCCAAACACCAAGGCTCGTCAACGGGCATTTTTTTGCCCGTTGGCAATGCCCGGTCACTTGCCGGTCGATCGTCGATCGACCGATCAAGCGATCGTCGAGCGACCGAAGGCCTACTGCCCATTTTGGGCATCATTCGGTCGACCGAAATGCCTTCTCTGTCTGTCGATCGACCGAACCTAGGTAGGGCAGACTGCTTGGTTAGGCTGGTTTTTCTGCTTGTTTGCTTGTTTCTGGATTCTATCTTCGCTAAGTCTACTTATATAATATTTACTAACTTTAAAACATAAATATTATATAAGGATTATCCCCCATTTGGATTGAATAAAAATATCTTAAAAATCAAAATCCTTAAGAATCAAAATCTAACTTTTGGGGTCTAGTACAAATTTCCAAAAACCGAAAATTTTATAATCTCCCGGGTCAAATATGGGTATGCTAAAGACTTCCAATTTTTTTTTAAAAATACCTCATATCTAGTTTTACTTAAGGAACAATTACCGAGACTTTTGATGCCAAGAAAATGTCTAGGTCATATAGCCCTCCAAGGAGCTCCCTAGGCTAAGTGGATTTCAGGGCAATTTTCGGACTTTCATGTTTTGAGGTTCTGGTTTCGTTTTTAGGTTTCTTTGCATCATCATGAGGATTTACAATACATTCTAGACACTCTAAATCCAAACTCTATCTTCCCGACGAAATTCGAGCAGCGACGAGCGTCCTTGCCGATTTCTCCAATTTATTCGATCGCGGACGTCGTGAGTTAACTGACTTGGAACCTGAAGGTATTTCTTAATGAAACTATTAGTTCCATATTTGTTATCATCAAAACCGAGATTAAGACCAAGGTTGAAAACCTCAGGCCAACAGTGCTTGTGGTCTTCGCTTTTTCTATTCCCCTTTTTTGACTTTTTATCCTCGACAACAGTCTTGAGATGCTGCCTTTCGGCCTTTTTAGCTTCTCGGTGCTCTTTCATCTTTATGAAGCTGACGGCTTTCACTTGGAGCTTGGCCATGTTCATGGGCTTTGTCAGGGCGATTTGGTCGGCAAAGTATTCGGGCTTTAGCCCAAGCTTGATGGAGTAGAATTCGACTCGAGGGTCGAGGTTGGGGATTTTGACTGCTATGGCCTGGAACCTGCATATGTATTCCCTTAATGGCTTATGTTGCCCCTGTCTAACATAGTGGAGGGTCGTCCATTTTATGGTAGACCCGCGACGTGGTGAATTGGTTGAGGAAGACGGAGGAGAGGTCCTTAAAGGAATGAATAAATCTTGGTAGTAGGGAAGCATACCACAACAAAGTGGTTTTTCCCATGAAAGTTAGAAAGGCTCTGCAGAGTGCGGGGTTGATTGCTCCGTGATAGAGCATCATGGTCCTGAACGTCATCAAGTGTAGTGTAGGGTCACCCGTATCGTCGTAGGGCGTCAAGGTAGCAAACAACTTACTCTTTGATGAGAGGTGGGTTGTCATTATGTGTTCGGCGAAGGGTCCTACAACGATAGGAAGGGCAGTCCCAGCCTTCCTGGCTTTCGAATCCTCCTCTTTTTTTGGATTGGAGGTACTAGAGACCTTTTCGCAAAGAACGAAAACTAGTCTCCTTCTTTCTGAGTGATTGCTTTCTTCATGCTCTGAGCGACAACGCTCGTGGTCAACCGAGAGTTGTCCCCAGGACCGTGTTAAAATCTCGACTTGGGCTATTAAACGCTAGTTCTTCGTCTCCAAATCATTTATCCGGCACTGGGGTTCTTCTGGGGGAGGATGAGCCGGTGTCGGAGCGTCGCTCATCATTGTTTCAACGTTACTAGGTTACGATCAATCGTTGCCGTTGGGTCCTTGCTGTTGGCGTGCTGCGGCGGTCGCTTGGCTTCGGGTTTTAACCATTGTGGGGAAGGTAAACTTTACTCGGCCCCACGGTGGGCGCCAAATGTTCCTGGGAGGGGGGGACTTGCAAAAGACACTCTGACACTCATGTTAGCGGGGCTCTAAGGTAGAGGTAACAGAATATGAAACTTAGGTTACCTGAGGCGTGCCGTGTCTCTATATATTGCAGATGGAGGTGATGACGTTGCCTGATAATCTCACAGGGATATTGCTAAAAATGGGTCAAGGCTGATCCCAGAGATGGCGGGCTCGAAATGGCGTATCCCTCGTGATAGGGGAGGACATGGATGTCCTTGTTTGGCCGAGTGGAGCCCCCGTGGGGAGTCGTTCGTTCCTGCTCGAGTTTGGTTGTGGGGCGTTGCTAGGTCTAATATGACCGGACCCAATAGTTCTAGTCTGGCCCATTATTGATTATGAGCATGTTTGACTTGATAAGAGATTTCCTAAATAGTTGACTCTGCCTAATGGTCATCAAGTAGGAGACTGATAATAAAGCCCTAAGGCAGTTGGAATGATCCTATTCTAAATAGTACCTAGTCAATTATTATCATTGGAACAATAATAAATGAAGACTAGTATGCAGTCTGACTGACGATGATCATATTTTACTGGTCATGAATATATGATATTAAAGTTCGATTATAGACACATGTTGGAGATTGGACAGACCCACTGTGAGAATACTACATGGATTAATATCATTCGTATATCTCACAACGGTAATGATACGTCAGTCCTTTGACTTGTTGTCACCATAGATTCCTACATTAGGGGTTCTGTGTTTTAACCTAGTTGGACATGAAATGAATCATGCAGAGGAATATGTGTAGATGTGAAGGAATTTGTCCCTCTTGTATATTAGAGAGATATCTCTGGGCCCCTTGATGAGTGTGACTGAGGAAATGCATGGTCGTGCTCAAATGATTTGATAGGAGTATCAATGTCATTTGTTAAGTGAGTTTACTCAGGAATCAAGAAACCAGATTGAGCAATATAAGAATGATGTAATCCATGTCTTATGCTCGATCTAGATATCGCGCGACATAAGGACAGAGTATCATACTGTGAGTTAGATTGCTCGGATCACCGACCTCACTTGACATGAGGTAGTCATAATATCTTGCTAGAGGCCGCTTATAACTTGTGGGTTGCAAATGAGTTTTAGACCTACTGCCAACGTTAAGTGAACCTACAGGGTTGCACACATAGGGCGAACCGAATTGGGCTTAAGGTTATGACTCATTGCATTGGAGCCGCATGACCATTAGCGGACTTAATCTCTCTTATTAATTTTGGAAATTACTTTCGAATTTGAAAAAGAGTTTTCAATTCAGAATTAACTAGTCTCAATTTTAAATGAGATTTAAAATTGGAATTACATTGATTACAATTTAGGTAATGTATCTTCAATAATCGTTATTAAATGATACATTATAATCAGCATCTTGGATTTAGGAAATTCATCCTTGGTAATTGTTCTTAAGGATATATTTTATTCGAGTATTTAAATCGTTTTAAGATTCCGAATATGAATTTGAATTAATCAACGGATGAGAAGACTCGATCAATATGATTGACGTGTCTATAAATACCCACCTATGGTTTTGATGGGTAGATGATCATCTCCTATTGGCTGTCGATCTCATCAAGAAAGGAAGTCAACCTCCTTTTGAAGGAAACCGAGCTCCCATTGTGGCAGCCGACCTCCACCAAAGAGAGACAGAGAGAGAAGAGCCCGTAAGGAGTTTCGTGCTTGTCCAGATTAGAAGGAGTTCCGAGAGAGCCGAGATAGCACTTGCAAGCAGCTCAGTTCATTGCATTCGCTCGCGTGCCAACTGTAGATGGTGTTCGTCTCTAGTAGCACTTGTGATCTGAAGCCTTGGTCTTGTAGAACAGAAGATGGAGCTCGACTTTTAAGGGTATATTCCTAAACCTAGTATTGATTTAACTGGGATGCCTGGATCCTCTTCGGTAGATGATTGGTTTATTCTTCCGTTGTGTGTAAAAATTTTGTTGCTTGCTCAGTCCTCGTCGACCCAACACAACTGATACTGCTAGGGTGGGGTATCCGATGTTTCCTCTGGCTTGGTTGGCCTGAGTTTTAGACATTTATTATAGCACACGCGAGCCTCCTTTTGGTCTGCATGTACCCCTTCTACCTCTGTCTCAGAGATGGGGAATTTGATGGTGAGATGGGGAGTCGATACGACGACTCCTAAATTGTTGAACGATGGTCGGCCCAAGATCATGTGGTAGGGTCTTGAACATTGGACGACGAGGTATTGTACGTCCACTGACTTCGCTCTCAGTGGGGAGCCGAACGTCATCGCCAGCCACAAGTAGCATTTGATGTTGACTCATTCTCTTGAGTGGAGTTAGGGGTAAGGGTGGAGTTAGGGGTGAAAAAAAAAAATGGTTTTTCGGTTAACCAGAAAACCAGTCCAAAATCGAACCGGTTTTTTCGGTGTCGGTTTATATTTTTGGAAAAATTAGTTTTTGGTTTCGGTTTCAGTCCGAGATATAAAAAGTCCACCGATTTCGGTTAACCGACCGATTCGATATAATTTATTAATCTTTAATAATATAAATTAAATAATGATTTATAAATTATAAAAAAATTAAAAATTAACCAAATCTTTTATAAATTATAAAAAAATACAAAAAATTATAGAAAATTATAAAATATATAAAAATATATAAAAATATATAAAAAATATTAAAATATCAAAATATTAAAAAAAATATATTAAAATATTAAAAAAAAATTAAAATATTAAAAAAAAATATTAAAAATTATAAAATTGTAAAAATTGTAAAAATTATAAAATATATAAAAAATATTAAAATATTAAAATATTTATTAAAAAAATAAAAATAAAAATATTAGTTTTTGTAGCACATTATCTTGGTTCAAGTGGTTTCACTTTTTTTTTCTCAATGGAAATTCGGTATTTGTTTAGATTTTTCTCCATATGTGATTTGCATAATATTATTATGTTTGTAGGTTAAAAAAATTTTTGGTTAACCGAAAATTATTGGTTAACTATACTGAAAAAATTGAAACTGAAATTACGGTTAACCGAAGGGACTGATTTATGGTTAATGATTTTGAAAAACTGAAGTTAATGGATCGGTTAATAAATTATCTAATGGATCGGTTAACCGGTCCATGCTCGCCCCTAGGTGGAGTGAGGTTTCGTTGATATGCATCTTTTTCGAGTGTCGGGTAGAACAGGACGTTGGGTGAGCTCCCTAGTCTACTAGGACTTTCTTGACAAGGAGATCACCAACAATTACAAAGATAACGACAAGGTCATGCAAATTTTTGTCAATTTCCTGAAAATCAGTTTCATAGAAAGATATTACCGGGGTAGGCGTGTATGGCCTTTGTGGACGTGTTGCATCGTCAATTGCCATAATGTCTTGGAGTGATTCCTTTCTAGTTGAGCTGGTCTTTCCTCCTCAAATGAATCCACCCGCTATGTAGTCGATAACTCAGTGGATTTTGGTGTTCAACTTCTCGGCTTTATCGTCGTTGTGATTGCTTACCGTGCCATGGGGTGGCAGTGTCCTGCTCGGACTTCGACGCTGGTAGTCGTAATTTTGTCGATCTTGGCTGTAAATTCATTTGTGGCAGATGTAGCGGTCGAGGCGGCCTTCTCTGATCAGGCGCTCGATTTGATCCCAGAGCACCACACACTCCTCGATAATGTGTCCATAGATTCGACGAAACTCACACCTTTTGCTTTTGTCAACGTCAGACAAGGGTTTATCCTCTCCGTGCCGCTGGGAGCTGGGAGGTCTAAGCAACTACAGGTGATTGATCTCCCGAAGGGTGGTCTCTCGCCTGCTGTTCAGAGGAGTACATTCATCGAACCCGGGGATAGGTCAGGATGGTAACCTCCCTCTCCTGTTGTGATCCTCGCGCAATGGTCTTTGTCTTCGCCCTTTCTGTCGGGCTTCTTGGCCTTCTTGTCCTCGGCAATGTCCTTAGCGTTTTGCCTATCATCCTTTTGAACTCTCAAAGTTCATCCATGCATCTCTATATAGTTCATGGCTTTCTCTTGGAACTCGGTCGTCTCCTTCGGCTTCGCTAAGGCAATCTAGCTTGCAAAGTGCCCGGTCTTCAGGCCATGCTTGATGGAAAATAACTTGACATGTGGGTCAAGGTTCGGGATCTCCATGGCTGTGGCCTGAAATCTCTTTATATAGTCTCTTAATGACTTCTGTTGCCCTTGCTTGATGTAGTTGAGGGCATCCTCGGTCTTGGGGTTGTCCAGGAGACAGATTGCCATGATTCCACTGCAACAAAAACCTCAATTAGAGATAATTATTTAGAAACATATAATTATTTGTCTCTAAATATAAGATTTAGAGACAAACAAAAAAATTGCCCTCAATTCTAATTTTATATTTAACAATAGTCTCTAAATGTATCACCATTTAAACTTAATCATATTAAAATTAAATAAAAGTCAACTTTATTAGCCTTCACGCTATACTCTCATCCACCAATCGAACCTTAATCCAAACCCCCTCTCATTTTGCCTCTCCCAACTCTCCCATCTTCCTCTCGCCTCTCTTCGTGCTCTCGAAGGCACGAAAGCGGAAGAGAGTAGACGGCGGTCGACGGGTTGAGATCCCACGCAATCTACCTCTCCATCGCAGTTCTCACAGCGACCTCTTTCCTAATCCAGCGATCCGCTGCGGCGGAAGAGCTAGCCCCCAACCCCACGGCCGTCGCCTCTGCCCTCTCTTTTCTGCTGGCCGCCGCCATCCTCGCTTCATCCGTCGTCGCTCTCCATCTCTCTACTCTTTTGGCTTGGATCGGTGTGTTGCAGCTGTTGCCTTTTTGTGTTTGGATTGATGTGTATATTTATGATTCTTGCCGAGTTTTTCTTTGATTCTTAATATTTATGGAGTTGATGGATGGTCGTGATCGATGAAATCATCACTTAAGAGTAAACTCCATTGAAAGTGTGTTTTTTCTTGGTCTTCTAATTTCAATTTTGTTTTTGTTTCTGCAGCAATTTTATCTTTGTGTATTTTTTTAGTACTGGGTGTATGCATGAAAAAAAATCAGAACTTTTTTCCCTTATGACGTTTTATTTAGTACTCGGTGTATGCAAATCTTTGTGTATGCATGGTGGAAATTCTATCCTTATAATTGATTCAGACTAAGAAGAGTTTTCTAACTTTTATCATTGACTTTTGTGTATATGCAAAGCTGAAGTTCTTATGAAAAGCCAATGTTCCCAATAACCTAATTGATAAAGTTGCAAAGCTGATGTTTTCCATAACCATTAGATTGTCTTTAGTTAATCAATTATATACTTCAGTTAATTATCAATATGTAGCAATATACTTCAGTTAATTATGAAAGTTGATTTTATTGCCTTTAGATGTTATGTTACGTGTAGATCTGATGACCTCTGCGCACGATTACCTCCTGCTGACAGTGATCGGAAGATCGCCATTTCGCACCTAAGGACTTGGATCAAATATCACTTCTTGCTGCCTTCACACTATGCTCTGAGAGTTTCTTCTTTGCCTTCACGTTATGCTATGATATTTCTATTAACAGCTTGGTCCATCTGAAGCCTTCCTGAAGGCAGTGTTAGATATACCATTTGCATTCAATAGAGTTGATGTGATGCTTTTTATTGCTAACTTCGATTCAGCGGTCAATCACCTTAGGAAATTGTTTGAGTCTACTCAGGTAAGTCTCTTTGGTCTTTCTGTTTTCAAATTTACCTTGCAAGCTGCACAATGTGACTATTTATTGAGAAAAATTGTGGAAATAACATAATAGATGTAGTTCACAGATGATTTATTTTTTTGTTCATTCAAAATTATTCTTCAAGTTAGCATTTGGTGAAGGATTTCTATGTCTGAGAAGGCATTCACTTAGCAATCTGAATAAGATGCATCTGACGAAGGTTTAACTGCTGGAATCATATATAGTACATCTAGTATAAGACCCACGCAACAACTAATGTATACGACCTAGTTTGGTTGTATTGTATAACTTCTTGCTTTGACCTTTGCAGGTATTAGGAACATCGATCTGATTTATGGCGGTGGAAGTGTTGGCTTGATGGGTTTGGTATCTCAAGTTGTTCATGATGGAGGGAGGAATGTTATGGGGTGAGAAATTTACTTTTACATGCTTAAAATGTGTTGTTTGTTTTAATTTGCTACAATCTAGCAATCTACTTTAATTCCTTGTTCACAACCAACTCAGCATGTAATATTAATTGTTTGCATGTGCAGGGTTATTCCAAAGACACTCCTGACTAGAGGTATATTAAGCTAAATTCTTGAGTATCTTTCTTATAAGTTATTATTTAAAGAATAAAAGAAACTTTGGAAGGGCTTTTGTCAATGAAACAAAATTCAATAACAGAGCACTATATAATTTGTATACAGCATTGATGGAGATGGTTAAACAGGATAATAGGCGCTTTTTGAGTGCTAAGGTAATACACCTACACCCACATTATGGTCAGAAATTTTGAAGATCAGTTCTGCTTTGCCTCAGCGAAGCCTCATCACTTACGGCGACTTAATGGTGCTTGACGAGGGCTGGGTAAATGTTCTGAGCCAAAAATGAGATAAGAAGACCATCCTTGGAGAGACAACCAAATACCCCAAGTTAAAGCCTCAGGTGATCTTCATGTTTAATGTTTTTATCTATGCAATTTTATACTCTGCTAACTCTAAAATTATATCTATATTTAATTAATGAATGATTATGAGGGTGTCATTACAATTGGATATTGTTTTCTTATTTGTAGTAACTAAAGCAATGTTTTCTTGTGTTATATAAACTTTTTGTGTTGATCAATTGGTTGTATAGCATGTGAAGTTTGATGGTGTTGTCACTTTGGTGGATTGTAAGCATGCTATGCAACATCTGAATGAAGTGAAACCAAGGTGGGTTGTCTCTTTTAATGGTTTAATGGTATATATTTGGTGGCTGATATAGCTTATATATATTTTTTACCTACCTGATATATATTTGGGATGTATGCGCATTAAGCCTTTGTTTAATGGTTTTGTGTACTATGCTTTGTCAATGGTAAGCTGGTGGGAGAAACTACTTGATGTTCTTTTGGTGCTAAGTATATTGAAGAAGATAAGTATAGTGGATATGTCATCTCATATGAAGCATAGGAACGAGGCAAAGCTTACACAATCTATTGGACCTTCAAAAATAAGAAGGGAAGGGTCTCCTCCAAAACTCTCTGCAAGTATACCTATGTCATATTCCCTCTTCTCCTAGGTGGTTGATGTTAAGTTTCATTCTATTGTTGCAGAGAATATAAAGATTGTAATAAGATTTTGTCTAACTATAGTCTACATGTATTAATATGAGACTTGTAGTTTAGTCTTTTAAGATGCATTTTTTTGAAAATGACATATTATGTAATTAATTTTCTTATTAATTATAATATTTTTAGTTAAAAATATATTTTTTATAATTCTAATCAATATTCTGAGCAAAATTCATTGCATCTACTTAATTTTTATAAGCAATTAAATTATTTATTAATTAATCATAATGCAAAAATATTTAGCTCAATTTATAATTTAGAGGCAATAAAATTTATCTTTATTAAAGACAAATATATGCTTCTATTAATTTTTTTAGAGACAATTATTTATATAAAGGCAAATATATATATCTCTAATAATATTTTTAGAGGCAAATATAATATATGCTCCTAATAGTATTTTTACATTAAAGACAAATATAAATGTCTCTATTAATATTTATAAATACAAATATAAATTTCTCCACTGATATTTTTAGAGATAATTATATATGCATTTATTAATATTTTTAGAGGCAAATATATATACCTTTATTAATATTTAGAGACAAATATATTATGTGCTTGTATTAGTATTTATATATTAGAGACAAATATATATGCTTTCATTATATTTGTAGAGACAAATACATCATAGGTCCCTAATACTTTTATGGACGGGGGGCTCTAGAGTCGAATAATTTTATTTGTCTCTAAAAGTTATATAGACAAATATTTAACTTTTAGAGATAAATTTGATTGTCTCTAATTGTCACTTTTGTTGTGGTGTGCGCTTGACAAGGGGCCCCGATTCGACGTTGGTGGGAGGAGTGACCTTTGTAGCCATGGTGATTCGCCTCTCCGCTCTAATGGTATGTGCCGGTGGCTTCGTCTCATAAAACAGAGGATGGTTTCCTAGATCTCTCCATATGGCTGTCTTCATCATGTTCTCAGCGGTGACACTCGTGTTCGGCCGAGAGTTGTTCCCGGAACCACGTCATCATCTCGACCCGAGCTGCTAACCGTCGGTTCTCTAGCTAAAGTCGTTTATCAGACACTGTGATTCTTCTAATGAGAGATTGGCTAGTGTCAGAGAATCACTCCTCACTACGAGAATTTAATGAAAAATCAACACCAAATTTCATCGAAAAATTACGTCGATGAGGTTAATAAATCATATTTTAGATGTTATACGAAGGAAAAAAAAATCTAAGTCGAAAGTTAACAATCAATAAATTAAGATATCAATTCTAAATTTTTTTCATACTTACATTAAAAATTGGCGCCAATAGTAGAGACTTTGGTATTAATTTTTTTTGTAAACTATATGGCATTAAATGGTTGACTCTTAATAAAGGAGTGTTTACTCTTAGGCCTCATTTGGTTGACATAATTTCTTGCAGGAAGTTGTATTTTCTAGGAAATAGCCAAAAGACCTCTTGTTTGATTGACATACTTCCTGCATTTCTCAAGAAGTAGAACTTCCTCAGTAAGTGCAATTTTTTGCAAAATGCAGGAAGAAACTTACTTAGGGAACTCTAGGTAAGTTGCACTTCTTGCATTGTATTTGAAAGAAAAAATCAATATTAGCCTCACATTTGTATTTAGTATGGAATTTATAATTTATGTTGTCAACATTATGAGTGTCACGCCCCAAGTTCAGGGTCACATGACCGGCCAGGGTATACGTGCCTATACCCCGTAGCCTAACCCATGCACATGTCAACTCATAAAATAGCGGAATAAACAACAGCTTTTATTAATAAAAAGAACCAAAATAGATTTTTCATTTCAAAATAGCAAGGTTTTAAATAAATAGCTTAAGTGCGGAAATAAATCGAAGAGCAACAGTTCTTTTAACAAAAAAAGACTGAATAAAAATATGAATGTCCCCACAGGACTACAACTCCAAATACCAAAATAATAGTGCATGACAACCTACTACAGACTCGACTACGACCCCTAACTAGGACTGCTATGAGATCATATGGCTCCTCTGCCCTCCAGCTGCACCAAGTGCTCCAGCCCACCTCACCGGTCAGGCTCAGCAAAATAAAACAACGACAACGGGTGAGTTCAAAGAACTCAGTGAGCGGTTCTACTAACCCTCGTAAAAACAAACACGACAGATAAGATACATAAGGTAAAACTCCTGACTCAAGCAGGAAAATGTCACAAGGCCTAAGCCTGCCCAAAGGAAGCCAACACTCAAATGGTGAAGAACAAGTCATCCGACCACCACCTGCCCGAAGGAAGCCAATACTCAAACGGTGAAGAACAACAGGCCTAAGCCTACCATGCCATAATGCAAACAACACATACTAGGATAATCGGGAAGGCCCTACGAACTTATCATAGTATAAATAAACTCGGGAACAATCGGGAAAGGCCCTCCAAACTTGCTCCACGAGACGCGTAGGGACAATTCGGGATTCGCCCATCCGAACTTGATCCATTAAGATATCATAAGAGTAATTAGGTAGGCCCTCCGAGCTTACTCTTAAAAAATATCACAGGAATAATCGGGAAAGACCCTCCGAACTTATTCCTTAAAACCACCTCGGGGATAATCGGGTAGGCCCTCTGAACTTATCCCACGAGGCCAAACTAGAACAATCGGAAAAGGCCCTCCGAACTTGTTCTGCGGGTTGGGAATTTGCTATCCAACCTACCGGGCTTAGCCCGCAATTCGGCTCCTCGACAAGCCTCATGGGTGTTCTTATTGGAAAGTGTCTCAACACTCCAATACTCGACCCCAACTCCTAGACCTGTAATGTCATAAACTCATGTGATTTTATTTCATGCTTAAACTTCTCATGTTGATTCATAACAGATTATGCTAACCATTTTTCTCAATTTTAATTATGCAATTAAAATTTAGTTCACCACAAGTAGGGTTTGTTTTAGGGTTTTATTTTAGGATTTTGTTTTAGCTTACTATTCTGCCCGCAACTGATGTATCTAATTCGAATCTGGTCTCTAGAGTGTGTCCTATATTTTCTGATCGAAATAATAGGTTACACGACTATGTTCAGAGAAATACAAACACCACAGCAAACATTACAAAAATAACACAAATTCATTATCTCAACATAAAATTCCAGCAACATTGAATTTTCAGCATGTCATGAAAATAAATCCAAAAATTCACAAAAATTAAATTATTAATTCACCAACATATCAGAATTATAACATTTAGATAATTCTCACAAAAATCATATTTTTAAACAAGATTATCAAACACTACCATCATCTTTAATCGAGAACAACCTTTAATTTCAAGCATTTAAATCAAGAAATCATCTTGCAAAAACCTTCATGGCATCAACATCAAGATCCTAATTTTCACAAAACATGATTTTCTTCAAAAATCACAGATTAAATACTAAGCAAGCTTGAACATATAAGAACTCATTTTAATCATCAATTTGAGATATAAACTACAAGATAATCAAGATCCCTCACTTAGGCATTTCATTGAACACCTTGAGGGCACCCTTGCTCCACCCTTGACCGAGAACCCCTAGGGCCATCCTACGGCTGCCGAACCCCATAGGGAAGGCTTTAGGGCCTCCTCAAACACGGCACACAAAAAGAATGTCAAGAATTCGAGAAATCGTCGGAAACAAATCAAAAATATCAAGCCTCCAAGAACGACTTCAAGAAACTCGAAGAAATCCCGAAAGAATGAGAGTAAAACCACTCACCTAGTTTAGAAAGATGATTAGAAGCAATCCCGGACGATGGCTCTCGAATCCGGCTTCAAAAGATGACGGCTCAACTCAAGAAGGGGAAGAGAGAGGGGGGGGGGTTCACCTCAAGCCGTTGGCTTAAGGAGAGAGGGAGAGAGGAAGAGAGAGGTGCTAGCTTCGGCTGGCTCCTCTTGGCTCGGCTCCAAAGGGAAAGAAGAGAGAAGGAGAGGGAAGGGAAGAAGCTCGGTGGCTGGGCTTGAGGGCGGCGGCGGCTCGCAAGAGAGAGGGAGAGAGGAAGGGGGCGGCTGGCGGCTGCTCCCTTCTTCTAATGCTTGGGTGGCTCCAAATAGGGAGCCACAAGCCAAGGGGAGGGGGTTTTATACTCCCTCCTCAACCCTAACCTCTCTAAACTCTTTATCGAACCCGCATCCACCTCTAGCCGAATTCGAACCCGCTAACTTAAATTAACTTAATTAATTTTATTCTCCACATAATCATCCATAAATAATATAAACCCAATGCACATGCACATTCATATGCCACATAATTAAACACTTATGCATACGCAACATAAAAAGATTAAATAAATTAATCTACACAAGCAAAATTATCTAACTCATATTCTTACTTACCCGAGTTCACAAACTCGCACCGGACCATGAGTCGACTCGGCTCGACCTCGATCTAGTTCGCTAGGCTGACAAATACAACCATAAAGAAAAATGATATAATTAAATATCTAGGATATTACAATGAGATTAGATAATCCTTGAATTCTTCACATATTTATTTTATTTATTATTTTTTTAGCAAAATATATAATTTTTTTATATTAATTACAAATAAAAATTATTTTTTCTATATAATAAAGGTATATATTCTATTAATTATATAGGTAAAAGATTATATTATATTATATATATATATATTAATATTAATTTACAAATAAAATTTATTTTTTTCATATATACTATATATATAAATTAAAATATTAATTTATAAAAGAAGAGTATATTGATCCATTTCATATGTACTAGGAAGTACTCATGTCAACCAAATTTATCGTAGATAGAAAATTATAATTTTTATGAATTAATTTTTTATCATCCAAATATTTTTTAGATACTTTTCAAAAAATATACATAAAAAATTAATTCATGAGAATTATTATTTTTTATCAAAAGTTATTTTTCATTTCAATCAAACGAGATCTTAATAATTCTATGTTTACTCTGGATGACTCCAGGGGAATTCTAACGAAGCATGACTCCATAATTGTTGCACATCAGAATTGCCTCGTGATATATAATTTCAAAACAAATAGTGCCAACAGAACTTGAGATAGAACCTTGTCACCCTAGCATCATTTATTTATTTTATTTTATTTTATTTTTTTCAAAAGTCACCCTAGCATCATATATACATACAAAATAAATATTGCTTAAGCTGATAATATTTAATATTGCTTAGATATTAATTAATACCCAAACGTCAAATTAATTGGAAACCGGTAAGGCATCCACGCCGAAGATTTATTTATGTATTGCTGAGCATACATCATATCATAGTCCATTCCAACATTTTTATATATACCTAGCTCCTTGTTGCCGGATAAGATAAAATAATTCATTAAACAAATCTATCTATATCAGAGTAAGCCGCATGCAAGTCCCCTTCTTCTATCTAATATTTGCCAGAAATTAATAATATATCAAGTCAATTGTGTTCCGGAAGTTTCTATGACCTATAAAAATTAAGATTGACGTTGATATACGCCTGATAGTGTGGACCTTTCATTTGATAAATACTGAATAGTCGTTGTTTACAAAGATTCCTCTCAGAAATAAATCCTGTTGCAGGTATACTGAATAAAATTTGTATGAGCAGTCTCTCATGCGAGTTTATACGAGCAGCCGCTCATCTTCCGCCACATTATCCATTACGAATCTTAATGCAATAAAAAAGTGCATTTAAAATTAAATTCGAACTCTAATCTCTCGTATCCCGATCTCATACCCAGATGTATTTTTTTTATTACATTAAAATTCGTAATTGATGACGTGACGAAAGATGAGCGGCCTGCTCATGTAAACTCGTACGAGCAGGCCGCTCATACAAGTTTTATTCAGTATACTGCTAAATACAATATAATATTCTATTGAAAAAGTTTGCAGGCGCAAGAAAAAGGTTAAAATAGTACTGGCGAATGTCATCGATATAAACTGAGGAATGGGATTCGATCTGACACATGGGCGATTGATACCAGGTCATTTTGGTTGCAGCTCGATCTCTATAAATAGCGTCATTTGCCAAGAAAATTCTCATTCGACCAAGCTCTATCTAAGAAGAGGAGAAAAATGTCTTGCTGTGGAGGAAACTGCAACTGTGGATCAGGCTGCAGCTGCGGCTCTGGGTATTCATCTTTTTCATCATCTTTATGCACTATTAAAACTGGTTTGTTTAGTTATGAATATCTTGATTTCTCTTGAAGAAATATGAACTCATTGACCTTGTGTTTCTGTGGGTGGCAGATGCAAGATGTACCCTGATCTGGAGCAGAAGATGACTACCACCAGTGAAACGATGATCCTTGGTGTGGCATCTGACAAGAGGTAGTATTTTTCAATATATTTATAGTACGTAATTGCTTTCTGTGCTAGCTGCTGTCTCATGTGGATATGTGGGTGTTGTTATACTGAACAATAGTTACTGCTTGCAGTCTGGTTGCAGGACATGAGATGGCTACTGGAGCTGAGAACGGAGGATGCAAATGCGGAAGCGGCTGCAGCTGCGACCCCTGCAACTGCTAAGGAAAAGTATTACATATATATATATGTGATGAAATAAAGTCCTGAGTTGACTGTGTGAGTGTGGAGTGTGAGTTATGTAATGCATGAGCTAGTGCTCGAACTAATTAAATGCCAAGATGTGTTGTTGTATTACTTATATGGCTTAATTAATCTGCCAACACTTGTTACTGTCATTATTACCTAAAACTTTGCTTCCGCCGTTTTGAATGATTTATAGGAATATCTAAAAACTTTGAATTAATGCAAATACAATAAAACTATGGGTGAGCAAAAAAAATCAAAAAATCGATTAATCGAAAAATCGGTCCGAAATTGAATCAATTTTTTCGCACTACGTACTAGGACAGTCGTTTTCACCATCGGGACTCACCGATGGCGGCACAAGCCATGGCAGATTTGACCGCAGCAACAACGACTCGGATACGGCCACCATAGCCCGTCCCTCATAGCCGATGGTGCGTACGGTGCGCAAAATAAAATAAGTCATTAGCCACGGCTTAGAGAGGGCCCAATGGACCATTGGTGATATAAATAAGTCATTAGCCACGGCTAACAACAACCGTCGCTTATGAAATAATGGCGCGCACACGGAGCGACAATCGGAGATAAACCTTTTTATTTTCGTTCGCGCCCAACCCTTCCTCTTTCTCCTCTTCTTCTTCTCTAACGTTGTTGTCGCCGAACACTGCTATTGTCGCCAGATCTCCGCCGATTTCGCTGCTCCTCACGCTATTTTATTTTTCTTCTCCGGCGCCAGTTGTCTTCGCGCCACTATCCAATGTCAGCGACCGTCCGGTCACCGACACTGGACAACGACGCCGACATCTACACGCTGGCGCCGGATTTGGGGTTGAAGGTTTCGGCCCCAACTGATGCAACAGTAGCCGGTAGCACTACCGGCTACTATTGAGTAGGGTTTAATTAAACCCTATTAGAGTTCTAGGTACGTATATTTATTAAATGAATGTTAATTATAAATATCGATCAGTATTAATAAATTTGTTTTTTTTTGCAGGCAAGAACACATACTGTGCATCCACGAAAGTTTAGCATACAAGTTATTGTTGGGTTCGGCGAGGACCAAACCAATCAATTAAAAACTTTGCGCGGCGAAAATATAAAACTGATCCTCAACCCAAGCGGATCCATGCATCTCAGTTACATTACTAGAATAATGGTCTTTAGCATCGGGGCTCACCGACGGCCGCCCAGACCATTAGAAATAGCCATGGCTTTTTGGCAGTCAGAACGGCCGTGGTTGATGTAACCAAATCCACCGCGGCTCACATAAGGCCGTCGCTCATAGCTGATGGCGTGCACGGGGCGCGAAATAAAATAACATAGTAGCCACAGCTTAGCGGGGGCACAGAAGTCGTCGGTGATATAAATAAGTCATTAGCCATGACTAACAGCGACCGTCGCTAATAAATTGATTGCGTGAACGCTGCGCGAAAATAAAATACACGTCATCGACGGCTTAGAGAGGCCCAGGTCGGCCATCAGTGATACAATAATTAGGTATCCACGATTTATCGACGGTTGGTGGGTCGTCGGTGATAAACCTTTTTATTTGTGATTGCGCCCGACCCTTCCTCTTTCTCCTTCTCTTCTTCTCTCCCGTCGCTGTCGTCGCTGTCATCGCCACCCGCTGTTGCTGCAGCGCCTCGCCGCCGCGCATCATCGCCTGTCTACGCTACCCTCGTCGATGCCCTCATCACTGCCTTCCGTGAGGTATTCTCCGCCCCCATCCCCCTTTTTCTCAGTCGCCACCATAGTCGACGTCTACACACCGGGCACTAACACTAGAGAATGGTGTCGGCGTGTAGACGCTGGCGCCACTTTTGCGGAGGGTGCATGGGAGCGCGTTGCTCGCGCTCGCTACAACAGACTCATTCAGCAGGCCCGCAAAACCATAATGAGACAACTTGGCGCCACACACATTGGGGAGACTTGGTGACACAGACCCAAGTGGATTCCTAGACCTGTGTGGGACCAGCTCGTTGAGCCGTGGGCGACGCTTGAGTGGCAGGAGGTCTCCCGGACAGCGTCGAGAAATCGCATGTCCAAGGGGGAGGGCACGGGGGTGCACCACACTAGTGGCTCCGTGTCTTTTTGCAGTGCATGAGCGTCGTTTGGTATATATAATTTCTTTACTTTTAATTAAATTATATATTATGTACAATGACACTAATGTATTTGTTTTATAATGTTAGACGCGGGTTGCGGCGGATGGCACCATCCAATGCCCCTCGCTGATGGAGGTGTTTGAGTGCACTCTCCGTCGGCAACATAGGGAGAGGGACTAAGTCGATAGTAGGGCCGCGATCATCATAGTAAGTATTTATGTCTATTTGATTTACGCAATTTTTATTTGTAGTTTATATATATGTAGTATTTAAAATATAAATGCGTGTAGGAGACATGCACGAGGACCGTGATCAAGCGCGGGAGAATGCCACAAGGTGACTTTGACAATGCACAAGCTGTGAGCACGATCGTGTTTATGGCTTTGCAGCCATGCACAAGCTGTGTTAGGGCCACTTGGGGCACCGACCCCTCCCGTTGCGGGTGAGTGGCCCTCGACATCTTGGACGCAGGACCAGAGCTTGATAGCGGCCTTGGAGTCCGAGCATACACAGCAGAGATAAATGATGGAGGAGCATAGACAGGCGATGGAGGAGCAGAGATGGACGAATGACGAGTTGAGACAGACCATGGATGCGTAGAGACGAATGATGAAGAACATGCAGGTGCTCCTGATTCATATTGCATCTCACTCCGGCATTCATATACCAATGATGTCCGAGCCGTCCTCCTCGACCCAGTCGCTGTCGACTCCACCGCCCCCACCGCTTCCACCGCCTCCACCGCAGCCGTGAGATTTTGGTCAATTGTATTTTGATATTTGTCAGCCTCTGTTTGAGGCTTAAATACTTAGTTGTTTATACACTTTAGTTTTTATATTTTGATATTTTGATATTTGTTTGTCTCCGTTTGAGGCTTATAGTGTGGGCGAAATGGCGACACTAGAGGGGGGGTGAATAGTGTGTTTACTAATTCGATTAGCCTAAATTCAATTTTAAACGATTCTTGATTAGTTTAGGCGAATTGCGATTCGATAAATATATGCGGAAGTGAAATAAACAATTTATTGCAAGCAGCAATAAATACAATGCTAACACACAATTTATAGTAGTTTGGCCCCAATGCCTACTCCACTACTTAAGCACCCCGCTTAGGATTTCCAAACTAAGTTTTACTAGATTAATTAGTTTCCCTTACAACAATGACTTTTCACCGGAAAGACTTGCTCTCCAACCGAAGGTACTTCCACACCCGGAAGTATCCCGCCTTCCTACCGAGAGCTCTTTCCCACCTTAACCTAAGGGACAACTAGAATTAATCCTAGAAACAACTAAGTTTACACAAGTGACTTTACTCTTATACCAAGATACCACTTCAAACAAAGCAAGACCTAACACCCTAGGTCTTCACACAAACAAATCAAATAGTTAAAATAACAGTAAAATTACAATTGAAAAGAGCTAAAGGATAAACCAAGCATTAGTGCTCTTCTCAAGCCTTCAATGCCTCCAACTCGTCAAGACGAACTGCTCGATTTAATTCTCGAGTTGAGGAAGAACTTGCGCTTGAAGTGGAACTCGCTGGAGAAGCAAAGCGTGCGCGATTACTCCTTGGAAGGCTTTAAATCTCCCTTAGAATGCTCAATGATCACTGTAAGATTGGGAGAAGAAGATTAAATGAAGTATCAGAGGGTGTATTTATACCCTCGTGAAGCAACGGCTGTTCAACGGGTAGAAAACTATATGTTACAGATCGCCGGTCGAAGCGCCGGTCGAAGCATCGGTTGACCGGTCATTCGACCGCTGAAACTTTCCCTGTGGTCGGTCGACCGACGCGGTATTGCGTCGTGGCTCATATGCAGGTCGATCGACCGATTGGTCGATAGCTAGCGTCGGCCAATTTCTTTCGCCATTCGGTCGACCGACGTGATCTTGCGTCGCGAGTATCAGCAGGTCGGTCGATCGATGGGTCGACCGCTGCTCTCTGCCCATTTCATGCCTCTGTCGGTCGACCAACCGATCGACCGAAGTAGCCAGTGGTCGACTGAATGGTCGATCGACAAGGCTACTGCCCGTGGCCTTACCCTATTCGGTCGATCGCCCTGTCGATCGAACATAGGCTGAGTTTGTTTTCTCAGTCGATTTTCTTCCGCGCTTCGTTTTCAGGTTCCGGCTTTCAACGAGCATCATCTTGGAGAGCTTTTGACTTGATCTTTGGACTCATCCAAGTGACTTGGGTGCACTCGTCGATCTTTGAGAAACTTCCGCGATGAACCCGAGCGCGACGATCAATATCCTTCCTATTTCATGATTTCTCTAATTTATCCGATCGAGGACATCGAACGCTAGTCGATATGGAACCTGGAAGATATTCTCAATGAAATCATTAGTTTCATGTTTGTTATCATGAAAACCATCAAGATTGAGATTAAGGCTAAGGTTGAAAATCTAAAACCAACATATAGTTGTTTATATACTTGATAGTTGTATATATACTTCTAGTTTTGATATTTGATACTTGTTTGTCTCCGTTTGAGACTTAGATTGATGATATTTAAGTAAAACTTGTATGGTTGGTTGTATTTGTATATGCATGATGATTTGTGATTGTAAATAGATTCATGTGAATATTGTTTTATATAGGAATTTCCAAAATTTCAATTTTTTTTAGTTACAGGATATAACGTCAGCGACGGCTTACCCATGGCTAACAGTCACTAAGCCGTCGCCGAAAGTGTATAGTAACTGGCTGATGGTCTGGGCAGCATCAAATATCACGGTTGCTAATAATATCACTACGATTGATAGTTTAATTTTAGCGACAGCCACCTTAGTCGTCACTGATGTGTTTAAATCAGTAACAGTGCGTGCGGCTATCGCTGATAATTACTTGGGACGGTCGCCCGCGACCGTCACAAATTATCTGAGACTCACACATAAGCGAGATTGTTTTGCCATGATGCGTGCCATCCGTGATAGTCGTCACCGACAGTTCATCCATGGCATGAGCCGTCGGTGACAGCGACAATTCTAGTAGTGTTAAATCAATACTAGTTTAGGGTTTATACCTTCGAAGACCGAGCTTTGTCTTCTGCTCCGTAAGTCCAAGATCACGATCTTGCTTCAGATCCAAGGTGCTGCCAGCGACGAACATCCTCTACGGTTAGCACATGAGCGAACGCAATGAACCAGGCGGCTTTCGAGTGCTGGGTTGGCTGCATCAGAACTCCTTCCGATCTGCTTGAGCGCGAAACTCCTTCTGAGCTTTCCTCTCTATATCTTTTGGGTGGAGGTGGGCTGTCACGAAGGGTGCTCCGCTTTCGTCAGAAGGAGGTCGGCTTCCTTTCACAATGAGGTCGGCAGCCTTCAGGAGGTGATCATCTACCCATCAAAACCATAGGTGGGTATTTATAGACGCATCAATCATATTGATCGAATCTTCTCATCTGTTGATTGATTCAGGCCATATTCAAAATCTTTAAAATGATTTTAATATCCAAATAAAATATATCTTTAATAACAATTATCAATGATGAATTTCATAAATTCAAGATGCCGATTATAATGTATCATATAATAATGATTATTAAAGATACATTACCTAAATTGTAATCAATGTAATTCTAATTTTAAATATCATTTAAAATCAAGAATAATTAATTCCAATTTGAAAAATCTTTTTTCAAATTCAAAATTAATTTCCAAAATTAACAAGTATATTTACTCGGTTAATTGTCATGCGGATCTAATTCGATGAGTCATAACCGTAAGTCCAATTCAGTTCGCCCGATGTGTGCGATCCTGTAGGTTCACTTAATGTTGGTAGTAGGTTCAAATCTTATTTGCAACCCACAAGTCATAAGCGGCCTCTAGCAAGACATTATGACTACCAAAGTTAAGTGAGGTCGGTGATCCGAGCAACCTAACTCACAGTGTGATATTCAATCCTTTTGTCACATAGATATCTTGATCGAGCATAAGATATGGATTACATCATCCTTATATTGCTTAATTTGGTTTCTTGATTCCTGAGTAGACTGACTTAACAAATGACATTGATACTCTTATCAATTCATTTGAGCACAACCATGCTTTTCCTTAGTCACACTCATCAAGGGGCCAGAGATATCCCTCCCATATACGAGAGACACAAATTCCTTCACAAGTACTACATATATTTCCTCTGCATGATTCATTTCATGTCCAACTATAGTCTTTATTGCCATCCGGTTAAAGATGATATTAGACTAGGTCAAAACACATAATTCCTTGTGTAGGAACCCATGGTGACATTAGGTCGAAGGACTGATGTATCAGTACCATTGTGAGATATACTAATGATATCAATCCACGTAGTATTCTCACGGTGGGCTTGTCCAACACCATGTTCTCCAATATGTGTATATGATCTCACTTCAATATTATATATTCATTGTTGGTGAAATGGCCTACAGTAGAGGGGGATGAATAGTGTGTTAACTAAACTTTAAGTCAAATTTTGGTTTTAATCATTTCTTGATTAGTTAGACTAAACACAATATTAATAGCAAGCAGAAGCAATAAATAAAAAGTAGTTCAATACACAAAGTATCAATGCTAACTCAATGAGGGTTATAGTGGTTCGGCCCCAATGCCTACTCCACTATCTAAGCACCTCGCTTAGGATTTCTAAACTTACCTTTACTAGATTATATCATTTTTCTTACAATGAGGATCTTTTACCCGAAGAGTCTCCGCTCTCAACCTAAGGTACTTCCACACCAGGAAGTCTTCACCTTCTTACCGAGAGCACTTTTCCACGTCAACCTTAAGGGACAACCATCACTAATCCAAGCAAACTAAGTACACCGATGGATTTAAACCTCAAACACAAAGGCTACCACCCAACTCAATCAAACCTAGCAATCTAGGTTTACACAATGAAAATAAACAACAAAATACAATAACAATTAGAGCAAAAAACAAACTAAAGTATACTTAGCTCCAAAAGAAACTCCCTAGTCCTCATTGTTGGCCTAAGACTTTCTACCTTGGTCTTAATCTCGATTTTGATGATAACAAATATGGAACTAATGTTTCATTGAGAAATATTTTTAGGTTCCATATTGGTGAGTACTCGATGTCCTTGATCGAAAATATCAGAAAAATTGGAAAATCGGAAGGACATTGATCAGCGCGTTCGGGTTTGTAGTGGAAATCTCTCGAAGTTCGATGTGTGCACCAAAGATGTCTTTAACGAGTCTAAAGAATATATGAAAAGCTCTCCAAGTTGACGCACATTGAAGGCCGGAACCTGAAAACGAAGCGCGCAAGAAGAAGGCTGAAAAAATCAAGTTCAGCCTAGGTTCGGTCGATCGAATGATGCAAAAAATTGGCAGTAAGCCAATTCGGAAGACCGGTCAGTCAACCGAAGATGGGTAAAAAATGGAAGAAGGCTACTTCGGTCAACCAGTCGGTCGATCGACCGAGGCCAAAATCTAGTAGTGCCTGCTTCGGTCGACCGGATAGCAGAGGAACAAAATCGCGGAATCGCGACTCATTCGATCGACCGAACAGAGTGACTAAAATACAGATTGCCAGCGGTCGCTGGGCGGTCGATCGACAAGTGACCGAACGACGTCCAACGGGCGAAAAAACACCCGTTGAAGAGCCGTTTGGTTGAGGGGTTATAAATAACCCTCACCTAACTTCTTTAACCTCTCTTAACAACTAACATAAGCATTCAAAAGAGAGATTTGTGCCTTCTAGAGCTTCATTGACTTGCGCTCGCTTCTCCGATCAATGACTTTTCAAAGCGCTCATCTTCCCTCAACTCAGGCTTCGATTCGAGCTTAACGTCTTGGCGATTTGGAGGCTTTGAAGGCTTGGAAAAGAGCATTTGGTCTTGGTTTATTCTTTAAGCTCTTTTTATTGTAATTTTAATTGTTATTTGAACTTGTTTTCATTTGAGTTGAGCTTGTGAAGACCTAGGTTGTTAGGTCTTGAAATTGGGTGATTGCCTTTGTGTTTGAGACTTAATTCCGTTGGTGTAAACTTGGTTTACTAGGATTAGTTGAGTTGTCCCTTAGATTGAGATGGAAGAGTGCTCTCGGTAAGAAGCCGGAGACTTCCGAGTGTGGAAGTACCTTAGGTTGAGAGCGAGACTCTTCGGGTCAAAGTCCTCGTTGTAAGGGAAAAAAGATTAATCTAGTAAAGTTTAGTTTAGAAATCCTAAGTCGGGTGCTTAGGTAGTGGAGTAGGCATTGGGGCCGAACCACTATAAATAATTGTGTCTGCATTGATTCTACTTGTGTTTATTTCATTATCGCATTTACTTCGCTTCCGCTTGCTACTTATCTTATAATTTGCCTAAGTAACCAAAGAAACGATTAAAACCGAATTTAGGCTAATTGATTAGTAAACACACAATTCGCCCGCCCCATGCCGTCTAGTGTGGCAATTACACACAACAATTGGTATCAGAGAGGGTCCATAGATTGAGATTTCACCATCTCTTCTACAATTTGTCTCGATCTTAAAATGACACTAGAGTCGGTAGCGTCTTCACCTCCTAGGTTCGATGAATCAAACTTTTATCTTTGAAAGTCTAGGATGTATACCTACTTAAATACTAGAGGTTTTGATGTCTATAACATGATAAAATTAGAATATATTGAACCTAAGGTTGACATGCATGATTGGAGTGAACTTGACAAGAAAACGTTTCAATCTAATGGAGATTCTATGTATTCCATATTTTGTACCTTACCTAATAGCATCCTTGAAAAAGTCATGCATTGTACTTCGGCTTTTGATATTTGGGCAACTTTAAATATGCTATATGATTTTGCCAAGACCGAAGAGATTGGCATGTCTGATGAAGGTGGTGATGACAATGGTCATCCCCCTAGTACTAATCTTGGTTTTGATGTCCAAAGCACTTCTAGCCAAAGAATCACAAGCAAGAATCAGAAATGAAAACTTAGGTGCTTCATTTGCCAAGAGATGGGATACAAGAAAATGAATGGTCCTCTCTTAAAGAAGAAATCCAAAAAAAAGTGTGCTTCTCCATCCACATCTCAATCAAGTGTAGCCTCTTCTAGACATGACGATGAAGCTACATCGAACTTTTGCCTCATGGGTCTTCGGAATGTGGTATATTTACTATCTTCTAGTCATGATCAAAATAGTGATTCTAGTAGCTCAAAATTCCTTGATATGTCTTATGAAGAACTACTAGAAGAATACAAAAAGATATATGCCTTGCTTATGAAAAAGAACAAGAAAAATAGAAAACTAAAGAAAGAAAATTTAAGGCTTAGTTCTCATGAGCATGAACTAGAAAATGAAAAATTGAATACAAGTACACTTGTTTCTTGCCATGATGATTTTAAGCTTGAAATTGAGAATTTAAAAAGTGAGGTAAAAGACTTGAAAAATGAAAATGAGGATTGGAAAGCTAGATTGAAGTTTAGGAATGATGACTTGAAAAATGATTTCAAAATTAAGAATGAAAAATTGAAAATTGAAAATTGAAAATAACATGTTGAAATCTCAATTGCATGCTATTCACAAATCCATGAGTGATTTAAAAAATGAGGTTGTATTCTTGAATAGGAAAATCAATGATTTACCAAATGTGTCTTCCTTTCAGAACTCTAGAAATAAAAATGCTTATGTAAAGAATGTTAATATTCATCATCATTCTCATGTCAAGCATTCTTCCTTTAAACCTCATGTCCAAAAGAAAAAGTTTCATGAAAATTATTTTTGTTGTGGTATATATAGTCATGTTATTCATGATTGTGCATTTAAAAGATATCCAAGTGTTGCTAAGACACTTTGGATTCCTAGGCTAACTCACCCCCAAGGACCCAAAGCCATTTGGGTACCGAAGGTTTCTTTTTCTCTTGTAGGGGGAGCTACCACACATGGTTGAAGGAAAGAGATGTGTTGAAGTTGACCATGGACTTGAATGATGAATCCTCCATTGGTTGCAACTTCAAGCTACCTTGATGCCTTAGGAAAAGTTGGCATCAAAACTATTCCGGTATCATCTTCTAAGTTGCATTGTTTTACCTTAGTTGAATATTATGATACTATGCTTAATTCTAGTTGATCTTCGTGCTCTCGATTTGTTTTATTTAATGATTTTTTATTTTTTATTTCTGATCTCTAAAGAGACCTAGTTGGCCTATAACGGGCCTAAGCGATCTTGCGGTTCTAAATTGTATGCTAATTGTGGCCTTTCGGTTTTCAACCAATAGGAAGGGTTGGAGATCATATTTTCATTTATATTTCACTTGTGATATCATAAAATTCATTTTGATATCACTCGATTTTATTTTGAAACGAATTTGAAACTATTTAGCAAAGTAGATTTTGATTTTGATAATTGATCCCTCTCTTTGCTACTTAGTTTGATAACTTGCTAGTAATTATATTCTCATTATCCTACTAATGAATATTGCTTGTAAGTTATGATAAAATGGAAGGCTTTACAAATTGGAAAGAAAAAGACAAGTTTGGCAAAATTTCCAAGAATGAGGTATGAGTTTGAGTTTGGCAAAAATCATTATATAATAGTTGAATATTCATGCTTTAATGATGTCTCTATACTCATGATTGATTTTGCATGACAAATCCATGAAATTTCATGAGTAGGTAAAATTTTGATAACTTAGGAAATTTCATGATATCTTGATTGAATGGAATTTGTTCTATGTTGAAATGCATATTAGAGACCTCATTTTGAGTTAGTGGTTGACAAACATGTTTAGATACACATATCACATGAGTTTTGACCTAAGTCAACAATTTGACTTAGAAATCTCATTTTGAGTCCAAACTTCATAAACATGTTTAGGAATAGATATGACATATTTCCATGCACTTAGAATAAGAAACTCATATGGATATGGATAAAATGACGTAGAGGTCATTTCATGCTCACCTCTTTTGAACCAAGTTGACCTAAGTCAACAAATTGACTTAGATGCCTCATTTTCAATCCATATTTAAGAAATATATTTAAATTTACTTATGTTAGGTACTCGTAGATTTAAATTTGAAAAACTGAGTAAATGATAAGATTGACACTTAGCAAGTTTCATGATAACTAGTTTAGTTTTGAATGAAATCATGCTAGGTTGATATCTTGACTTAAGGACATAATTTTCATTTCAAACTTGACAAACACTCTTTACATGACCATAGGTGCCATAAAAGTTTGAAGAAAAACTGAACATGTTTTGAAAAACACCTAAAATTTACGAAAATGCCCCTGGACTTTCAAGAATTTTATGAATTTATAGAAAACAGATTTTTGACTGATTCTTGAACCTGTAGATTCCTTGAAAAATTTAGTTTGTCCAGTTAAAGTTTCAAAAATTTCTGTCAAGAATGTGACTTTAAATGAATTTAAAAGTTTGATTTTTGAAAACTTGAAGTATACTTTGACCTAAGTCAACACAGTGACTTAGAAACCTCATTTTCAGCCCAAACTTGATTCATATACTTAAATTCACTCATGTTAGATGTCTAGATGCCTAAGTTAGAGAAAACATGAGTAGATAGCAAAATTTGATACTTAGCATTTTTATGTTTTCAAGCCTACATTAAATGAAATCGTTCTAAGTTCTTATTTTGATCAAACGATATTATTTTCTCTTCAAACATGATACACATACTTTAGATGACCATATCTTGGTATCTGGAAAGTTTGAATGAAATCTGGAAATAGTTTGAAAAATTCCATTTATTTACGAAAATGCCACTAAAGTATCTCTCTTTTCAAGTTGCTCATTTTTTCGATACTTTAAATTTTCATTAGATTTACAAATGAGACTTGAAGTATGATATTTTAAATTCACTTATGGTATCGTTCTACTCATTTGATAAGAAAAATCATTTCTAGAATGATTTTTGACTCCTTGATCGATACACGAAAATATCAATACTTAAGCCTATACATGATTTCTAGACTTCGAATGTATTTATCATCTAATGCTATCATGTATGATTTAGTCACATGTTTTATATTTGATTTTTAATCCCTTTAGTTGAGATTTTCATGTTTCATGAAAAATTTTAGAGTCTCAACTTTGACTATAGGTTGACCTTTCTTGCCCTTTTTGATTGATGTCAAAAGGGGGAGAAAAATAAAGGTAAAGAGGAAGAAAGTAGAGGAAAACCATGCATATAGATAGAGGAAGTTTCTATTACATAAATATGCATGTTGATAGAGGGAGAAATCTCATATTTGATATCCTCTATGCTTAATTGTAGATATTTTCTTAAGGATGTTTGTCATCATCAAAAATGGCGAGATTGTTGGCCTAAGGTTTTCTACCTTGATCTTAATCTCGATTTTGATGATAACAAATATGAAACTAATGTTTCATTGAGAAATATTTTCAGGTTCCATATCGATGAGTACTCGATGTCCTCGATCAAAAATATTAGAGAAATTGGAAAATCGGAAGGACATTGATCGGCGCATTCGGATTCGTAGTGGAAATCTCTCGAAGTTCGACGTGTGCACCAAAGACATCTTGGATGAGTATAAAGAACACATGGAAAGCTCTCCAAGTTGACGCACATTGAAGGCCGGAACCCGAAAATGAAACGCGCAAGAAGAAGGCTAAAAAAATGAAGTCCAGTCTAGGTTCGGTCGACCGAATGTAGAAAAAAATTGGCAGTAGCCAATTCGGTCGACCGAATGATGCCAAAGTTTGGTAGTAAGCCAATTCGATCAACTGATCGATTGACCGAAGATGGGTAAAAAATGGCAGAAGACTACTTCGGTCGACCGATCTGTCGATCGACCGAGGCCAAAATCTGGCAGTGCCTGCTTCGGTCGATCGGATAGCAGAGGAACAAAATCGCGGAATCATGACTCATTCGGTCGACCAAATAGAGCAGTTAAAACAGAGATTGCCAGCGGTCGCTGGGCGGTCGATCGGTCGATCGTCCGACGATCGATCGACAAGCGATCGAACGACGTCCAACGGGCGAAAAAACACCCGTTGAAGAGCCATTCGGTTGAGGGGTTATAAATACCCCTCACCTAACTTCTCTAACCTCTCTTAACAACTAACATAAGCATTTAAAATAGAGATTTGTGCCTTCTAGAGCTTGATTGACTTGCGCTCGAATCTCTGATCAACGACTTCTCAAAGCGCTCATCTTCCCTCAACTCGGGCTTCGATTCGAGCTTAGTGTCTTGGCGAGTTAGAGGCTTTGAAGCTTGGAAAAGAGCATTTGGTCTTGGTTTATTCTTTAAACTCTTTTCATTGTAATTTTAATTGTTATTTGAACTTGTTTTCATTGGATTTCAGCTTGTGAAGACCTCGGTTGTTAGGCCTTGAAATTGGGTAGTTGCCTTTGTGTTTGAGGCTTAATTCCATCTGTATAAACTTGGTTTGCTAGGATTAGTTGAGTTGTCCCTTAGGTTGAGGTGGAAGAGTGGTCTCGGTAAGAAGGCGGAGAGTTCCGGATATGGAAGTGCCTTAGGTTGAGAACGAGACTCTTCGGGTCAAAGTCCTCATTGTAAGGGAAACAAGATTAATCTAGTAAAGTTTAGTTTGGAAATCCTAAGCGGGGTGCTTAGGTAGTGAAGTAGGCATTGGAGCCGAACCACTATAAATAATTGTATCTGCATTGATTCTACTTGTGTTTATTTCATTATCGTATTTATTTTGCTTCCGCTTGCTACTTATCTTGTAATTTGCCTAAGTAACCAAAGAAAATGATTAAAACCGAATTTAGGCTAATTGATTAGTAAACACACTATTCACCCCCCTCTAGTGTGGCCATTTCACACAACACTCATGATTCCTCAAGATGATGAATCGATGAAGAATGAAGGCTCAATCAAGATTTCAACAAGAAACTAGGGTATAGAGATGAAAATGGATCAATCAAGGTTTTAGTATCACATATAATGGCTCAAGGAATGTTAGAAGGTGTAAGGAAGGCTGGAGAGGCTTATTTATAGGGAGCCAAAGAAATGAGGCTCGGATGAAGCAAAACAACGGCTTAAAAAATAGTCGTTACCGATCGTCGGTCGCTCGCCGGTCGACCAGGCATCGACCGAAAGTCCACTGTGGGTTTCAGCCTTTCGCCGATCCCTCGTCGTTCAATGCTAGAAAGTACCGATACTTTCTGGTTTTTTTTTGGTTCGAGTTTAAGATTACAGATTTGGTTCTTTAGGAGTATTTGCATCATGATGAGAATTAATACAAATGATCAAGACACCCTAAACCTAAACTCTATTCTTTCCAACGAATCTGAGTGCGTCGACCAACGTCCTTCAAATTTTCCGATTTCTTTGATATTTTCGATCGCGAACGTCGAGCACTAATCGACTTGGAACCTGAAAGTATTTTTCCATGAAAACATTAATTCCATGTTTGTTATAATCAAAACCAAGATTAAGACCAATGTTGAAGACCTTAGGCCAACATTCATGACTAGTAAAATATGATTATAGTCAATTAGACTGCATACTAGTATTCATTCATTATCGTTTCAATGATAATGACCGACTAGCGATTGCTTAAAATAAGATTACAATTTCCAAAGGATTAGTATCAAGTCTCGTACTTGATGGCCATTAGGCAAAATCAACTATTCAAGGAGTCTATTATCAAGTTAAATACGCTCATAATAAATAATAAGATAAAGCAAGTATTCCAATTATTCAAAAGGAAAACAATAATAACAACATTATTTCATTGGCCTAGGACACACTACTGGTGGTTGTCATCTTTTGGATGGTCAGTTCTATACAATCTCGCAACAGCCAACTACTTAGGCATGACTAAAGATAATTGGTAAGACCAGGAAATTAATAATATTTGAAATTCTTCACTTTTGATGTTTTTTTCAAATAAATGTGGAAATTGTTATTATATATATATATATATATATATATATACATGGACAACAGGATATAGATGTATTGTACCAATAGGATGGTTCGACGTCCCGACATCACGTGACTGTCCGTGATAATTTCATACAAAATATTCCGATTTCACATGACTCCCCGTGATAATTCTATATAAAATATCTTGTTGTGAATCCTTTTGTATATAGATGCATTATGACAGTTTCCCGGTCCAAAAATCTCATGTTCGAACATTTTCGGCACAGACATCGAATTTGATCACCATTAATGAATTTTCGATTCGAGAAGGAGAAATTTAAGAAGTTACGCCTACTCAAAATTCATCCGTTATAGCTCCACGATGAATTCATCAGTACATCCAACTTCGATCGCCCAACATATTCTGTCAAAAAGTTGGCAATAACTTCAGTTAATGTCTTTAGGTGGGATTGTCTTATTCCATTCGGGATTCATGTTATTCATATTGCATTAAGTATATCTTTTAGTCATTAACTTCATTCTAAATTTCGGCAGCATCTCCCTATAGTTTTTCAAAAAACAAGGGAGATACAAGCCAAAATTTAAAAATGAATAATGACTAAAAGAAAAAAACTAAGTGCAATAAAAATAACTATATTCTTAAATTGTCCAATTAGGGACAATTCAAGGGTTGTACGTCGTATAAAAGATCATCTACTTCGTTTACACGAACATACAACCCCCGAACGGATCTAAGGTTTTGCAAAATTATAACTTGACTCGTCGATGAATACGTGAAACGTATCAACTCGTCATGATTAATTTATTTTCTAAATTTGTGAATGCCGGTGCGAGTCCACAGTGGACGATTCGGACGCGAGTCCAAAGTAGATGAATCCGGCATGAGTCCACCATGGATGATTTAGGCACGAGTCCAAAGTTGACGATTCGGGCGCAAGTCTGCGATGGATGATTCCGGCGCAAGTACACAGTGGACGATTCTAATTGATCTCAATCTAAAAATTTACAGTAAAAGTAATCTAATTAATCTAAACTAAAACTAACTAACATATATAATCTAAATCTATGTCACACCCCAAACCCGGTATGATCGACCAGGATATGCCACGTACCCTGAAGCCTAACCCAACTCATCAAAACAACAATAATCGAAACAGTGGAAGATTTTTTTTTAAAAAAAGAATAGACATGACATCACGAACCAAACCAAACCAAAACTCAATATGAACACACTGAACAAGTTTATTAAAAAGGAGTTCAAATAAATAAATAAGACTCCCCAAATAAAAATAAAATGCGAAAATCACGACCTGAGTCAACATGACTCAACAAATCAAAGAGACACTAAAATGACTCAGGTATCCTCCTCGATCATGACATGTCACGAGACCCGCTGCCCTGCCGCCACCAGCCACACTATTGCACTCCGGTACCTCTCTGATCTAACTCAGGTGCTGAAAAATAACATAAATGAGGGAAAGTCCAACTAGGACTTAGTGAGCAGATCAGTCCTCAATTCACCAAATCAATCATCATGCATAAAAACACAAATAGCCGATATAAATAACGTAACACCAACGTCAGAATAAATCAGCAATAATATATCCATAGCTCTACGCATGAAAACAACATCTGTGAATAAGTATTAAATATCTTTAAAAATGACGGACAAGCATCAATAACACATCCGCTACCCTACTCATATCCACAACAATAAGTATAAGCATCCATCAATAGTTATAAACATATCCACAACAATAAAATAGGATGAATGCAACACCTCAATCATATGCATGCAATGCAACACCACAATCATATGCATGCTCTCCGGACCCGTCGGTCCCACATAGCCACATAGGGTAGGTAGACGGGTGGCCGCCGAACTACTACCCAGCTCAGTGCCGTCACTTTGGGGCATGCCCTCTCCTCACCGGCACTGGCTCTTCCGAGCTAGCCTGTTGGGGCATACGTTCCCCTCACCTGCTCGGGTCTCCGAAGCGTCTCTTTGGGGTATGATCTTCCCTCACCAGTCGGACTTTCGGAATAAGGCCAACGCTGTCTCTTTGGTGTATACCCTCTCCTCACCAGCGAGGCTTCCGACAAATGCAACAAGCACATCACAACACCACACACGCAAGTATATAAGTATGAACAATATGTGCAATCAACAAGTAATAAAAGACATGTCAAGTGCATACCTCATCCTCCACCTCCTCCTGTTATACATCACAATCACATACCGATATATATGTATAAATAGTGCTCATAAATCATGAATGCTCAGCACGAATAAATAATCATAAAATAGAATTATAACACTATAAGAAAAGATGCACGTGTATCATGAAAGCAATGCAAAAAGAAACTCCAACTATACACCAATGAACTGGAACATGATAAAATAACTCCTCATAGAAACCACTGATCTAGGATAAAATTCACCTCATTAAATACTATATCCATGAATCATCTCAGATCGAATCATAAAAATATATAAAATATGATTTTTCAGCTCGCCACACAAAACGAGGCAACACCCGGCTACTGTTTTCAAAATTTGAAGGTCTGATGGCGAAACAGACCTCACCAATGAATCCAGAACATCGATTAGTGGAAATTCATACATAACATGAATAATTTTGCTAACTTTAAGGCCTCCAAATAATTATTTAGGATAATGAAAGAAATGCCTTAATTTATTTAATAAATCACTGCTATAAATAAATATAACGGTGTTACAATCAATAAACCAATAATGAAATCTCAGTCCTTCATCTAAACATGATCACATCACATCCTTCCATCTAATAAGATGCAATCACAGCCCTCTATTTAACATGATGTAATCTCAGCCTTACATCTAACCAGATGCAATCACCACCCTCCATCTACATGATGAAATCATAATCTTACATCTAATCAGATGCAATCACAGCCCTCCATCTAACCAGATGCAATCACATCTCTCCATCTACATGATGCAATCACAGCCTTACATCTAACCAGATGCAATCTCAGTCGTCCATTTAACCAGATGCAATCACAGCTCTCCATATAACCTAATGCAATCTCCACCCTTTATCTACATGATGAAATCATAACCTTACATGTAATCAAATGCAATCACAGCCCTCCATCTAACCAGATGCAATCACAGCTCTCCATCTATACAAGATCAAATCCTTGCTCTTCATCTCAACCACTTCAATCCAACCCTTCATCTCACCCAAACTAATCTCAACCCTCTGTTTCATCTCCTCACCTAATCACTTCATCTTCTCCTCCCCTCACCCACCACCGCCGCCGCTCATCGATGGGGTCTGGCCGGACGGGGACCCTGCCGGGTCACCGACTGTCCGACGGCGGCTCACCGCCGCCTGGCGCTCGACGACGGCCCCAAAAGAGGCGGCTAGGCCGGCTGCCCCAAGGGGCGGGCAGCGCCTAGCACAGTCGCAAGTCGTGCCCACCTGGGCAGGCGACAGCCCAGTCGGCAACGCCGTCACCGGCCTGACCCACCGCCGCCTCTGGCGGCGGTCGCGCCGGCGGCAGCTGCACAAGGCAACAAGAAACTTTTCTTCTTCTTCTTCTTCTTATTTTATTTTTTTTTTCAAAGGAAGAACCACGATTTTTATTTCCGATTCGATACGAGAAAATGCGTCAAAAATCAACGAAAAATCCCGAAACATGATAACAACGACATGAATCAAGAATTGGAGAAAATAAGGCCTAAATCCACTCATCGGATGGAGAGAAAATGGAAGGAAAAGACGCGCAGGATCTTCCCCCGATCGACAACGACGAACTCGCGAAAATCCAGCTCCGGCGGCTCCTCCTCCTCGATGGCGCCCTCTCTCCTCTCTCCTTTGCCTTGGGTGGTGCTCAGCTTAAAACCCCTGGCTGCACACCCTAGGGTCTAATTTCTAGATACTGATTGTGTCCAATTGACCAAAATACCCCTACCTAAGAGATCTGACTTAAACAGCCCATAACTCATCCGATCTAACTCTGATTCGAGATCCGATTGCACCGCCAAATTTGCCTTGAGACCCTCTATCACCCTAGCATGCTAAATCACAGAGATAAGATAAATAAAATTTCTCTTAATTTTTCTAATTTAAATGCTTGCTCGGGTCTAATCCCGAAGCTTTTCGTTAATCCGCGCTAACTAAGGCCCACGATCCCCCACCCAAAAATAAAATATTATTATTAAGATTTTTGGGTATCACAATCTAAATCTAATTAACATTAAAAAAACATTAATAGTAAAAAGTTAGCATTTAACCCTAAATCTAATTTTAACATATAATTTTAACATTAAAACATTAACGGTAAATAACATTAAAGAAATCTAAATCTAATTTTAACCTAAATCTAATTTAGACCTAAATTTATTAACATTTAACCTAAATCTAATTTAATCTAATATTAAACAAAAACAAATTAATAGATAATAATAATAAAAATAAAAAATAGTCACTGTCGGCGGCGGCCGAAACCTAGGGTTTTGGCCCCAGTCGGTCGAAGATGGGAGGAAGAAGACCTAACCTGAAATTAGTCGGCGACGAGATTGGGGCGGCGGCGAAGGCTTGCGGGCGACGATCGGCGAAGACCAAGGCTTGAGGATTTCAAATGCTTGTGGATGGCGGCGACGGGCAGCGATCAGCGACGTGGAACTCGGCGATGGCGGCGAAGGGCTTCGACGACAATAAGTCGACGGAGAGCAACGCGCAGAAAGAAGAGCGGGAGAAAGAAGAGGGGTTGGGCACAAACGCAAATAAAAACCTTTTTCACCGATGGCTCATGAGCCGTCAGTAAACATTGGATTCTTATTTACTATATCACCAACGGCTGATATTACATATCATCATATCTTACATAATAAAATTATAGACAATAAAACAAACAATATTGTTCGTTCCATTTTTTATTTTTTCAGTTTTTAACATGGAGATCATATTGAACGTGTGTATTTTCTTGATTTCTTGAGGAAATTTGCGAAAATTAACGAAGCGAATGAAGAAAATGAAGAAGTGAAGTAGAAGGATTTCATCACCGTCGATTGGCCGGAGCCTTGGAGGAGAGATGAATGGCTGTACTCGAGTATGGAGAGCTTAAATACATGAGTATGTGTTATTGTATACGGTACCATATGAGATTTTTTCTGATTTTTTTAGCATTTTCGTGTATTTTGGCTACAATGGTATAATGGAAAGATATTTCGTGGAGTAAATTAATAAGGAAAAAAAAATCATATAATCGGTGGGACAGAACTTAATATGTCTCGGTTCCCATGCGCCAAGCAACCCTATGCGGTGGGACGCATGGTGTCAGTATATTGGGTCGCAGCTCCATGGAAGTTTTTTTTCCTATGAAGACATGTAATCTAGCAACAGCCAACTAAGTAGGCATGACTAAAGATAATTAGTAAGACCAGGAAATAATATTGGAAATTATTCACCTTTGATCTGTATGTCAAACAAATGTGGACATTGTTTACCTTGTCTTATATGAAATTAAGAAAAATCCATTTATCTCCAAGCACATGGCATCATCTACACATCCACCGAAACCGCATTATTTAGTCAACCACTGAACTGTTAATTATTTTCCAGATAGGTTGATCCCATCCTAATTAATTTAATTCTTAATCGAGGTTTGTACCAGAGACTACTTAAAAACAGCCTGACTTGATCAGTTCCAAATCGAAAATAACAATATTTCAAGTCCTGGCTAATTTGGTCCCTCTGAACGTAAAAATAGTAATTACACGTGAAAGGGGTGTTTAGTTGCCCGCAAGTATAAATGTTGCAAAAAGTATTTGCATACAAAAGTAAATGTTCACGAATACAATTTGCAATCTACTGTTTGGTTGCCCGCAAGTAGAGTTACAATTTCTATTTGCAAGTGTTTTGTTGATCGTAAATGAAAATTGCAATTACACTTGCAATTTGCATATTCGTATCTAGGTCTACTAATTTTGGCACGATCTGATATAGGGTGGCAGTTTTTGGCCTGGCCCGATAGCCCGACCTGACGCGGCATGAAAAAATCGGGTCCGGGTCGGCTTTTATTGGGTTCGAGCTATTACCGGGTCGGCCCGATAAGGCCGATCCCTTATCGTGCCGGGTCGGGCCAAGTGTTATCGGGCTGGCCTGACCCGATAGCCCGATAAACACTTCAGATCGATATTAGCGGATTTAAAATTCATTAATTATCAAGCTTTAAATTGATTTTAAATATTTTTTAGTGGTATCGGGCTAAATGGGCTGCACTGACCCATTATTTTTTGTGTCAGGCCAAGTTCGTGTTTTTGGGCCGGGCCGGAGTGGTGTTTTCAGGCTCGATCGGGCACGAATTTTTTCGGCCTAGGCTGGGTCAGGCACGAATTTTTTTGGGTCGAGCCGAGTCAGACACGAATTTTTTTGGGTCGGATCAGGTCGGGCTGGGCCTTCCACGAATTTTTTCGGGTCAGGCCGAAAACTTAGGCTCGACACTATTTACTAGACCTAATCTGATAGTCCAACATGATAAAATCATAATTAGGGAACCCATTTTCGTGTCGGGCCAAGGGATGTAGGTCCAACCCAGCCTTATAGCCCGAGCCCGAAGTGGCGACCTCGTGCCGGACTGGGGTAAAATATGTTTTACATTATTTGATTACTTATCAAAATAAATTAATAATTTTTAATATTTATATAATACTAAAAATATATTTAAAAAATCTATCAAACGGCATCAGATCTAAAATCTGACACTATCATCGTGTTCAGCGCGCATAAACCTACAACTTTAATATTTATCTCGTCTCCATCTAATGACTCTAAGTCGTCAAAATTAATTATTTTTTAATATTTAAATTGTTGCATTTGTAGCCCATAATTTTGTATTACGGGCTTTTTGGGCTGCAATTTTTTTACGACCAATAAATAATATTAGAAATACAAATTGCAACCGATAAATGCTGCAAAATACTTTTACGGTTAATTAAATAAATTTATTATCTAAATATTACTAATAGAGTTGCAACATTGAATTTGCTGACAATCAAACGTCACTAAACGTCACCAAGTAAAATTTAAATCTTATTTTATTAGAGAAAATATAACCGAATAAATTAATTCAATTTTATTTGTCAACCAATACGTACATGTGAACGGTGCAAAAGGATGAAGGTGAACGCCTCAAGGTTTAATCGAGCGAGTAGCTTAGAGCCCAGAAATAAATGATAAATAGATAAACAAACAAAAAATGCTTTGTAGAAGACGATGATCGATTAGTAGAGAGGCTGTAAATTCAAATTCCAACGACGGGAAGAAAATTCTCAAATTGCCATGGCAACCGTGTTAGAAAATGAAATGCTCGGCCGGCTCGGCAAAGCGAGCATCGCAGTATGATCGACGAAATCTTTGAGCGCTGCCACCGCTTCAAGAATCCTCCTCAGATCATCGGTGCAGCCAAAGCCGGCGGCCTCCCGTCGCCGAACCGCGTACACGTAGAACGTCAGGCTCCCCTTCCGGAACTTGAACCGCGACAGCTCGCATCCCGTGAGCCCTCGAACGAGCTTCCTGTTCACGTCCCCGAGCGGGATAACCGGCGGCCACTGCCGGTCGGCCGTCGACTTTAGCCCCTCCGACTCGAAAACGAAGACCACCACCTTGGACTTCTTGGTGCCGAGGCCGAGCGTGAGGGTGTGCCACGCGCGCTGCGCCAAGATGGTGAAGTTGGTGGGCACGTAGGTGGTCGTGGAAGGGAAGGGAAGGCTCCGGGACTGGCGCAGGTAGGAGGGCGGCACGTTGATGAGCTGTGAGAGCTCGAGGGCGGAGGCGCAGCGGACGGTGAAGGTCTTCACCAGCAGCTGGCCGCCGAACCGGAGGCCCTTGACGTCCTTGCACGGCTTGAAGTAGAGGTTGGCGGCAGATGTATTCTTTGGGTGCTTCTTCTCCTTCTCCTTCTTCTTCTCTTCTGCCGTGATGGTGGTTTAGGGTGTATTTGTGTGCTTGGTGGTTTTGAGGGCTCTCAAGGGTGGAGGAGTTGAATAATATTATTGAATATCAGTTGTTCCAGCCAATTTCATCCTTTTTTTAATGTTTATTTATATACATTTGATTGGTTCTGTAAATTCAATTGATTCCACAGTTCGTCTTGTCAATATAAAAACATAGAAATAGTTATCATTCTTATTTTGTCGATGATTTCAGTCTTTTAGGAATAATTGCAAACTATATAAAAATCATGCGATTTTTCAAAGATCGCAAATAATTTTTTTTTCCACCAATTTATTATCTATTTCAATCCTTCAACAAAGTACAGTTGATTGCAATCTGCTTGCGGTCCAAATCTATTCAACCCAACACCATCGATCCGGTAAAATAAACTCAGCAAAATATCTACACAAGAGAAGGGGGAAATAACTACTATCGAGTCCGACTCCATAAAAGTTGCGTCTAGAGAAGGAGGTAAAATACTGTGCACCAAAGCTTAAATGACAACTTAACAATTTTGAGTTTACTAATTCAACTAGGGTTGTCCGTTCGGTTCAAACCGAACTGATTTTGATCAAATGAATTTTTTTTTTTTACCCAAACTTCAACCCGAACCCGAACCAAATAATTCCTAACCCGATTTACCCCGAACCGAAATTATTCGGTTCGGTTCGATTTTCAACCCAAAAACCGAAATTTTAATTAATTCGGTTAAAAATTCAAAATTCAAAATAATTGCTTAATACCTAATTACTTACCTGGGTTAAAAATATAAAAAAAAATTATTTTTTTAATTAATTCGGTTTTCGGTTCGGGTCGGTTCCCGAATTCCGGGAACCGAATCCGAACCGAAATTCAAATTTTGGTTCGGTTCGGGTCAAACCTACAACCGCTGAAACCGAACCGAACCGAAAATTTTGATTCGGTTTTTCGATTCGATTTGGTGTGAACCGAACAATGGACACCCCTAAATTCAACTAACAATCTTAGGCACGTAAGCATAATTTAGTAAATTAAAAGTATCACGAGTAAATAAATGCTATGAATTCAAAAACTGAATCACAATGTTAACAAAAAGATTTTAGAGTGGTACAACTTTTTAACCAAGCCTAACTACATTCACTAAGGGGGCGTTTGGTTGCACGCAAATGCAAATGCTGCAAAATATATTTGCATGTAAAATGGAAGTTGTAATTACACTTACAACTTCTAACTTGCATCATACAAAATTTTTCGGACCAGGTCGAGCACAAACTTTTTCGGGCATGGCCGGGCCGACCACGAATTTTTCCGGCCCTAATCGGGCAAGAATTTTTTAGAGCCAAGCCGGGCACAAATTTTCTTGGGCCGAGCCAGGCATGAATTTTTTCAAGCCGAGCCAGGCATGAATTTTTTCAGGCCGGGCCGGGCATGAATTTTTTTGGGCCAGGCAGGAATTTTTTCGGGTAGGCCAAGCAAGGCCGGGCAGGAATTTTTTCGGGCGGGTCAGGCAAGAAATTTTTCAGACAGGGTCAGGCAGTAATTTTTTCGGGTCGGGTCGGGCCGTGCACGAATTTTTTCGAGTTGGGACAAGTTGGGCAGCGCACAAATTTTTCCAGACAAGGTTGGGTCGGGCATGAATTTTTTTCCAGATCGGGCATGAAAATCTTCGGAACGGGGCGGGACACAAATTTTTTCGGGCAGATCGGGGCACGAATTTTTTCGGGCAGGGCTTGGCCGACCATGAATTTTCTCGGGCCTTACCGGGCACAAATCTTTTTGGACCTAGCTAGGCAAGATTTTTTTCGTGCCGGGCGGGGACCAAAATTTTTTAGGTCGGATCAAGAACGAATTTTTTCGGGCCGGGCCAGACACAAATTTTTTCAGGCCGGGTTGGGCACAAAGTTTTCGTGCTGGGTCGGGCCCAAATTTTTTGGACTGAGCCAGGATAGGCTGGGCAGAGCACAAATTTTTCAGGCCGGGCTAGGTCGGGCACGATTTTTTTTTGGGCTAGGTCGAGCTGGGAAAGAATTTTTTTTCGCATCAGGGCGGGCCGGGGCACAAAATATTTCGGGCAGGGCCAACCACAAACATTTCGAGCCTGGCCGGGCATGAAATGTTTTGGGTCGGGTTAGGCACGATTTTTTTTGGGTCGAGCCATGCACGATTTTTTTTGGGTCGGGCTGGGATAGGCCCGGCAGTGCACAAATTTTTTCGGACATGACTGGGTTAGGCACAAATTTTTTTCCGGGACGGGCATGAATTTTTTTCGAGCTCGGCCGGGGCACGAATTTTTTCATGCCGGCAGGTGTACGAATTTTTTCGAGCAGGGTCGGACCGACCACGAATTTTTTCGGGCCAGGTTGAGCATGAATTTTTTCGAGCCTAGCCAGGCACAAAATTTTTTAGGCTAGGCCGGGCACGAATTTTTTCGGGCCGGGCTGGACATGAATTTTTTCGGGCCGGGTCGGGCAACAAATTTTTCAGGCCAAGACGGACACGAATTTTTTCTGGCCGGGCCGGTCACAAATTTTTTCGGACCAAGCTGGACACAAACTTTTTTGGGTCGGGCTGGACACGAATTTTTTCAGACTGGCTCGGGCAAAAAATTTCGTGCCGAGCTTGAGACATTTTTTCGGGCCGTGCCGAAAACTTTGGCCCGACACGATTTGTGAGACCTAGTCTAATAAATTAATAATTTTTTATTTTTATATAATACTAAAAATATATTTAAAAAATCTATCAAACGACATCAGATGTAAAATCTGACACTACCATCGCGTTCAGCGCGCGAAAACCTACAAGTTTGATATTTATCTCGTCTCCATCTGATGACTCTACGTCGTCAAAATTAATTATTTTTTAATACTTAAATTATTATATTTGCAGCCCGCAAACTTGTATTGCGGACTTTTTGGGCTGTAATTCTACTTGCGGCCCACAAATGATATTAGAAATATAAGTTGCAACTAATAAATGCTGCAAAATAATTTTGCAGCCAAACAAACAAATTTGTTATCTAAATGCTGCAACTAGAGTTGCAGCATTTGCACTTGCGGGCAACCAAACGCCCCCCAAAGTTATCCTCTTAGAAAATTCACACATTTTACGAAGTAATTGCTTTTTATCTAAAGGTACTGTTAGGAAGAAAATGAGTCTTCAAGCAAGGATCCAAAAATCCAAATGCCAAAAGAAAAAAGGGATAATAGACTAAAAAATCACAAGGTTTGCAAAACTTTTACGTTCTACCCACGATTTCAAATTTAGCCTGTAAATGCACAACGTTTGACGTGGAGGTAAATGACGCTTGCGAGTCCTAACGGCATCATACGTGGCTTGCCACATCATCTAAAACTTAACTTTTACTTAACTTTTTACCTTTTACCCAAAACATCAAAACGATCGGCGATCGGCGTGGGCGGATGATCGGCGGGCGAGCGTGGTGCCGACCTGTCGGCGATCTTTGGGCTAAGATTCGAAGATTCTGTGGACCATCTATCGGCGCAGGTGAGTACAATAGTTCGTTAGTTATTTATTTTGTCGACAAATTCAATGTGGACCATTAAGTTGTTGTCTTCTACCACTTCATTTTGTCTTCAGGTAACTGTAGTTTCCTTGTTTAATTTTGTCTCCCTATGTTGTCTGTTTGTTGTCTCGATTTGCAGGGCAGTTTATTGATTCCAGACAGTGAGGGCAGTTGTGGTCCCTGATATGTCAGTCTCATTTAATTTACGTTTGTACCATGGGGGGAAGATGTTATTTCATCCTCGAACAGAATATGTAAAAGGGAAAGTGAGGGAAGTAAGTTTAACAGAGGAGAACAGTGAAAAAATATCAATGGGAGAGCTCGAATCGATTCTACATGATTTAGGCTATGGTTGACCTCAAAAAATATGGTATCGAGTTCCAAAATACAACCTCGATACTGGGATTATGGAATTAAAGACTAATAGTCAGGTTAAGGAGATGGTTGAGCATGGGACCAGCCATGGCATGATTGATGTGTATGTAGAAGCTATAAAGGAAAGAGAGATTGTGGAACATTAAGTTCTTGAATCTAATGATTCTGATTATCTCTCAGAAACTGATGGTTCTGAGAGTATAGCCGATGATGACAATGCCACTAATATTGATGATGATGATGACTTTGTTCGCCCAAATCGTCCGCGCGCGTCGATCGTCGATCGTTTTGATGTTTTGGGTAAAAGGTAAAAAGTTAAGTAAAAGTTAAGTTTTAGATGACATGGCAGACCACGTATGACGCCGTCAGGACACGCAAGCGTCGTTTATCTCCGCGTCAGGTAAGTTGAGACGACACATGACAATTTGGTAGATGGCATCAACGGAAGTAAACGTTGTGCATTTATAGGCTAATTTAAAAATCGTGGATAAAACGTAAAATTTTTGCAAACCTTGTCATTTTTTAGTCTATTATCTCAAGAAAAAAAAATCAAAACGAATAAATTTAGAAAACACAAAGAACACCAAAATTTACGTGATTCGGCCCGGCGGGATATCGGGCCTACTCCACGGGGAGAAGAGGGCACTTGATTTTATTAGAGTGAGGAGAAAATACGGCTAGTACAAGAGAATCTGAATACAATTGATAACTAAACTGTAAATAAAAAACATTACCTGTACTCGAATATTCTTTTGCACCTCGGAATCTGGATTCCTGCTTCTGCCTGAAAATTATGAATGCGACGTCCTTGATCTTCTTGCTTCTACCTGAGACGGTGTGAAGGGGAAGAGAGCCGCCGCCGAAAAAAGAATCTTGCTTAAGAAATGGAGTAAATGGGATGATATGAGATATTGGGATGTTTGGAACTGCATATTAGGCTCCTATTTATACTGGAGTAGGAGAGCCGATCTATGCACTTTGATCGGCGAGAATATTGAAGAAATCTTCCGCGTACAATGAGCTGAGTCGTTCGATTTAATCACGTGGCTGCTGTGATTAATTTGACCGAGAAACTTTACAAATTTAAGGTGGTGCAACTTGGTGCGGCTTCGAGTTCTGCGCATGGAACTCGTTCAATGTGCAGCCAATAAAAAAAGGGTTAATTACATGATATATCCTGAATTTTAGGGGTTTTCCCAATTTTGTCCCAACTTTTTATTTGTACCAATTGTATGCTCAAACTTTTATTTTGTATCAATTATATCCCGATGTCAATCAACAGTTAACTTTGTCGTTAGAGCGCTGATGTGGCATTGCTGATGTGTACCAGCAAAAATAAAAAAATTGTTAATGCCACATCATCAATATGGTTAATTACATGGTATATCCCAAACTTTGGACGTTTTCCCAACTATATCCCAACTTTTTTTATTTATATCAATTGTATACCCTAATTTTTATTTTGTATCAATTATATTCCGATGCCAATTAATAGTTAACTTTGTCATTAGAGTGTTGATTGGCGTTGTTAACGTATATCAACAAAAATAAAAAAAATTAATATTACATTATCAATTTTATACTATTCTCAAGTGCTAATGTGGATTAATAAACGAGTCCATATCAGCACTTAAAAAGTTGGGTTATTATCCCTAATAATTAACTCGACATCTCATCACTTAAGAAACCCGACTTCTTAAGTGATGATGTAGATTTTTTTTAAAAAAAATCTACATGAATATACCATGTAATTAATTATAAACAAAGGTTAATTATAATCAAGTGCTGGTGTTGAGTTACTTGAAGTCGAGAAATATAAATAAGGGTTAGAAGTCAAATTTCTTAAGTGCTCGAATATTGGGTTGTGTCAAGTTATTAGGGGATAATAATCCGACTTCTTAAGTGCTGATGTGGACCATTTATTAATCCACATCAGCACTTGGTTTTAATATAAAATTGATGATGTGGAATTAATGTTTTTTATTTTTTGTCGATACACGTCAACAACACCACGTTATCGATGTAATGACAAAGTTACCTATTGGTTGATGTCATGATATAATTGATACAAAATAAAAATTAGAATATACAATTGATATAAACAAAAAACTTGGAATATATTTGGGAAAATCTCAAAAGTTTGGAATATACCACGTAATTAACCAAATTGATGACGTGACATTAACGAACTTTTTATTTTTGATGATACACGTCAGCAATGCCATGTTAGCGCTCTAACGGTAAACTTAACTGTTGATTAACATCGGAATATAATTGATACAAAATAAAAGTTTGAGTATACAATTAATATAAATAAAAAGTTAGAATAAAATTGAGAAAACCTCTAAAAAAAATGACTTCTACATCTTTATCATTTGATCGGTCAACTGCGTAAACCTTTAATCTTCAATTCATGTAATGACAAAAGGTAAAAGATAATGTTAAACATTATTTAATTGCATGTGTGTATCAATTGATGGCAAGGCTCCATGCGAATCTTTAAACACCTGCAACTTTCATTTGAGAAGCCTCTCTTTTATTTTTCCTTTTATATCCAGCCTCGTATTTATGACCCGTTTTAAATTTGGATCGGCTTTAAATTAAATCAACCTTCACAATTTCCTTCTTTGATGAGATTTAAGCCTGATATAGTCTTCTCCTCTTCTCCCAAGAGCCATGTAGGGCTAACCTGTGTCTTGAATCAGTCTTACCAAATTCAGGCAGTGTTCAAATTTGGCCGTTGGAAGTACTTTAGTCAGCATATCTGCAGGATTGTGAGTCGTGTCAATTTTTTGAAGCTTTATTTCTCCTTTTGAAATAATATCCCTAATGAAATGAAATCTGACGTCGATGTGCTTCGTCCTTTCATGAAACATCTTATCTTTTGACATATGAATTGCACTCTGACTATCACTATGCATGACTATGTCCCCATTTTGATAAGTTAGCTCTTTTATCAGATTTCCAACCCAGATTGCTTCTTTAATCGCTTATGTAATAGTCATGTACTCCACTTCAGTGGTGGAGAGGCGAAAGTGGGCTGTAGGCCAGCTTTCTAACTTACTGCAGTTCCACCTATAGTGAAGATGTAGATAGTAATTGATCTCCTCTTATCAAGGTCATCGACATAATCCGAGTCTGAGTATCCTGCAAACGATTCATTAGTTCCACCGAAAATAAGATTGACTTTAGAAGTACCTTGTAAGTAGCGCAGGATCCATTTAACTACCTCCCAATGTGTTTTTCCTGGATTTGCCATGTACCGACTGACAACATTGACTGCATGTGCTATGTTTGGGCGGGAACAGATTATGACGTACATAAGACTGCCAACTGCGCTTGCATAGGGTACCTGTGACATGTCAATTCTTTCTTTTTCATCTTTCAGGCATAGTAACTCTGATAATTTGAAGTGAGCGACAAGAGGTGTCTTGACGGATTTTGCTTCTTGCATGTCAAAGCGCTCAACCACCTGCTTTACATAACTCTCTTGTGTTAGGTACAACTTTCTAGCTTTGCGGTCTCGCTTTATCTCCATCCCAATGATTTTTCTTGCAGCCCCAAAGTCCTTCATGTCAAATTCACCTTTAAGGTGTTTCTGAAGCATGTCTATTTTAGTAATATCTTTTGCCGCAATAAGCATATCATCAACATAAAGAAGTAGATAAATCTTAGAACTAGCTGATTTCTTTAAATAAACACAACTGTCAAAAGATGATCTACTGAAATCAATACCAAGCATAAACTGATCAAACCTCTTATACCATTGTCTGGGAGATTGTTTGAGGCCATAGAGTGGCTTCTTTATGAGGCAGACATGATCAACTTTATTTTTTCTTCAAACCCTTCTGGTTGTGTCATGTAGATTTGTTCTTCTAAGTCACCGTGTAGGAAAGTTGTCTTTACGTCAAGCTGTTCTAACTCCAAGTCTTGCATGGCTACTAATGCTAGAAGAACACGAATAGATGTATGCTTAACCACAGGAGAGAAAATATCTTTGTAGTCAATACCTTCCTTTTGACTGTATCCCTTTACCACCAGCCGAGCTTTATAGATGCCGCCTTCTTTGAGTTTGTAGATCCACTTGCACCCAACAAATTTCTTGTGCAGTAAAGGCTTTACAAGTTTCCAAGTATTATTTTTCTACAAGGACTTGAATTCTTCTGTCATAGCTTCATGACACTTTCTTGAATCTGTCCGATTTAGGGCTTCTTTATAGGAGACTGGTTCTTCAGTGCATGGAGTTTCTTTTGCTATTGCTGGAGCATATGTAGAAACATTTGCATACCTAGGAATACGACGTGGTGCTCGCCTAGGTCGGTTGAGGGCGATGGAATAAGGATTCTCCTCCTCAACTTGATAATGCTCCTCTTGGACCCTGTGTGGCTCCTCCTGAATTTGAACATGTTCTTCAGTGGTCTATTCTAACGAAGCACTGTCATTGGCTTCTATGGAAGGTGGTCGAGGCGCAGGTGTAGGGAACTAGAATTCTTTGGTAACAGGCTGATGTGGTGTCACACCCCAACTGAGGGTAGTGTGACCGGCCAGGGCCAACATCCTGCCATGTAGCCTACTGTCTACACTAACTGACAATAAAATTGAACATATCGAGAAAGGAAATCACAACACAATCTATTACTTAAAGTTTTCGAAATTCACAAATATATGTTTTTCCACCCAAAGAAGAAAACCAACATCGTCGCAAATAGAACATCTCAAGTATCAAAGTTATTATAAATTTTTCAAAACACAACTATCAGTATAGAAAAGGAAAATAACTATTACAAGACACTGGACTATGATCAAAGGACGCCGCTACGAGATATGGCACCACCACCTACCCTCCAGCTGCACCATGACGACAAGCCTCGATCACTGATCATGCTGTGCAAAAACAAAGGAAACAAACCGTGAGTCCACTTGGGACTCAGTGAGCAGTTCTTCCAAACCTCCACATAATCCATAATTAGTCATGCATTAATATAAAGTAGCATAAAATATAATCAGGGAGGTAAGCTACTTTTTAGTCTGACTATCGACCCCATGGGTCATTCTGTATAGACCATATAGGAGAGACCTGCCATAATGGCCTAACTTTGCCACCTGGCATCCGGCCCTTAAGGCCTACTTATGGTATAAGAATCCCGGCTACAACCGGCCTTACCATACAAGGTAGAATTACACTGGCCGTTCGGCCACATCATATCAAGATGTAAAGAAGAAATCCCGGGCCAATGACTAGGATGGTCTACTAGTCTCCGGACACCGTCTAGGGTAGCGATAGCTAGTCCCACCCAACTGGGGTCTGACACCTAGCGGGCCCGCCGGTGCATCTCAAGACCCAATCTCTAGCCAAGTCAAACATTGATCATTTCTGATCACCCATGCTTCTCGGCAGACCATTGCAAGCACATCACACAATCAAAATATCCTATGGTTTCCTTATATACACCGCGGGCAGTTGCCCACATCCGGCCCTCACTCGGCCTATAGGGTCAATAATTCAATGCCGCCCTTCCGAAAAATGTGCACACCTAATAATTCTAGATTTCCAAAAATGAATACAAGAAGTCTTAGAAGTTGAGTCATTCCCTAGTTATGTTTCCATATCTAATATGTACCTTGTAAAGTCCTACATGTTATCTAGCGTCCACTACTAGAAATTGAGTCTTCAGCAACGGCTGCTCAAGCCGTTGCTATTTGCAACGGCATTCTTACGGCTGCTCAAGCCGTTGCAGATATGTTGTATCTGCAACGGCTTTCTAACGGACACGCGAGCCATTGCTGATGATAACTTATTAGCAACGGCTTTCTAACGGGCGAGTGAGTCGTTGCTAATAAGTTTATATAGGTCGCAAATCGCGCCCGCCCCTTCTTCGTCTTGCTGCTGCCGCCGCCGCCTCCTCCCGCCTCTCGTCGCCGCTGTCGACGCTGCCGTCCATCCTCGACCGCCGATTTCAGGTATTCATCGCCGCCTGGCCATCTCTTCCCATTGCGACCAGCGGGAAATCCGACCGAAATCCTATTTTTAGGGTTTCGGCCGGCGATGGACGGCCGATGGCCGCCGCTGGATCTTGTACAGTGTCCGGACACTGTACTCCGGCGCTGGAAATTATAGATTTATTTTTATTTTTTTATTTTTTTTATTTGTTAATTAATTATTTAGATTAATTGTTTAATTTGTTAGATTAATTTTTAGGGTTTAGATTAATTTTTAGAGTTTATATTAATTTTTAGTTTAATTTAGTTAGATTAATATTTAATAATGGTAGGTTAATTATTTAAATTAATGAAAATGATGTAGATTAATATTAATTAATTAGTTAAAATATTGTTAATTGGTCCAAAGTTGTCCTTAGTGGACTCGCGTCGGAATTATCCACTTCGGCATTGTGCCAGAATCGTCCACTTCGGACGCGCGCCGGAATAGTTCATTTTGGACTCCTACCGGAATCGTCTAATTTGGACTCGTGTCGGAATTGTCCAATATGGACTCGAACTGACTCGAAACATTTAGAAAATAATCATCCATCCGACGAGTTGATATGTTTCACGTACGCATCGACGAGTCGGATATGATTTAGCAAAACCTTAGATCCGTTCGGGGATTGTATGTTCGTGTAAAAGAAGTAGATGATCTATACGACGTATAATTCTTGAATTGTCCCTGATTGGACAATTTGGGAATATAGTTATTTGTACTGCACTTACGTTTTTCTTTTAACTGTTAACTAATTATTCTAAATTTCGGCAGCATCTCTCTTGTTCTCCGATACGCACCCAGATGATATGCGTATTCGGAGAACTGTAAGGAGATGCTGCCGAAATTTAGAATGAAGTTAGCGGTTAAAATAAATACTTAGTGCAATATAAATAACATAAATCCTGAATGGAATAGGACAATCTCACCTAAAGACATTAACCAAAGAAATTGTCATTGATTGACAGAATCATGTCGGCTGATCGAAGTTGGATGTACTGACGTCTTGATCGTGGAGCTTTAATGAATGAGTTTCGATTAGGCGTAACATACTTTCTAAATTTCGCCTATTCGAATCGGAATTTCGTTAGCATCGGTGATCAAATTCGATGTCCGTGCCGCATTTATTTGAATGGATGATTTTTGGATCGGGAGACTATCACGGGGAGTCACATGAAGTCGGGATGTCGAGTAATCCTGTCGTTCAGACATATGGTGAATCTTCCTCTGCTGGTGCTTCTTCATCTAGTCAATCTAATCCCTATAGAACTATGATACTTGATAGTCTTGGGGGTCAATTCCACCTGAATGATAATGTTGATCGGCCAGTTCTTCAAACATCAGTCCCACCAGATACTACAGCGGTTGATTGGATTGGCCATCAAGGCCGATTGTAATATCAGCGGGGTTGCGTATGATTGGATTGCAGGATTGATTAATAGAATGCTGCCTACTGATAACAAGTTTGAGCCAACTTTTTATAAGACTAAAAAGCTAATGAGAAAATTGGGGCTTGGGTACGAAAAAATACACGCGTGCTAAAATAACTGCATTTTATATTATAAAGAAAATGTGCAGTTGGATAAATGCCTTGTATGTCAACATCCTCGTTACAAGGAGAAGAAATCGGTCCGACAGAAAAATATCCCGTTTAAGGTGCTTCGGTATTTTCCACTAACACCGAGGCTTCAACGATTATTCATGTCGGAAAAGACAGCCCCCTACATGAGTTGGCATGCAAGAAGTCGTGATGATACAGTAATGACTCATCCATCCGACAGTGAAGCATGGAAATATTTGGATACATATTATCCTTCATTTGCTAGGGATACTAGAAATATAAGATTGGGATTGTGCACAGATGGTTTTAATCTGTTTGGACATTCTGCAACTCCTTATTCAGTTTGGCCAGTGCTGCTGACAGTTTATAATTTGCCACCGTCAATGTGTATGAAAGATGAATTTATTTATCTTTCGATGATTATTCTGGGTCCTAAGGGTCCGCGAAAAGAAATTGACATATTTCTCAGAACCTTGATAGATGAATTGAAAACATTGTGGACTGAGGAAGCTGTCACTTATGATTGTCATCGGAAGCAAAACTTCAATTTAAAGGCCGCGGTCTTGTGGACAATCAATGATTTCTCGGCGTACGGCATGTTGTCTGGTTGGAGCACTCACAGCCGACTCTCTTGTCCGTATTGTATGGAACACTCTAAATCAATCAGTCTTCAGAACGGACGAAAAATCTCATTCTTTGATTGTCATCGTCGATTCCTACCGGCTAATCATCAATATCGAAGGAATCGTAAAAAATTTACTAAGGGCAGAGTCGAAAGAGATGGGCCACCACCGATGTTGTCTGGTGAACAAATGTTAGCACGTGTTTCAGCACTTCCAGATATAGTATTTGGTCGCAATGAAAGAGTGTCAGGTTTTGGCCAAACACATAACTGAGTGAAAAAAAGTATCTTTTGGGAATTGCCCTATTGGAGTTCATTATTGATTCGACATAATTTAGATGTCATGCACATTGAAAAAAATGTGTTTGATAATATTTTAAACACTTTGATGGATATTTCCGGAAAAACTAAAGATAATGTCAAAGCCCGACATGATATGAAAATATTTTGTAAAAGACCAGAGTTGGAGTTAAAAGAGGTCAATGGACGATATCTGAAACTGAAGGCCCTATATGTGTTAAATAAACAACAGATCAAAGATGTTTGTCAATGGGTAAAAGAACTTAGATTACCCGATGGATATGCTTCAAACTTATCTCGATGTGTGAACGTCGATGATTGCAAAATATCAGGGATGAAGAGCCATGATTGTCATGTATTCATGCAGAGATTACTTCCGATCGCATTTCGAGATCTTTTACCTGATAATATTTAGGGTCCGTTGACTGAATTAAGTATGTTTTTTAGAAACATCTGTGCAAATGTCCTTCGAGTCGAAGATATGTCAACACTTGAAAATAATATTGTTGAAATCATATGCAAGCTGGAGCAGTTTTTCCCTCCTGCATTTTTTGACTCGATGGAGCATCTACCGATACACTTGGCATACGAGGCACGAGTTGGTGGCCCCGTTCAATATCGGTGGATGTACTTATTTGAAAGATACATGAATCGTCTGAAGAAAAAAGTAAAGAACACCGCAGTTGTTGAAGGATCAATATCTGAATCGTATATCATCCAAGAAATTTCAACATTCTGCTCATTTTACTTTGAATCGACAATACAGACAAGATTTGATCGTCTTCCACGTAACGACGACGGGGGTGTTCGACATTCAGATGGACGTTTAAATATATTTTGTCACTCTGGTCGTGCTTTTGGTTCTCGTCCATCTCGACACTTAAGCGAGGAAGAGTATCATTTGTCACACTTGTATGTATTACTCAATTGTCCAGAGATTGAACAATTCATTGAAATATTTGACATTGAGATGGTGCAAAAATACTCTATTCACAACGATGAAGAATTGGAGAGATTACGGAATCGTGATTTCCCTACTTGGATTCAGACTTACAGCAAAGATCACAGAGCTGAAATAGATGAAAGAATATTTGAGTTTGTTAGCTGGTGAGCGGCCGTCCACCTCCAGATCCAATTATGATCATAGTAGCAGAATAAGGACTCTAGAGGAGACGGTCGCGCGTCAGACTAAGATGATGGAGCGCCAGAGTCAGATGATGGCGGAGATGCATGCTATGCTACGCATCATGTCAGGTCATCCCGAAGCAAGCATCTCTTCGGCATCATCTTATCCATCGTCCTCGAGTCAATCCACGCCGGTGTACACTCAAGTACTCCAAACCCCGCCAAATGATCCAGGCCATCCTCCATCGTCATTGTGAGATTTTTTTTATATTGACTTTGTTATTGAGATATTATACTTGTTTAATTTATTTTGTTTGGATATTGATACTTCAATTTTGCATTTGAATAGTTTTTATACTATTGTGGATAATTATCAATATAAATATAATTGTTTTGATGTATATCTTGGTGTATTTGTGATGTGTGAATGAATATGTGTATTAGTGTATGGGTGTGTGAGTTATGTATCAGATAATGTATCAATGTATCAATGGAAATTTGAAATTTTAATTTTTTTCGTTACCAGGTTCACATCATCAGCAACGGCTTTCCCACGGCCATCCGTGGGAAAACCGTTGCTAAAAGTTTATCGAAAGCCGTTGCGGATGACCTACAGCAACGGCTTAGTAATGGCCTTTTACTAACGGCGTTGCTACGGGCTCACTAGCCGTTGCTATTAATGTTATCAGCAACAGCTCCGCGTCCGTGGCAAAACCGTTGCTGATAATATTTTTAGCAACGACCCGAGCGGCCGTTGCTGATCCGTTGCTAACTTATCAGCAACGTGATTTTCTGCCACGGCTCCATTGCAACGGCGCCAGCCGTTGCACGCCGTTGCTGATGCCCATTTTTCTAGTAGTGGTCATATGCTATCTTGGGTGAAGAATTACGTGTACCGGACTTGGAATTTCACCCATTAACATTTTCGGATAGCATATATATAAAAAAGAAATGTAATTATAATTCACAACAACTACCATGCATAACTACGAGATTCAATGATAAAAAAATTTATATACCGCATATAGAATTTATTTCAATATGGAAAATCGTATCTAGCATGGTAAAATATCAAATAATTCCCACAACGAATATACTATCTAGCATGGTAAAAATATCCCAACGACACTTATCAAATTTAATCATGAGCAACAAACATCATGAGGAAGCCGAATTAAAGAGGTAAATAATCCATTGATTACACCAATAAGTAACATGCAATAAACATAGCAACAATTAAACATGATATCTGAAATTTAATGAAACCTTTCCTTTGATGCATGTACTATAACCATCATGTCCATGTGAGCATTAGCAAGAACATTTCCATATTCATGAGAATGTAGATTAATGTTTGCTATCAATTACTAAGATGAACAGTAATCATGTATTATAATTTGAACCTAACATTAAGCATGAAAGCGGGAATTAAGACAACATAACATGAGATCCGGCGTATCGATCCGAACAGCCCCAATTTCCTTCCCTTATCCACTGCTTGGCCGACTCAAGCCAGGTAATAACCAGCTCGATCGAGCCTTCTAAGGGTAGTAAACATGGTTGCGGCAACAACACGAGCATCAATCCAAAAGTCTAAAACATATCAAACACAAGACGATCCACGAGTCGCTAGACGAGAGAGGAAATTGGGGGAAAATTTGGCATGACATTTCCCCTTTTTCCTCCACTCGGCCAGCCCACAAAGAAACGAAATTAATCTAATTTAAACCATCAAATCTTAGGTATACATATCTATTAAGGTTCTAACACGAGAAGACGCGTAGATCGGCAAAAAACTTGCTAAAAGAACCTGATTCAAAACTACTAGGGTCGGCTACCCGCCTCCCCTCATAAAACTCTAACCACTCACCTTTGCTTGATGAAAAAGATGGATCGAACACTGGCGATCTCGAATCCTTCGGCGACGACGTGATCTCCGGCCGACCAAGATCTCTCTTCCCCTCTCTCCTTTCTCCCTTGCTCGGGCTTTGTGCGGCTCCTAGATGAGCCGCATGGCTCAATGATGAGGGATTTTATTCCCTCATCAACAATGACTTAAATGCCCCACTTACATGACTTAACCTTGACTCGACTCAGTCCGAGTCCGACTTGGGTTCAGACTCTAACCGCAACACGAGTCGATCTTAACTTAACTAAAGCATCAATACATGAAAGGAAAGAGTCATTCATCCAATTTAATTGCATACATCATTAGTCGAGTCATACCTTCTACTCGAGTCGATCCTGAGGCTCGACTCGACTAACCCCGGGTCTGACGCGCTGCACCAAAATAGATTTTTATATTAGGAAAAAAAAATTCGGGTCTTACATGTGGTGTTTCTTCTGGTGGCACTATAGGTTCTTGTGAGTCCTCTTCTTGGTTCTCCTTTTTCATTTACAAGAGTACATGTTCATCAAAAATTACATCTCTATGGATTTCTATTTTACAATTATTTATGCACCACACTTTATAGCCTTTCACTCCGCTAGGATATCCTAAGAAAATACATTTCTTTGATCTAGGTTCTAATTTTTCTTCATTCACTCTGGCATAGACAGTGCTCCCAAAAATTTTAAGATGGTCATAAGAGGCTAGTGACCCGATCCATTTTTCCTCAGGCATCTTGAATTCAATTGATGAGGAAAGAGATCGATTTATCAGGTAGCAAGCGGTGGATGCAACCTCTGCCCAAAAACTTTTAAAAAGATTAGCATTGGAAAACATACATCTTATCCTTTCTATGATGGTACGGTTCATCTTAATTTTCTGCTACTCCGTTCTGCTGAGGTGTGCGGGGAACTGTGTGATGTGTTATAATCTCTTCCCTGGAGCAAAAGTCTTTAAATTATCCACTGCATAATTCTAGGCCATTGTCGGTTCGCAGAGTCCGAACATATTTACCAGTTTGCTTCTCAATCATTGCCTTCCAAGACAGAAATTTGGAGAAGATATCATATTTATTTTTAATAAAATAAGCTCATACTTTCCTGGAGTAATCATCAATAAATGTGAGCATGTATCGAGCTGCTCCTTGAGATTCAACCGGTGATGGCCCCCACAGATCAGAGTGGATGTAGTCCAATTTTCCTTTAGCATAGTATTGCCCTGTGGAGAATGAGACTCTTTTCTGTTGCCATAGATGCAATGTTCACATAAATCTAGCTTAGCCAATTTTTGTTTTCCAAGTAGTCCCTTTTGTTCAAGTATTAACATGCTCCTTTCATTAATATGTCCTAGTCTCATATGTCATAATTTAGCAATATCATCATCAGAGTGTTCAGAAGTTATCATAGCTGCACCACTTGTTACCGTTGTGCCTTGCAGGATGTAGAGTTGGTATACTTTTAGTGCTTTCATTACTGTTAAGGACCCCTTTGTGACTCTAAAAACTCCGTCTTGGCCTGAATACTTGTATCCAAGTGCATCTAGAGAAGATAAAGAAATTAAATTTCTTTTAAGACCTGGAACGTGCCATAACTGAGTTAGAGTCCTTGTAATGCCATCGTGCATTTTAATTTTTACTGAGCCAACACCTGCTACTTGACATGATGAGTCATTTTCCATTAGCACTTTCTTTCGATTAGCATGTTCATATGTGGTAAACCAATCTCTGTGCGGTGTCATATGAAAAGAGCAACCTGAATCTAAAATCCATTCATCTTGAGATCTAGCATAATAAGCAGAAATAGTAAGTACCTCAACTTTTTCATCCTCATCAGAATAAGATGCTTCCCCATTTTGATTTTGTTCCTCTTGTCTTCTTTGCAGCTTACGACATTCTAATTTGATGTGTCACATCTTTTTGCAATAATAGCACTGTATGTTTTTGGACCTTCATTTAGATCTGAACTTACCTCAGTTTTTGTCCCGTGACATGTTTCGTCCTGTAGTGTTCAAGGCTTCTCCACGGCTTCTAGAGGATTCTGTGGTAAGTTAAGAGTCAACAACCTCCTTGGATACTAGCATTGTTGTCACCTCATCCAGAGTAATAGTATTCTTGCCATATAATAAACTTTCATGAAAATTTTTAAAAGAAGAAGGGAGAGTAATTAGAAGCATAAAAGCCTTATCTTCTTCATCAAATGTAACTCCCATATCCTCAAGATCAGCAAGAATATAACAGAAAGTGTTAATATGATTTTTAACAGAAGTGCCATCAATCATGTGTAAAAAATATAATTTCTATCTAAATGTCATCTTACTTGTAAGAGTTTTATCTTGATAGATTGTAGCAAGCTCTTTCCATACATCTGCAGCGATCTTTTTTGATGTAACTTCTCGTAGTGCCTCATCGGACGCTCATGTACAAAGTGATTTTAGCACTTTCATCGGCCCGGTCATTTTCCCTTTCAGTATCTTCCATCTCTCTCGCCCACGAATAGTGTCCTGTAGATTCTCTTTAACTAATATTGTTTTCATCTTCAAAGCCCATAATGAGTAGTTGATATTGTGGTCCAATTTCTGGATTTCATATTTTGCCCCTGACATTGTGGACCGTTGGCTCTGATACCACAACTGTTAGGAAGAAAATGAGTCTTCATGCAATGATCCAAAAATCCAAACGCCAAAATGAAAAATACCAAAATGAATAAATCCAGAAAACCCAAAGAAAACCAAAATTTACGTGGTTCGGCCGGGCGGGGTACGTGCTGGGCCTACTCCACGGGGAGAAGATGACACTTGATTTTATTAGAGTGAGGAGAAAACATGGCCAATGCAAGAGAATCTGAATACAACTGATAACTAAACTGTAAAAGAAAAATATTGCCTGTACTCGGATATTTTTCTGCACCCCAGAATCTGGATTCCTGCTTCTGCCTGAACACTATGAATGCGGCGTCCTTGATCTTCTTACTTCTGCCTGAGACGGTGTGAAGGGGAAGAGAGCCACCGCCGGAAAAAAAAAATATTGGTTGAGAAACGGGTAGATGGGATGATCTGGGATATTGGGATGTTTGGAACGTCATATTAGGCCCCTATTTATACTGGAGTGGGAGAGCCAATCTATGCACTTTGATCGGCGAGAATATTGAAGAAATCTTCCACGTACAATGAGCTGAGCTGTTCGATTTAATCAGATGGTTGTTGTGGTTAATTTGACCGAGAAACTTTGCAAATTTAAGGTGGTGCAACTTGGTACAGCTTCGAGTTCTGCGCATGGAACTCATTCAGTGCGCTGCCAATAAAAAAATGACTTTTGCATCTGACCAGTCAACTGCAAAAACCTTCAATCTTCAATTCATGTAATGGCAAAAGGTAAAAGATAATGTTAAACATTATTTAATTGCATGTGTGTATTGATGTCAAGGCTCCATGCGAATCTTTAAACACCTGCAGCTTTCATTTGAGAAAGGTGGGCCTGGCCCACAGGCCGAGCCTATAAGAAGAGAAGCCCCTCTTTTATTTTTCCTTTTATATCCAGCCTTGTATTTATGACCCATTTTAAATTCGGATCGAGTTTAAATTAAATCAACCTTCACAGACACACTAAGGATTTATTCCTCAACCCTTGAGGATGTCTCTACCTCTACACCAAATGAACGACACTTACATTTTCAACCAAGGTGTGTCTCACATACCAATCACTCGAGCATACAAGATTGAGAACAAAATAAAAACAAAACATGAGAGAGAAAAGATTTAAATAATACAAGCTGAATTGAAGCCTTTTTTTGCTGCTTCATAGTCCTTCAAGACTTTAAATTGATGAATCATATAAGGTTGAATGGCTAGAAAGAGAGCTCAAGGCTTAAGAATAGTGAAGATTGAGAATTGAGGCTTAAACTTAAGGAAAATGGCTTAATCTCTAAAGGATATAAATTCTTCAAAGTGTTAGAACGATTAGAACCATGAAACCAAGCCTATTTATAAATTAGACAAACAAATGCAAGGAGAGGAGCTCGGCCAAAAGTTGAAAACGAGCTGTTGGGCTTGCTAGTTGTAGACCGGTCGAAGGTTGGTCAACCGAAGGTTCAATCGATCGACCAAATTGCAATAGGCAATTTTCAACGAATAGTTTGATTCATGTTGATTTAGGACTTGGTTTGGGTTTGAATAGGGGTCAAACAAATGAATTCAATATACATGAGGCCTTAAAAAAAATTACATGAAGATCAATTTCATTGAAAATCCTTCTTGAAATTCAAAATGAACTTGGCGCACGTATCGTTCTTCAACTTAAAATGAACACTTGATAAACACATTAGAAATATATTTGTTATCATCAACCAAGATTAAGACCAAAGTTAAAAATCTTAAGTCGACAGTCTCTCACTTTTTGATGATGACAAATATCTCATTGAAAGCTTTAAAGAAAAGTATCAATATGCAAATCATTTTATCAAGTGCATATCACAACAAGAAAATTTCGAAATAACGACGTTTATTTTTTGACGTCTGAACAAGCGTCGAAATGTTTAAGGACGGATGCGAAAAAGTTTAAAAATATCGACGTCTATATTAGACGTCGATATGTAAAACGGGAAATATGGCATTTTTTCGCCGAAAAGGCAGCGTCGAAATATTTCGACGCCAGATGCGTCGAAACGCCGGCGTCGAAATGTTTTCCCGCGCGAACGCGCGGTCGTCGAAGGAAGCATCACGGGTTGAAAATTTCAACCCGTACGGTAAGCAGCTGAAATTTCATTTCAGCTGTAGGACCGTACGAAATTATATATATATATATATATATATAATTTTTTTAATTACTGCTACAGTTCTTTAACTAAATAAATATAAATTTTACCTATAAATTTCACATTCACCGCCTAAATTTCTTCCTCCCGCGCGCCTACTTCTTCTTCTTCCTTCGTCTCATCGTTGCTGCCGATTTCTTCGTCCGATTTCTTCCGTCGTCGAATCAGCAGGTAATTTCTTCCGTCCGATTTTTGCTCCTTCTTCTTTCTTCTTCCGTCGCTGCTCCTTCTTCTTTTTTCTTTTTTTTTTCTTTTTTCTTCTTCTGTCGCTGCTCCTTCTTCTTCTTCTTTTTTTTTTTTTCTTCTTTCTTCTTCCGTCGCTGCTCCTTCTTCTTCTTCTTCTTCTTTTTTTCTTCTTTCTTCTTCCGTCGCTGCTCCTTCTTCTTCTTCTTTTTTTTTCCTTCTTTCTTCATGTCGACGAATTCGTAATTAACTAATTTTTTTTTCTTTCCTGTTCATCTCGACGAAGCAACCGGCGGCCGTAAATTTTTCTCGTCGAATCAGCTCGAGATCCGACTCTTATTCTCAAGTTAGTATAAATTTGATGTTATGCATATATATATATCTTTAGATTTAAGATTAGTTATCCTGTTTAATTTTTTTTTAACTATGCTATCATGCTTTAGTTAGCATAATTTAGATACGGCTAATTATCATGTTATATTATGCATGTTACTGCTTTAGATATTAATTTAGATATTATGCATGTTAATTTAAATATTATGCTTTAGTTACTGCTAACTATGCTATCATGTTATATTATTACTGCTATCTTTAGTTAGAATTACTGCTATCTTTAGTTAGATATTATATAGTTACTAATTAATAAATACTATATTATTATTATTATTATTATTTAATTATTATCACTAATTAATAATAATAATAATATTATTATTATTACTGTTATTATTATTATTATTATTATTAATAAAACTAATTTTTTATTATTATTATTATTTAATAATAATTATTATTATTACTGTTATTATTATTATTATTATTATTATTGTTATTATTTATTATTATTATTACTGTTATTATTATAAATACTATATTATTATTATTATTTAATTAATATCACTAATTATTATTATTATTGTTGTTGTTGTTGTTATTATTATTATTATTAGTATAACTGAATTAATAATATTATTATTATTATTTAATTATTATCACTAATTATTATTATTATTATTATTATTATTATTATTATTATTATTATATTATTATTATTATTATTATTATTATTATAAATACTATATTATTATTATTATTACTGTTATTATTATAAATACTATATTATTGTTATTAATTAATTATTATCACTAATTAATATTATTATTATTATTATTAGTATAACTGAATTAATAATATTATTATTATTATTTAATTATTATCACTAATTAATATTATTATTATTACTGTTATTATTATTATTATTATTATTATTATTTTTATTATTTATTATTATAAATACTATATTATTATTATTATTACTGTTATTATTATAAATACTATATTATTATTATTAATTAATTATTATCACTAATTAATATTATTATTATTATTGTTGTTATTATTATTATTATTAGTATAACTGAATTAATAATATTATTATTATTATTTAATTATTATCACTAATTAATATTATTATTACTGTTATTATTATTATTATTATTATTATTATTATTATTATTATATTATTATTATTATATTATTATTATTATTATATTATTATTATTATTATATTATTATTATTATTATTATTATATTATTATTATTATTTATTATTATAAATATTATATTATTATTATTACTGTTATTATTATAAATACTATATTATTATTATTATTATTATTATTATTATTACTATATTATTTATTATTATTATTACTATATTAATATTATTGACATTAATACTATATTATTAATATTATTATTATAAATACTATATTATTATTATTATTATTTAATTAATATTGCTAATTAATATTATAATTATTACTAATTATTATTATTATTATAAATACTATATTATTATTATTAAATATATTACTAATTAATATTATTATTATTATTATTTAAACTTATATTAGAGTATATAATTAATTAGAATAATTAAATTTAGAATTTCATTAATCTTGTCTTGATGGACTAAATTTCTTGCTTCCAACAATGAACTTTTTATTTAAACTTCTCAATTTGATATTTTTATAATTTTCTACCCAGAGCTTAGACCCGTTCGAGAAATATTTTTTGATTTTATAAATTTTATTGATAAAATTTAGTTGTAATATTAAGTTGAATACTTATTTCGATATGGAGGAATACGTATTCTACTTAATATTTTACTAAATAATATCAATAAAATTTATATTTTTCAAATAATAAATCTCGAATTGTCCCTTATTGGACAGTTTAGTAACACAATTATTAATATCGCAAATTTCATTTCATTTGATCACACATGTCAATGAAATATCGGTTGCATCTCTTTTGTTCTCCGGTACGCTTCAGAAGTTTTGCGTACTTGGAGAACTAAAAAGAGATGCTGCCGAAATTTTCAGTGACTTGTTGTGATTAAATGAGATTATAAGTGTGATATTAATAATGTGTTGCTGAATGGGATAGGACCAACCCACCTATATGACTATACCCTTTATAATAACATTGAAATTCACAAATGTAGTCAAAGATGGATAAAACTTGGATGTCAGCACCTCAATCATCTAAAGCCTATGCGAGAGGAATGAAAAATTTTATGCAGTTCGCAATTGATAATGGATTGGATGAAGATGACACAATGAATTGTCCGTGCAAAAAATGCATCAATAGGAAATATCATAAACCAGAAGATGTTGAAAGACACTTAATATGGAATGGAATTTTACCGAGATATATCATTTGGTATTACCATGGTGAACCTTTATATCCGACAACAGAAGCACAATTTGATATATCAAACAGAGCTGACGCATCCCATCAACTACATTCTCATAATGATGAAACACCAATTGATGTCAATGATGAAACACCAATTGATGTCAATGATGAAACATCAAATGTTAATCTTGATGAAGCTCCAAATGCATTCGAACCGCCACAAGAATCTTCCCAACATTCTATGATGGATGATCTTGATGTTCCTCTGTATCCAAATTGTGTAAAATACAGTAAATCATCATTTATCATTCAATTATATCATATAAAGGTTCTTAATGGTTGGTCTGGAAAGTCGTTCTCAATGTTGTTAGAATTGTTGAAAGAAGCTTTTCCAGAAGGCAATACACTTCCATCAACGTGTTATCAAGCAAAAAAATATGTGAAAGATTTGGGTTTATTCTATCAAAAGATACATGCTTGTCCAAATGATTGCATTTTATACATGGATGAAACTGCGGAAGCATCAACATGCAACATTTGTGGATTGTCTCGATGGACTTCCTCTTCAAGGATATAAATCTCATGTTCGAAATAAAGCACAACCAGAGGGATCCATCGCTGAAGGATATATTATTGATGAATGTCTTACATTTTGTTCTCGATATTTAAATAATATTGAAACGGTGTTCAATCGACCGCAAAGAAATTATGAAGTTGAAAATATTGAAAACTACTTATTTTCTTCTGGTGGTCGATTTATTGGCAAAGCTCGCATTAGTACGTTGGATTTAAATGCGTATGCACAAATGCACAAATATGTCTTGTTGCATACTCCAATGATTGAACCATACAAAAGGTATCAATTGTTATTAAATGTCTCCATATTTTAAGTTATTTTAAGATTATTGGTGTAATTTTTATTTTATTGTCTCAGGCAATTTCTTGAAGAACAATGTCATATAAATAATTTATCAGTTCCATCAAATGCTCAACAACAAAGGTGGATCATAGAGAGATTTGCATTGTGGTTACAAGATAAAGTATCGGAAATGATACAAAATGATTGTGATGCTTCACTACTTGCGTTAGCTCGAGGTCCAGTATCTGTAATTAAAAAATATGATGGATTGATTATAAATGGTTATAGATTTCATACCAAGCAACGAGAAAGATTGCGTAAAACACAAAATAATGGTTTAATGGTTGAGGCTGACAATCGTCAATATTATGGAGTTCTAACGGATGTAATTGAATTGGACTATCGTGGGGTATTCAAGGTAGTTCTTTTTCGTGCTGAATGGGTTGATATAAGAAATTCACGGGGTTTACGAGTGGATGAGAATGGATTCACATTAGTTAATCTTTCTCGATTATTTCATACCGGTGCATTTCTAAAAGATGACCCGTATGTGTTTTCATCACAAGCAAAACAAGTATTTTATATGTCAGATCCTAAGAATAATGAGTGGTTGCATGTCATAAATGTATATCCTAGAGATTTATATGACATCGGTAAATGACTTATTATTTATCAATATTATTTATATAATTTGTTAATCTTTATGTATTTATCAATATATAATATTATGTTATTATACAGGATGTCAAGATCAAGAATAATTGATTCAGATGCTGAGACTCGCGAGGAGGGTGAGCTTAGCCCCGAGAGTGATCGTCCTGGGTCGTCACAAGGACGAATTCACAGACCTTTCTACATTTGGAGTTAGTTTTTATATCATTATACATGTGAACATTATTTATTTAATCAAATTTATATTAATGTTTTCTGATGTAATATATTTAAAAACAGACACTACAACACAAAAGCAACATGAAGGGTCTCCATATTTTACAGTTTCTTCTGTGTATACACTTAATCCCGACCAGTTAATTATGGTCAATTTTTCTGATTGGGGTCAAAGTCATGATGGCGGCCACAGATTATACTCACGTTTTATGGGGTTACTAGTGCGTGATTCTACATTCTTACCATTGACGCCTGACCCTTGGAATCAAATTTCTTCCATATATAAGAATGGATTATGAGAGCAATTATTGGTATGTTATGAATTTATATGAATTTATGTTAGATTGCATTATTTAGTTGTGTGAAATTATATATTAAATATATATTTTGGGGTCAAACTAATATCATTTATAAATGCAGAGATATTTTTTGATCCCTACTGAGAACAGGGATCGTATTTATCGCACTACTATGGCAGCCTTCGACAGAAAATTTAAAAATTATAAACTTATATTAAAAAAAAAAATATTTTAAAATTGAAGAGTCAAAAGAGGAAAATCTTACACGTCGACCACGAAATGTTAGTAGAGAATCATGGATAAGAATGGTCGATTATTGGCATTCTTCGGCTAGTCAGGTAAAAATTTATATTTTGATACTTGCAATATTTGTTTTATAATTATAATTAAATATGACAGGCTGCGTCTGAACGGGGTCGAAGGGCAAGAAGTGCAACTCAAGATTGCATACATACTAGCGGTGCGACCCCTTACATTCAAAGACGTACTGATTTTGTAAGTAGTTTAGTAAATAATTTATAATTTATTTGTTTTTATTTTTAATATCTTTTAAATAATTAATTTTTATTTATATTGTGTGAAGCGACGTACACATAATAGAGAGCCCAGTGAGCTCGAAGTGTATAGAACAACACATCTTCGTAGAAGTGGACGAGGATATGTACGCGAAGAAGCTGCTCAATTTATGGTATAACACATCTACGAATGAATTAAATTAATATTTTTTAAATTTATAATCTATTTTTTGAAATGTAGGCCACCGCCGAACAAACACTTAATGAACGACTTGAGACTAATCCAACAACAAAGCGAGTTCAACTCGAGAACCAAGTATATCGGGAAATATCTGGTCCCGAACATCATTCTCGAGTTCGCCTACAAGGGATTGGAGTCACACCAAGTCAATTTTATGAACGTCATCGACAATCTTTTGTTGCATCTTCCCACGATGCAACATATGACGAGCTTCGACGGCAACAAGAGGCTGCAATGAAAGAAATGCAGCAAAAACATGATGCTGAGATGAGGGAGGTTCAGCAAAGACTGAACAGAATGGAGCAGATGTGGTTTCAACAACAATTTAATAATTCATCGTCACAGAGACTAAATCCAATTATTAATCAAGCTAATATGTTTTCCTCGCCAATTGATTATGTATGTATTTATTTAATTTATTTGTAGTTGATATTTTTAGCATTGTAATTAATTAAATATGTTTTTTAACAGGAACGATTGTATGTTCCTGAAAGTCTTCCTCATGAAATACCGTCGGCTAATCTCGGAGAAGGTACAAGTAAAGATCCATTTCTAAACTGTAAGTAATTTATATATTGTCATGCTGAATATTTTAATTAATAATATTAAAATTTATATGCTTATAATTGATATAAATGTATAGATAGAGATGTTGATCCGTATAGAGAAGACGACGAGGAAGAACAAGAAGACAAGGAGGAGCAGGAGGAAATGGACGATGATGAAGATTAAATTATTTAATTTTATTTGTAAATAAAATTACTGAGTATTGTTTAAATCAAATTTTGTATTACTGTTCCAATTAAATAAAATTTTGAATTTTGATGATAATTTGATTAATTTTAAATTAATTAGCTAATTAATATATTAATTATTGATTATGAGTAAAATTTATTTAAAAAAAACAAAAAAACGGTTAATTAGCTAAGCATATTGACGCCTGCAGAGGCGTCAATATGCTAAGCATATTGACGCCTGTTTAGATGTCAATATGCTAACCATAACGTCGTCGTTTTGAATACTGACGTCTCGTTTCGACCGCACACGTCGTCGAAATTTAAGGTGCTGTTTGGTTAGCAAAAATTATTTTCTGGTTTGGTTTTAGTGAAACTGAAAACTTGGTTTCGAAAACTTGGTTTTGGTTTCTAGTTTTCAGTTTTCTGAAAACGCGTTTGGTTAATAAAAACAACATCAGTTTTAGTTAGTTGAAACCAGTAAATATTTATTTGATTATAAAAAATAATATTAATTTTCCTTGAACATTTTTAGTAGTAATTAAATGTTTAGTTAGTTTACAAAATTAAATATTTGTTAATATGGTTACAAAATATTTAAATGATTTAATTAATTAAGTTATTAGTAATTTAAGATTTTTTTGTTCAATTAGATATAAAAATTAATTAATAGTTATTATAAAATTTCAAAAAAAAACCAAGTCTAATGATCTAAAATTAGGTTTGATTAAATTATAAATAGATCAACTTTAAGAAAATTGAGTTATTTAAAATTTGGATTTGAGTCAATTAGATATAAATTGGTTTAATTATTTTATAAATTTAAGATAAAAGTTTGAGTTAAAAATGATGATTTTTATTTTTATTTTTAAAAATTCGATATAGTTTGATTTATTTTTAAATTAATTAATTTTATAAAAAAATATTTATAATTACAAAATTACCACAGCATTTTGATAACGAAACCGACAGTCTCGAAACCACAAAAAACAACATTCTGTTGTTTTCATTTTTATTAAGAAAACTGGTTTCGTTTTCATTTTGGTTTCGATTCAGTTTCACGAAAACACTAAACCAAACACGTTTTCGTAAGCAGTTTTGATTTCAGTGAAACTGAAACCATGAAAACATACTTGGTTTCGCTAACCAAACAGGCCCTAAATCTTTACGCCTGGATAGACGTCAATATTTAAAATTAAGCGGAAGGTTTTTGACACGCGTTTTCGACGGATTCACTGCCGTCAGAATGCAAATATTTACTCCCTCCGACGTCAAAATTTCTTTATAATCTGTCGTCAGAATTCCAACGATGTGTTGTAGTGTATGCATGCTCGCTATCATATGCATATCTAAAATAAACTCCCCTAAGTAGAAGCATGAACCAAACCAAGATAACTATGGCATATTCTCCCCCTTTTGGCATCAATCAAAAAAGGTAAGAGGCATAGTATCATTCAATCGAGCACTTTAACATGCATTATTATCGAAACTTAAACACTCCTCTATGAGATGAAGTCAAGGCACGATCTCATCCATGGAGTCGCAAAACTCCATTATATGGCTCAACTTAAGATGAAAACATGAAAGCATAGAATTTAGAAGTCATTTTTATTTTAAAAAGATTTTCAAATGGTACACACCTAGTCTAAAATCTCATTTTTCATGGAAGTATCAAGAGCACTTTTAAATTTTAGTATAACACTCATGAGTGTCAAGATACAACGTGAGGATTATATTAAATGATACAAAAAAAATTTGACTCTAAAATCATCAAGTTTTCAGCTAAGTCATGTTAATGGTCCATTTATGGTAAGTTTTTGTTTTATGAAAATGATAGACTAAAAGAAAAAATTTAAAATTTATATCATGGAAACTAAAATTATCAAAAAGTATGCAGTTTTAAGAATTACTCAAAATCAATTTACTGCATTCTTATAAAAATCACTTAATTTACAATGGTATTTTTGTTAATACTTGATATTTTTCAAAGTATTTTAATAAATTAATCAAACTTATGCTCAACCAAGATAAGATCATTCTGAGCATGCATGTATAAAAAGTTTGAATCAAAATAGGTGCTCCAAAAATTATTTAATTGCCTTAGCACAATTTCAATAAGAAATAATCAAGATATCATGAATTTGCCGAAATATCAATTTTCTATTTACTCATGAATTTTCAATATTAAACACATGGATGTATATCATGAGCAAATCAAAACTTCATGGTATAACTAATTAGGAGTTATACTAGTTGTTCTCGCCCGAAGTTGGATTGCTGCAAGCCTCCGTGTCTCCTAGTCCAACACGGCTCCGGTGGTGACCTGCAAAGACACTCCAACGGTCAAGTAAGAGGGAATCCCAAATAATATGTATGAAATTGGAACATAGAGTATACCTGATGTGCTTCGTGTTTGTTTTATGTGGCAAGTCTGTAAGTCGAGTGGCCTACACTAGAAGGAGGGTGAATAGTGCGCGAAGAACTTAATCTAAATTCGATTTTAATCTTTTTTCTTCATTGCTTAGGTTAATGCACAATTCAACTACTAGATGCAGAAGCGATAATAAAATAATAAGTAATCAATACACAACAAAGCAGTGCTAATTTATAGTAGTTTAGCCTCAATGCCTACTCCACTACCTAAATACCCCGCTTAGGATTTTCAAACTATCTTTACTAGATTAATTTGTTTCCTTACAATGATGAATTTACACCGGAGAATCTCCGCTCTCAACCTAAAGGCAGTTCCACACTCGGAAGTCTCTGCCTTCCTACAGAGAGCACTCACCCACGTACCTCACATCCTAAGGACAACACAACTAATCCTAGTAAACTAATCACACTGGTGGATTTAGGCATCTACACCAAGACAACCACCAAACTCAAGATGTACACACTTGAGTAACATTGAAATAAACACCAAAATATAATAAAAAATGGACCAATAAACAAAAACAATAGTACTTAGCTCCAAAACGAATTCCCTAGTCCTCTTAATTGTCACGCCCCAAATACAGGGTCACGTGACCGGCCAGTGTATATGTGCTTATACCCCGCAGCCTAACTCATGAACATGCCAACATCATAAAGTAGCGGAATAAACAACAACTTTTAATAATAAAAAGAACCAAAACAGATTTTCATTTTAAAACAGCAAGGTTTTAAATAAATAAAACGAAGAGCAACAAATCTTTTAATAAATAACAACTGAATAAAAGATGAATGTCCCCACAGGACTACAACTCCAAATAGCAAAATAAAGTGCATGACAACCTACTACAGACTCGACTACGACCCCTAACTAGGACTGCTATGAGATCATACAACTCCATTACCCTCCAACTGCACTAAGTGCTCCAGCCCACCTCAACGGTCAGGCTCTGCAAAACAAAACAACTACAACGAGTGAGTTCAAAGAACTCGGTCAGCGGTCCTACCGACCCCGACAAAAAAAAAAACATCACAGAGTAACACAATAACATAATATCCAACTCTACATGAACAAGATCGCGAAAGTGTGACTAGCTATCAGGCCATCTAGCCACTACCTGCCGAAGGCAGCCATCACCCATACGGTGAAGAACAACAGGCCTAAGCCTACCATTCCCTAAGGCAACCAACACATACTAGGATAATCGGGAAGACCCTCCGAACTTATCCTAGTATAAATAAACTCGGGAGCAATCGAAAAAGGCCTTCCGAAATTGCTCCATGAGACGCGTAGGGACAATCGGGATTCGCCCATTCGAACTTGCCCCTTTAAGATATGATAGAGTAATCGAGTAGGCCCTCCGAGCTTACTCTTAAAAGATATCACGGGAATAATCGGGAAAGGCCCTCCGAACTTATTCCTTAAAACCACCTCGAGGATAATCGGGTAGGCCCTCCGAACTTATCCCACGAGGCCAAACCAGAACAATCGGGAAAGGCCCTCCAAGCTTGTTCTGCAGGTCGGGAATTTGTCATCCAACATCCCGGGCCTAGCCCGCAATCCGGCTCCTCGACGAACTACTCCGTCATTCATAACGATATGGCGCATCATGACCTAAGTCAAGTCTTACCTACGGTGTCTCAGGGGTATTCCTATTGGAAAATGTCTCAACACTCCAATACCCGACCCCAACTCCTAGACCCGTAATATCATAAACCATGTGTGGTTTTATTTCATGCAATAACTTGATTCGTTGGTTCATAATAGATTATGCTGACTCTTTTCACAATTTTAATTATGAAATTAAAATTTAAATCGACCATATTAGGGTTTTGTTTTAGGATTTTGCTTTAGCTTACTGTTGTGCCCAGTACTGATGTATCTAACTCGAATCAAGTCTCCAAAGTGTGTCCTATATTTCCAAACTATATTTTCGAATCGAAACTATAGGTTACACGACTATGTTCAGAGAAATACACACACCACAGCAAATAATCTAAAATCAGCACAGATTCATCATCTCAGCATACAATTCCAGCAACATACAATTTTCAGCATACTATGAAATTAAATCCGAAAATTAATAGAAATAAACTCCTAAATTATCATTAGGACAGAATACTACTATCAAGATTTAATTCACAGAATTCATGCTTTTTTATCAAGATTTAAAAGAATCTATCATGCTTTAATCAAGAAACGAAATCAAGACTTAAAAATCCCCTTCTCAAGAATCCTCATGGCATAATTTACAAAATCTTGATCCTAAACATGATTTCTACCCAAAAATTACTGATTTAATCCTAAGCGTGCAATCCACAAATCAAAAACTCAAATTGGATAGAAAGATCAAGATTTGTACATCAAGGAACAAGAAAACTCATTCAGGCTTTTCATCGAACACCTTGAGGGCGGCCCCGATTTCCCCCTTGGCCGAGCACCCCTAGGTTTATCCTAGGGCTGCCAAGCCCCTTAGGGAAGAGGTTAGGGCCTCCTCAAGCACAAACTACAAGAATCATGGTAAGAACTCGAAAGAACGTCGAAACAATTCAAGAATGAAACAAGAATGCCAAGCCACCAAGAACGGCTTCAAGAATTCGAAGAAAACCCGAAAGAGAGAGGGTAAAACCACTCACCTTAATTTGGAAAAATGATTAGAAGAGAACCCCGGACAATGACCCTCGAATCGGCTTCAAGAAACTCGGCGTCTCAACCCAAGGAAGAGGAAAGACAGGCGGCGACTCACCTCAAGCCGTTGGCTTGAGAGAGGGAGAGAGGGAGAGGGGAAGAGATAGGGGTTGGCTTCGGCTGGCTCAGATCCAAAGGGGAGGAAGAGAAGAGGGACTTTGGGGCGACAGCTCGGCTCCTGGTGGCAGCGGCTCCAAGGGGAGAGGGAAGGGAGCCGGCTGGCGGCTGGCTCGTCCTCTCAAACTTTTGTGTGGCTCCAAATAGGGAGCCATAAGCCAAGGGGAGGGGGTTTTATACTCCCTCCTCTAACCCTTTATCCAACCCGCATCCACCTTAAACCGAACCCGAACCTGCTAACTTAAATTAACTTATTCTAAAATAAATCATAAGCAATTAATTAAATACACCCACATGAACATAATTAACAATTATGCACACACAACATCAAATTAAATAATTTTTAACTACTCAAGCCTAAATTCATAAATTTCATATCCTACTCACCCGAGCTCGCAAGCTCGTACCGAACCATGAGTCGACTCGGCTCGACCACGAACTAGTCCGCTAGGCTGACAAACACAACGTAAGAGGAAAATAATAAAATTAAATATCTAGGATATTACATTAATGCCATTGGATGATGAAACGGTGAAGATTAAGACTCAAGTCAAGATTTCAATATCAAGGCTAGGGTTTGATCAAAAGTGTCTCAATGAAAGCTTAGGAGTGGCCAAAGATTGCTCAAAGATGATTGGAAGTCCTGAGGAAGGCTGAGAGGAACATTATATAAAGAACCATGAAGTAGGCTCGAGTGAAACACCACACAAAGGCTCAAAATAAAGTCGTTACCTTCAGTCGATCGATCCTTCGATAGATGGTTCGGTCGATCAAACATTCAATCGAACGTCGACCGAAAGCGTTATGTGGGTTTTTGCCTCAAGTCGGTCGCTCGCCAGTCGCAAGTCGGTTGACCGACCATTCGATCATAATTGCTTTGAGGGCAGTTTCAGCAAGGTCTAATCTTCCCTATCTTATTTAAATAAATGTTAAATAAGGATTACCCCCATTTAGATTCAATAAAAATATCTAAAAAATCAAAATCCTTATGAATCAAAATCTAACTTTTGGGGTCTAGTACAAATTTACGAAAACTCAAAATTTTATAATCTCTTAGGTGAAATATGGATAGGTTAAAGGTTTCCAAAAATTCTTTAAAAATATATCATTATCTTGTTTCTACCTAAGGAATAATTACCGGGACTTTTGGTGCCAAGAAAATTTCTAAGTCATATAGCCCTCCAAGGAGCTCCCTGGGCTTAGAGAATTTCCGAGCTGCTTTTGGATTTTGCGGGTTTCATGTTTTGAGGTTCGGGTTTCGGTTTTTGGGTTTCTTTGCATCATAATGAGGATTTTCAACATATGCTAGACACCCTAAACCTAAACTCTATCTTCCCGAAGAATCCCGAGCGTTGACGAGTGTCCTTGCCGATTTCTTTGATTTCTCTAATTTTTCTAATCGGGAATGTCATGCGCTAACCGACTTGGAACCTGAAAATATTTCTCCATGAAAACTTTAGTTCCATTTTTGAGAACTTCATTGAGCATATCCTTAGATATTACAAGCCTAAAGGAGTTGATTTAAAGTCCTAATCTCTGTTTCCACATTCTCAATCCCTCCTCACTTCATCAACCTTGGTCTTCACCTAGAAATCCATACTCGAAGCCTTGAAGTGCTTGGAGGAGACGCGTTGGAGCTACACCAAGTATTGTTTTACATTTAAGCTCCATTTATATTGTTTTCATCTTTCTTTGTATCGATTTTTAGGGTAGCTTGCAAGGTGTGCGTGTAAACACCTTGGTGCCTTGTAGATTGTTGTTTTTGCTAGAGAATAGGTGTTGAGGGATAAGTCCTCATTTTATTCTTAGAAAAACTATCAATCTATAAATTATTAAGGTTAGAAATTCTTGGTGAGGAGCCAAGGCAGTGGAGTAGGCGGTGTTGGTCGAACCACTATATATTTCGTATTTGTGTTGCTATCTTGATTGCTCAATTTGTTTTCGCTTGTGCTTGATATAATTGTGATTGCATCTAGTCGCACTAAGAATCAAGTAACTTGAATTGGGTAGTTGAGTTGATTAAAATCAAAAAAGAAGTCAATTAATCATAAAAGTAGATACACAATATTCAACCCCCCCCCCTTTCTAGTGTGGATATTCGTACAACAATTCGTATCAGAGCAAGGTTGTAGGAATAGGTTTAACCATCTAACCTACACTTATGGATTCTAGTATCACACTAGGTCAAGGGTTTTCAACTCATGCACCACCTCTTTTTGATGGAAACAATTATCCCTTTTGGAAAACTAGGAAGAGTATTTTCTTGCAATCCCTCGGATTAGATGCTTGGAGAACTATTCATGTTAATTATGAGCTACCCTCCAAGAGCACGAATGATTGGTCTCATGTTAATTATGAACTATTCATGTTAATTATTTAATTCAAATGCTGAAGCAGTGAATGCAATATTACATTGTGATTTATCTATAAATGAGTTCAATAGAATATCATGTTGTAAATATGTTTTTGATATTTGGCATGTTTTAGAAACTACCCATGAGGGATTTCCCAAGTTATAGAGTCCAAAATAAATTTGTTTATGCATGACTATAAACTCTTTAAGATGCATACTCATGAGAACATAGATCAAATATATGCCCGTTTTCAAAATATTGTCAATGCTTTAACTAACCTTGGAAGGGACATACAAGAGGAAGAAAAAGTGAGGAAGCTTCTTCGATCACTTCCCAAAGCATGGGAGCCAAAGGTGGTTGCTATCATGGAGGCCAAGAATCTTGACACCATGAAGATCACCGAACTCATTGGATCCCTCATGAACCATGAAAAAGGAGAAAGATGCCCCCAAAGGCAAGAATATTGCCTTAATAGCATCATTTGGTGATAGGACCTCATCATCATCATCATCATCATCATCATCATCGTCATCGGAGAATGAAGGATTCGAGTACCATGAAGATATCATTCATCTTGGACGGATGTTGATGGAGCTAATGGAAAAGCCTCTCAAGAAGAAGAAGGGCAAAAATAGAATCATGTGCTTCCAATGCAACAAGCCCAGACACTTGGAGAGCGATTGTCCTAAGACCAAGCTCACCTCCTCATCATCCTCAAAGAAAGATAAAAGAAGAAGGATGAAGAAGAAAGCACTAATGGCTACTTGGGATGTAAGCGAGTCATCACCACCTTCAAGTGGGGAAGAAAGCTCAATGGAGAATGCAAACCTTTGTTTCATGACGAAGGATAATGAGGTACCCACTATTGCTATAGGTGGTAATATCCTTACACAAGTAGAATTAGAAAATGAAATTGAGCATATGTATGAAGAATTTAGTAGTGTTAGAAAAAGATTCAAAGAACTTAAAAAGGAAAATAAAATGCTAGAACAAGAAAATGATGATCTTCTGCTTTCTTGTAATGAGTCAAGAATGAAAGTTGAACTTTTAGAAAATGATAAAAATTCCTTAGAAAAGAAAAATATAGATCTACAAAATTTGAATGACTCATTGAAAATAGAAAATGCCTCATTATGCTTACAAATTGAAAATTTGAATGTTGGCATGTTATCATTAAAAAATGAGTTACTTTCATCAAATGAGAAAATAAAAAAATATGTATGCCCATGCCTCTTATACAAAATTTTCTAAAATATCTTCCTATGCTCATCCACACATTCATGTCCATCATCATGCTTCTATTAAATTTGAAGGTTATTATTTTTGTTGTGGCATGTATGGACATATGGTTAGGAATTATGTATTAAAAAGGAACCTCAATGCTAAATTACTTTGGGTTCCAAAATCTTTTAACCCCCAAGGACCCAACGAAATTTGGGTACCAAAGTCTTTGTGCTTAAATGTAGGGGGAGACACTACACTTAAATGAAGACACATTGATGGCTTGAAGTTGCTTGGAAAGTAAAGAAAGAGGAATTAAGATTGTATCAACTCCTTGAAAAATGTGATCGGCATCAACTCTTAACTCTACTCTTGCTTGCATCACTATTGGAGTTTGATAATTAGTGTATATGTTTTATTTAGTACTCACTTGATACTTGATTGTCCATGTGTTCACCCTTGTTTAACATCCTTGTGATATTAAGTTTTTGGATTTCAAATTTTCATTTTATTTTCGGTCTCCTCGGAGGCCATTTGTGACCTATAATGAGTCTATGCAACCTTTGGTTTTGAAACCTTGGCTAATTGTGGCCGTGTTGGTTTTCAACCTTAGGAACAATTTGAGATCTTGATTTTAAAATATTTTCACTTCTTGAGATCTCTTTGATTCATTTTGATTTCATTTTTGATTGTATCTTGAAAAATGAATCTCCACTAATTAGCAAAACTTGACTTTTGAGAAACAATTTTGACTTTCCTTTGCTATCTAGTTTATAAACTTGCTAAGTAAGAAAATATCTATTGTGCTATTTATAATTCAATTATCTGCAAGTTGAGCATTGATTAGGATGCAAATGCTTTTAGAGAACACATGCTAAATACTTGAAAATTCTATGAGGTAGTAGTTTCACCTTTGCACTATGAAGTATGATACCTCATAAAGCATGTAGAAACTTTTGCACCTTGCTCTTGATAAAACACTTGATTGTGTCTATATGAAAATTCATGAGCATTTAGGAAAATAACTTGTAGACAATTTCTTGATATACCATGTTAATTCTTGATCGAAATTATGTAAGTTATTTGAGTAATCTTTGGGACTCTTTCTAGTAATTCAAACTTCGTATACATGCTTAGAATGATCATATCTTAGTCATATACAAGTTTGATCAAAATTAAAAATGATTATGAAAAATGAGTATTTTTCAATAAAATGTGAAATTTGAAATTTCAGTGGTTTATTAAAAAAATGCAAAAAATTAATCTTTGAAAAATTCTTGTTTCTACACTTTGCTTGAAAAATCTAGTTTCCGTTGAAAAAGTTGCAAAAAGTTTCATTGATATTTCGATTTTATATGATTTTGGATACATCTGTATCAAAAATCAGAAACTTAGTCTTTATCAAACAAATGACTTTCGGATATTCCATAATTGAGTATGTATATCCCTCTTGACATATCTTGACGCCTGTGTTATCTTTGTGTTTATTTTTTCAAAGCATCCTTGATAACATGTATGCTTAAATCTTGTCATTGTGTAATTTAAGAGGAATCTAGAAGTGCTTAACTTAGGCCCTTTTTGATTGATGTCAAAAGGGGGAGAAGAATCTAGACATAGACATGCATATAGTTAGGGGGAGTTTATTCTAGATATGCATGTTGATAAGGGGAGCATCGTACATTCACTTGATGAAATGCTATGCTTGTTGATACATTTCTTAATGCATTTATTGAGAAGTTTGTCATCATCAAAAAGGGAGAGATTGTTGGCCTAAGGTTTTCAATCTTGGTCACCATCTTCATTTTGATGATAACAAATTTATTCTAATGAATTTATCAAATGTTTGATCTCAAGTTGAGGTTACGATCGCACGTGAAGTTCGTTCGGAGAAATATCAAAATCGGCAAAAATGGCTCCGTCGTTGATTGAGTAGAAAATCTAGAGTTAGGAATAGATTTCATGTAATATGACTCTAGGATTATATCCCAAGCCAAATTGTAATGTTATCCAAGTCCAAACTTGGTAACGTAACCCAGAAACGAAGCGCGCAAGAAGAAGACTAGAAAAATCAACCTCAGCCCAGGTTCGGTTGACTAGTCGGTCGACCGAATGAAGACAAAAATTGGCAGTAGCCAATTTGGTCGATCGGTCGATTGGCCGGATGAAATAAGAAATTGACAGTAGCCAATTCGATCGACCGGTCAGTCGACCGGATGTGGCCTGAAAGCGGCAGAACGCCTTCGATCGCTCAGTGGTCTATTGGTCGGTCGACCGATGATCGACCAGCAAGCGACCGAGCATCACCAACGGGCAGAAAAATGCCCGTTGGGTGCTCTAGCCGAGTGAGGGGTTATAAATACCACTCATAAACCTCCTCCCCAGCTGTTGAGAACTTCATTGAGCATATCCTTAGATATTACAAGCCTAAAGGAGTTGATTTAAAGTCCTAATCTCCGTTTCCACACTCTCAATCCCTCCTCACTTCATCAAGCTTGGTCTTCACCGAGAAATCCATACTCGAAGCCTTGAAGTGCTCAGAGGAGACGCATTGGAGCTACACCAAGTATTGTTTTACATTTAAGCTCCATTTATATTGTTTTCATCTTTCTTTGTATCGATTTTTAGGGTAGCTTGCAAGGTGTGCTTGTAAACACCTTGGTGCCTTGTAGATTGTTGTTTTTGCTAGAGAATAGGTGTTGAGGCTCGCCTCTAGGGTTGAGAGATAAGTCCTCATTGTATTCTTAGAAAAACTATCAATCTATAAAGTGTGAAGGTTAGAAATTCTTGGTGATGAGCCAAGGTAGTGGAGTAGGCAGTGTTGGCCGAACCACTATATATTTCGTGTTTGCATTGCTATCTTGATTGCTCAATTTGATTTTCGCTTGTGCTTGATATAATTGTGATTGCATCTAGTCGCACTAAGAATCAAGTAACTTGAATCGGGTAGTTGAGTTGATTAAAATCGGAAAAGAAGTCAATTAATCATAAAAGTAGATACACATTATTCAACCCACCCACCCCTTTCTAGTGTTGATATTCGTACAATAGTAAGTCCACACCAAGCGCTTCGCAACAAAGGGGCAGCGAACACCGGGACTCGTTGTGGCTCAATGGAGAGGATATCTCATCCCCGAGATGCACCAAGGCGAAGCCGGCCCTTCCATCATGAACCGAGCACCAAAAGGGAGGAAAAGATGATGAGAAAACAACAAAACAAGAAGGTAGATGAAGGAATACCTCGATGTCCTTCTTGGACTCCTCCAAGAAGGTGAAGTAGGTGGCACACCCAAGAAGAAGACACCTTCGATTTTCTTCGCAAAAATCAGAGATGGAGGATCTTGATGGCCGGCCACCCATGGAGACCAAGAGGAGTTCTTCAAGAAGCTTCTTAAAAATCCAATCCTTAATATTCTCCTAGATGAATAACCAATTTGTGTAACCCCCTTGAAGGAGGTTAGACCATCTATTTATAAGGGGCATAGGCGACTACCAAGGTAGACTCGGACCCCTATGAAACCTCTCCCCGGAATTCAAAATTCCGGGGTTTGCCTCCAACTGAATGATTTGTGTTTAATTTAAAATTAATTAAATTTCAAATAAATATAAACTTTAATTTATCTCCATAACTTAAGAGTCTATTAATATGAATGATAATTATCTAAATAAACTAATCCGCTAAACAATAGGAAAGAGATTCATCTAAATAATTTAAATTCCTATTAATTAATAGAATTATGATTTATTCTCATAAATCATATATCTATTAATTTTATAATTTATCTCCATAAATCAAATTCCTATTAATTAGGATTTATCCAAATAAATTAATTCCTAATTAATTGGTTAGGCTCATGGTTAGAGACTAATTTTTCCACCATGTATATTTGATTCAAAATCAAATTATATTTAATTCATAATTAAATACAATCCCCGTCAAGTGGTTAATTAAATATTTAATTCATAATTAAATTTAATCAACCACATAAAATATTATTATGTGTCAATCCCTATAATTAGGGATGCCCTACAAATTAGGGTTATCGATGAACTCCTTCCTCGCGCATTCGTTCCTACAGGAAACACCTTTCCTATTATCTCCGTAAACGAGATCCGTGATCGAGTTGCAGCATGTCCATTCTAGTAGACATGTAATGCCGCATTCAAACTCTATCTTGTAAAGCCCATTACAATGAGAGCTTAGAGGACTACATAACTAATCCAAGCAAACTAAGTTTACACTCGAGGGTTACTCTCACACTTGAGAGTACCTCCAACACCTCTTCTCCTAAGGACTACATAACTAATCCAAGCAAACTAAGTTTACACCGGTGGATTTATACCTCTACACCAAGGCAACCACCAAACTCAAGACCCAACACTAGGTCTTTACACACACTTGAAGTACAATGAAGAATAAAGCATAAAACAACTTTGAATCACAAGAAATGAGGAAAGAATTAACACTTATCACATGAAAATCAACTCCTCTTCTTGTGCCTATCAAGCTTGAGCAATCCTCCAAAGATGGTTCACTTCAAGTTGAGGATTCAAGAAGCTAAGTATGAGAAAATACACAATGAGAGCTTAGAGGACGCAAGAGTTAACTCAAGAGAAGCTTAGGGCATCAACAGTGGACAGTGGAAGGCTTTTTAGAAGGGTTTTTATAGTTTAAAAAGGAGTATGGTCAGATATAGAATGGTTCAACCACTATATTTTCTATTCATTACAGTGTCGGTCCATCTTCCGGTTGATGGTCTAGTCGATTGGACAGCTACTCGACATTTCCAACAACTCTCGGTTGAAGTCCGATCGACCCTTCGTGTTGGCCCAAGGGTTCAACCTTGGCAACACTCTTAGTTTTGATGATAACAAATATGGTTCTAATAGTTTCACCAAAAGTTGGTCTCAAGTTGGACATATGGTACACATCCGAAGTTTGTCGGGAAAATCATGAAAAATCAAGAATCGGAGGCTTTGAAGTTGAGCATGTCAAAATTAGTTTAGGACTTAGTTTCTTTTATTGTAAATGCTCCTAAGCCTTAGTTCGATGTCCTCATTGAGTTCATAATCAAAAAACCGAAACTCGAACCCCGAAAACTTAAAAACTAGAAAATTCAAAAAACGGTCTTGAAAAGTATAGGGGGCTCCTTGGAGGGCTACATAATTTACATATTTTCTTGCCATCATAAGTCCCAATAATTGTTCCTTATGTAAAAGCAAATTAAAGACATATTTTTAAAGAATTTTTGGAACCGTTAACCTAAAGAATTAAGGCTTGAAATGTTAGAAACCTCCAAACTATCTAGAATTCCCAGAATGCCCCCAACCAGTTTTTTAAAAAAGCTGCGCAAAATCCCAAATGGCTCTTTTTCAAATTAGACAAGTCTTGAATGGCTCTTTTCTTCCATACCCTAATACTAATTCTATGAATACACCCAAAACTCCCTTCTTAAGGCTCCCAACTATTCCATTGGGCTATTAAACATTCTCTTGAGCCTTAAAGAGTAATTCAAAGTGCAAAATCCCAACTTCTAATTCTCAAAGTTTTCAAAACTCCATTTCAAGTCTTCAATCCGAATTTCTACATCATCTTGAGGCCTTCGAGTACTAGGAGGCAACTTGGAGGACCTCATTTGAGTTTGTTTTAATTAATAGATCCTTTACTTGTATTTTCTTTCTTATTTGCTTCTCATTGCAAGTTGTTAAGTGTGGTGTAGTATTACGCCTAGGTTTCTTTATTTTTTAGTGTTTTGCTTTGGAATAGTAGTTGAGGCATCCTCTAAGGTTGAGGGATAAGTCCTCATTGTATTCTTTAAGAAACATTCAAGTTATAAAGATTTAATGTTAGAAATCCTTCGTGAGGAGCCAATGTAGTGGAATAGGCGGTGTGGCCGAACCACTCTAAATTTCACATATTAGCATTGCTTATCTCTTTACTGGTGCTTGGTATTGATCATTACTCATTTGTATTTGCATCTTGAAAGCATATAACTCAAAATAGCAAAAATCCATACTTAGACCAACTTTTAAAAAAAATTGGAATTGAACTTTAGCACTTCGGTCGACCGACCTGCGATCGAAGATTCGACCGAAAATTAGTATCATTATGATTTTTTTGGCATCTTGGGTTGATTTCAAGTATCGAAATTTGAAGTGCACACACCTGGAGAATTGCCCAAATGTAATACCTGCAATTTTAATGGAACTTTTATCTCTTGTTTTAACAGGATGATTCGAAGGCGTGTCGGAGCGGGTCGAGCAAATCGCTGAAAAGCGCGACATAAGGTACGGCTCAGAGGCGCATATGGAATTGTTAATTTTTGTTTCATTATAATATTGGGTTCGAGTTGGGCTCGAGTCGAGTCCAAGGGTTCAACCGGAACGCAATCTGGTTGTATATTGAATCAAGTAGTTCGAACTTAAGTTTAGAGGGCATAATGGTCTTTTGAAAAAAATATAAAATACAATACCCAATTGATCGTACGACTCGGGTAGAGTCGCACGGACGCCGAGGCAACAAGGGGAGGGGGACATCGCCGCAACCTAGTGGCTGGAGTTCTCGTCGTCGCTAGAGATTGGAGTCGCGAGGATCATTTTCCATCATTTCCTTCCCTTCTTCCTCATTTAGGTGAGTGGTTTTTGGTTTCTAAGTATAGGAATAAGCCTTTGAGGCCAAGCCTTGTTGTAGGGTAATGGAATCCAAAATTTCCTTGAGTTATTCTTCGATTTCTTGAAGTTTTTGGATAATTTGATTTCATGATGTGATCAATTTCGTGTTTCTTCGAAGTTTGGTTGGTTTTCTTGAAGGATTTAGGTTCGGCCGATTGGGGTATGAATTATGGAAGGTCATGCCGGATTTTTCATTGAATTCTTGGCTTAGTTTTTGGTTAATTAGCAAATTGAAAGCGTTTAATCTTGGATGGGGTATTTGGATGGTGCGCTAGGGTTAGGGCAGCCCTACTTTTCCTTAGGGCCGGTTGGTTTGGGATTAGGCAAATAGGTACAAATGTAATTTAGATGTTCCTTGTATTGACGTTCTTTAGCCGAGGAATGGAATTCTCCTTGTCGGAGCGTTGGAAATGCACACCCTCCTAGGAGTGGTCGGGTAGGGCAACCACTGGGTAACCCTAGGCCGGCCAAGTGATTAGACACTATTGGAATAATGGGCATCAGCAACGGCTGAAGCCATTGCTGAGCCGTTGCTGAAAACCATTAGCAACGGCTTGCAACGGCCCGGCCCGTTGCAACAGAGCCGTGGTAGAAAAATGTGTTGCTGATAATTTAGCAACGGATCAGCAATGATCACTCGGGTCATTGCTAATAATATTATCAGCAACCGATTTGCCATGGACACGGAGTCGTTGCTGATAATATTATTAGCAACGGCCTCGTGTCCGTGGCAAACCCGTTAGTGAAAGATCGTTGGTAAGCCGTTGTTGTATGACATCAGCAACGGCTTACGATACACTTTTAGTAACGGCTTTCCCACGGACGACCGTGGAAAAGCCGTTGCTGATGACTAAAACATGTAACCGAAAAAATTTAAAATTCCAAATTTTCATTAATATATTGATACATTATCTAATACATAACACACACACCCATACACCCATACATACATCCATTCACACATCACAAATACACCCAGATATACATTAAAATAATTATACTTATATTTATAATTATCTACAATCGTATAAAAACTATTCAAATGCAAATTTGAAGTATCAATATCCAAACAAAATAAATTAATCAAGTATAGTATCTAACTAACAAAGTCAATATATAAAAAAACAATAAATCTCACGATGAAGATGAAGGATGGTCTGGATCATATGGCGGGGTCTGGAGTGCTTGGGTGTACACCGGTGTGGACTGACTCGAGGATGATGGATCAGATGATGCCGAAGGGATGCCTCCTCCGAGATAACCTGACATGATGCGTAGCATAGCATGCATCTCCGCTATCATCTGACTCTGACGCTCCATCATCTGACTCTGATGCGCGACCGTCTCCTCTAGTGTCCTTATCCTGGTACTATGATCATAATTGGACTTGGAGGTGGACAGCCGCTCACCAGCGACCGGAGGGGTCGGTGCCCCAAGCGAGCCTAGCACGACTTGCGCATAACCACTATCTGCAAAGCCATATACGCAGCCATGGTCTCAGCCACCTGCAGCCTCGACCCACGCTCCTGCGTCAAAGTCCTCGGGGGTGCCCCCGCGCTGCACCACCGTCTGAGTATAGGTCTCCTACTCGAGTTTGATTTTTTGTTTCATATTTATCTTAAAACTTAAATTATAAATAAATAATGAATAATTTAAACAAATATACTTACCATAATGTATACAGCGCGATTGTCAAGGTACTCCCCTGTCCCATGTACTCGACGGTGAGTCCGCTCAAACACCGCCATCGGGGAGGGTCGCTGGACAATCTCATCGTCCAACACCGTCGTCTACATTTACAAAATAAATACATTAATTAGTACACGGAATAACAAATAAAATATATAATTAAAAGTAAGGTATACTTACCATACGGTTTGCGTGCACTGCAAATGCAATAGAGCCACCAGTGTGACGCGCTCCTCCCTCCGACATGCGGTTTCTAGCCGTAGTCCTAGAAACCTCCTGCCATCGATCCGTCGACTATAATGCCACGAGCTAGTCCCATATATCCAGAGTAATTCAATCGGGGTCGTATCCCCGAATCTCCGCGATGTTAGTGATCTCAACTGTCCGTTGTACCTCACCTGAGAAATAGCCTCCCAGGCAGCGTAAATGAAGGGCCTCTGGTCCTCGGCCCATGTATAGCGAGCCTGCAAAACAATAATATCAGTATCAATATTAATAATCATGCATGTATAAAAAAATTAATACATGCCTCAAACTCGCGTCATAACATGTCGACGTGCTCACTAGGCACGTGAGACCACATGGGCCATGCCCCTTGGCACTTCTTCTTGCTCGAACCTGCACAACAAAAATAAAATTTAATATTATATTATGATATAATGAATTTGTAATGATTCATAATTCATGATATATTACCGCTCCCCAATCACGCTAATGAATCTACGTGAGTCTGCGGCTGGTGGAGGCTACCACTTGTTCGGCCCGCGTGACCGCCTACGTCTGGATGTACTAGCCTCAGCAGTATCATTGGCAGGAGGATCAACAACAGGAGAATCAGCAGTATGAGTAAGTGTTGGAGTCTCACCGATCGGAGACTCCGAAGCTCTCCTGCGACGATAACCACGACCAAACATATCTGTCGAATAGACATATAATTAGATTATTATATATATAGTAGAGATATAAAATGAGCAGAATGTTGAAATTTCTTGGATGATGTACGATTAAGATTTGATCCTTCAACTGCTGCGGTGTTCTTTACTTTTTTCTTTAAACGATTCATGTATCTTTCAAATAAGTACATCCATCGGTATTGAACGGGGCCACCAACTCGTGCCTCGTATGCCAAGTGTATCGGTAGATGCTCCATCGATTCAAAAAAGGCAAGAGGGAAAAACTGCTCTATATTGCATATAATTTCAACAATATTATTTTCAAGTATTGACATATCTTCGACTCGAAGGATATTTGCACAAATGTTTCTAAAAAACATACTTAATTCAGTCAACGGACCCCAAATATTATCAAGTAGAAGATCTCGGAATGCAATCGGAAGCAATCTCTGCATGAATACATGACAATCATGGCTCTTCATCCCTAATATTTTGCAATCAAAGACGTTCACACATCGAGATAAGTTTGAGGCATATCCATCGGGTAATCTGAGTTCTTTTATTCATTAACAAACATCTTTGATCTGTTGTTTATTTAACACATACGGGGCCTTCGGCTTCAGATATTGTCTGTTGATCTCTTGTAACTCCAACTTCGGCCTCTTACAAAATATTTTCAGATCATGTCGGGCTTTGACATTATCTTTTGTTTTTCCGGAAACATCCATCAAAGTGTTGAAAATATTATCAAACACATTTTTTTCAATGTGCATGACATCCAAATTATGTCGAATCAGTAATGAACTCCAATAGGGCAATTCTCAAAAGATACTTTTTTTCACCCAGTTATGTGTTTGACCAAAGTCTGACACTTTTTTATTCCGACCAAATATTATCTCTGGAAGTGCTGAAACACGTGCCAATATTTGTTCATCAGACAACATCGGTGGTGGCTCATCTCTTTCAACACTGTCCTTAGTAAATTTATTACGATTCCTTCGATACTGATGGTTAGCCGGTAGGAATCAACGATGGCAACCAAAGAATGAGATTTTCCGTCCGTTCTGAAGACTGATTGATTTCGAGTGTTTCATACAATACGGACAAGAGAGTCGGTCGTGAGTGCTCCAACCAAGCAACATGTCGTACGCCGGGAAATCATTGATTGTCCACAAGACCGCGGCCTTTAAATTGAAGTTTTGCTTCCGATGATAATCATAAGTGACAACTCCCTCAGTCCACAATGTTTTCAATTCATCTATCAAGGGTCTGAGAAACACGTCAATTTCTTTTCGCGGACCCTTAGGACCCGGAATAATTATCGAAAGATAAATAAATTCATCTTTCATACACATTGACGGTGGCAAATTATAAATTGTCAACAGCACTGGCCAAACTGAATAAGGAGTTGCAGAATGTCCAACGGATTAAAACCATCTGTGCACAATCCCAATCTGATATTTCTAGTGTCCCTAGCAAATGAAGGATAACATGTATCCAAATGTTTTCATGCTCCACTATCGGATGGATGAGTCATTAATGTATCATCATGACTTCTAGCATGCCAACTCATGTAGGGGGTCGTCTTTTCCGACATGAATAATCTTTGAAGCCTCGATGTTAGTGGAAAATACCGAAACACCTTAAACGGGATATTTTTTTGTCGGACCAATTTCTTCTCCTTGTAACGAGGATATTGACATACAGGGCATTTATCCAACTGCACATTTTCTTTATAATATAAAATATAATTATTTTGACACGCGTGTATTTTTTCGTACCCAAGCCCTAATTTTCTCATCAACTTTTTAGTCTTATAAAAAGTTGGCTCAAACTTATTATCAGTAGGCAGCATTCCATTAATCAATCCTGCAATCTGATCATACACAACCCCACTGATATTACAATCGGCCTTGATGTTTAGGAGCTGCGTCATTGCCGAAACCTAGTGTATTTAGGACAATTCTCATACAAAGGTTCATCGGCAGCTTTCAACATCTCGTAAAATTTTGCAGCTTCTTTATTCGGCAATTCAATCTCTACCGCAGTTTCTACTTCTGTGATATCAACACCTGTAGTATTTGGTGGCACTAACGTCTCAGTAACTGGTCGATCGACATTATCATTCAGATGGAATTGACCCCCAAGACTATCAAGTATCATAGTTCTATAGGGATTAGATTGACTGAATGAAGAAACACTAGCAGAGGAAGATTCACCATGTGTTTGAATGACAGGATTGCTCGACGTCCCGACTTCACGTGACTTCCCGTGACAAGTCCATAGAAAATATCTTGGTGCAAATCCTTTGCTATATAGATGTAGAGTGACAGTTTCCCGATGCAAAAATCATCCATTCAAGCAAATGCGGCACGAACATCGAATTTTATCACCGATGCTAACGAATTTTCGATTCGAATAGGCGAAATTTAGGAAGTAAGTTACGCCTAATCGAAACTCATTCGTTAAAGCTCCACGATCAAAACATCGGTACATCCAACTTCGATCAGCCGACATGATTCTGTCAATCAATGACAATTTCTTCGATTAATGCCTTTAGGTGAGATGGTTCTATTCCATTCGGGATTTATGTTATTCATTTAGCACTAAGTATTTCTTTTAATCCTTAACTTCATTCTAAATTTCGGCAACATCTCCCTACAGTTCTCCGAATACGCATATCATCTGGGCGCGTATCGAAGAACAAGAGAGATGCTGCCGAAATTTAGAATAAGTTAATGATTAAAAGAAAAAACTAAGTGCAATACAAATAACTATATTCTCAAATTATCCAATCAGGGACAATTCAAAGGTTGTACGTCGTATAAAAGATCATCTACATACTTCTTTTACACGAACATACAACCCCCGAATGGATCTAAGATTTCGCTAAATCATATCCAACTCGTCGATGCATACGTGAAACGTATCAACTCGTCGAATGGATGATTATTTTCTAACATATCCAACTCGTCGATGCATAGTGATGCATGCAACCTAGGAATGCATGAGAATGCATCATACTTGTGTCATGAGAAAACAAGTTAAATGAATGCAAACATTTTAAGTAATAATTTTTTCTTCTCTTTTCATTTTTACATTTTCTCCCAAAGATCTTGATACCCAAATCCGAGTAGGACATTTTCAAAATATGTAAGAAGGATGACTTCTGTGGAAATGTGGTAGGATGAGAGTGCTAAACTTGATAAAGACATGATTTTTTGCATCACGATTATATGATTTTGGCATGAACAGAAACATAAACCATGAAAACCAAGAGTAGATTCATAAAACCATGATGAATGCATGAAATATGCAAAGATAACAACACTAGGATGAATAAATTGAGATTAAATCTCATCTAGAATTAAAATACTAGTGGAAACAAGCTAAAGTTTGAAGAACTAACGTCTAGAAGACCTACGAACTCAAGTTTCAATCTCTCAATCGGTTGGGAAATGAGGGAGGAGGCTAGGGTTCAATCCTAAGTAGGTTATATGAAGGGTGAAGATAAGAAGATTCGGCCAAATGGACAGATCTGATGGTCTATTGTCCGTCGGTCGATACTTCGATCGTAGAACGAGCAATCTGCCTGCGACCGATATTCTCTGTCATGGTCAACATGATTGTTTTATAGTTGGTTACTCGAAAATTCGGTGAAAAATTATATACAAGTCAAAATTTTATGAGAATTTAGACAAGAAAACGTACTATCGTTGGTCTAGATTAGACGGACTTAAGAATCACTCAAAAAGGAGTTTTATAGATTTTCCTAAAAATCCGTGAACAAACAATGGAATTTTCGTAAATCTTTTATTCTTTACGAATATTCTCGAAATTTAACATGTTGGTTAAATGACCACACTAGAGGTGGGTAAATAGTATGTTAACTAAATCTTTTTACCTAATTCCAGTTTTAATCTTTTCTTAAACTACTTAGGCAAGTTATCGATTTAATGACTAAATGCGAAAGCGATTAATAATAAAGCAATTAACACAAATAAGAATAACAATGCTAACACAATGATTTATAGTGATTCGACCGCAAAGCCTACTTCACTACCTAAGCACCTCGCTTAAGATTTCCAAACTAGCTTTACTAGATTATCTTGTTTTCTTTACATCGAGAATATTTTCATTGGACTCTTCGCTCTCACACCGAAGACACTTTCACACCCGGAAGTCTTCGTCTTCCTACCGAGAGCACTCTCTCATCTCAAACCTAAGGACAACAAGAACTAATCCTAGTAAACTTATCACACCGATCGATTTAAGCCTCAAACACAAAGGCCACCGCCCAATTTAATCAAACCTAACAACCTAGGTTTACACACTTGATATACAATGAAAATAAACAAAATACAATAACAATTAAAGCAATAAACAAATCAAAGTATACTTAGCTCCAAAAGAAACTTCCTAGTCCTCTTGATGCCTCAAATTGATGAATCGATGAATGAACAAGGCTGCTCAATCAGGAATGGATGATGAAACTAGGATTTGGAATGAAAAGTGACTCAATCAAACACAAGAATCTTCAAAATATAGCTCTAGGAAAGTTGGAAGAAGTGTGAAAGGCTTCTCAGGGCTTGTATATATAAGCCATGAGAGAAAGGAGCCAAAACAGCTCACTCAACTGGCTGATTTCTACTTGTTAGCACCGCCCGATCGTTGGGCCGATCGAAGGCCGGTCGACCGATCGAGCGATCGGCCCATCAACCGAAGCCCTTGTGCTTTCTGGGCTCCTTTCGATTGACCGGCCTATCGATCGATCGTAGAGTACCAGTACTCTACCTATTATACTTGTACTCTACATTGAGTTTTAGACTGGTTCTTTTGTCGGTTCAGGTTTCAGATTACGGGTTTGGTTCTTTAGGAGTCTTAGCATCATAATGAGGATTTTACAAATTATCTAAACACCCTAAACTTAGACTATATCTTTTCGACGAATTCGAGTGTGTCGATCAACGTCCTTTGAATTTGATTTTCTGATTTTTTCGATATTTCAATCGTGGACGTCGTACGCTAATTGATATGGAACCTGAAAATAATTATCCATGAAATCATTTGTTCCATGTTTGTTATCATCAAAACCGAGATTAAGACCAAGATTAAAAACCTTAGGCTAATAATCTCCTCCTTTTTGATGATGACAAATATCCTTAAGAAAATATATATACTAGAGTAAAAAAGATATCAACGAAGTGATTTCTCTCGCTATCATCATGCATATCTAACTAAATTTATTCCCCCTATATATATGCATGATTTTCTTATATTTTCTTCTCTTTTATCTATATTTTTCTCCTCCTTTTGGCATCAATCAAAAAGAACAAGAAAAGTCAACTATAATCAAAGTTAAGAATCTAAAACTATTTTTCATGAAATATGAAAATTTAAATCAAATGGATGAAAAATAAATATTTAATATGAGACTAAATCATACATTATAGCAAGGAGTGATAACTAAAATCTAAATTCGGAAATTATGTATAAACTCAAGTATCAATATTTTCAAGTATCGGTCAAAATATCAAAAACCATTTTATAAAATGCAGTGATCCTTAATCGATTAGAATAACTCTACCTTATGCGCATTTTCATTTCAAGTATGATCCTTAATCGAGTATCAAAATCTGTAACCTGCCTGTTCTGGAGAATAAAGATCCTGCAAAACAAAACATCATATAGTTAACCATATTTCCAAACATGCAACCAATGAATGCGGTGAGCATTAGAGATAAACTCAAAAAAATTGTCGACAACAATCATAAAACCTTTCAACAGATTATGCATAACAACCAAGGAATGTAGATAACAAAGTTGATTATCTAAAATGTATTTGCAACCTGCAACCAATGGACTCCATTGACAAGCAGTAGCTAATCTAGCTTATATCAACATATTTTAATTTCCATCATCCTTCACATATTTTCCACTTTATGTAGTAGTTGGCAATAGAAACTGTAGCTTTTACAGGACCATTTATGGTTATGTTTCCCTCAGTATAAGACCAGATGAAATGATTAGCATTTATTCTCTTGCAATAAACATGTTTTGAAGAGATTAGAGAGAACTGGAGACCTACTTGCAATAGGTAGAGGTCTCGAGATGTAAGTGTTTCCTGGTTATGACCAATACCTTTCAACTTAATGACCTACAAGAACTGGGAAGAAAAAGGAATGAGAGATTAATTTTAAACATAATAAAGCAAATAGTGAGATGCTTGCATAAGTGAACATCTTCCATCTAAATAATAAATTAACAAACTAAGATGGATGGCTTACCTCTTCATGCCCAAGTGTATGAGCTAGAGGTAGTATAACCTGGCCGCCAGTGCATCCAGAGCAAGATGTGGCTAAAGTCCATGGAGTGACCTTGACAGGTGCAGCAGAGTAAGCATCGATATTGCTTCTGCCCACTCAAATCGATGCTCTCGCAAAAATGCTAGGAGCATAGGTGGAGATATATTCTACAGGTACATTTTCCATACAAGGAGAAAATGTCTGGAAAAAAAACTTACCGAACGAAAATAAGATTGCAAAAATCAATCTAATTAGCAGGTTTTTAAAATCAAACAACGCATAAAAAGAACAAAAAAGATTAAAAAAAACTCTCTTCACGAGCAACTAAAATTACCAAGAAGAACTATTAGGGATATGAACAGATGCAAGCACAAAAGTTATGACATCAAAAGAAGCGAATTTTCTCCCAAGAAATATCAAAGACAGCACCTTTCGTCCTTAACGACAAGATTGAGGATGGCGGCTTCGCAACTCTCCGAGCTCTCCAAGCGAAGCATCGCCACGAGAGACTCAACAGCGTGGAGAGATGGCACCGATTCCTGGACAACGTCTTCGTCAGCCGATGGATATCCATCGCCGCCTGAACCTTATCCTCCTCCACTCCAGACCTAATCAGGTCCATAACTCCTTGCAGCTCAGCTGCCGACACCCTCCTCTCACTGCCACAGTCGCCCGACCTCTCATTAGAGGCCCGATTCATGCCTACAGAAGCCGTCTCTCCCTCCAACCGAGCCCACCACAGAGCAATAAAGGGGAAGGAACACCGAGATAGAAGAGGGAGGGAGAGCGAGAGAGAGCAGTGAGATTTTCAGACGAAGAACATCGAATAAAAATTGATGGTGAAACGAAGCGAGGCAGTTTGCCTGTCGGTAGAGAAGGTGGAGGGAGTGAGGAGGGTAGCGGCTGAGGAGGCACGCGTCGTGCATCGCCATCTGGGTAAAAAGAGGTCCTCTAGTCTCTTTCTCAGCTCGATTTGAGAAGCGGCGGTAGTGTCTGTACTTGATCGTTTTCCTGCGCTTATATGGCGAAAGCTTCGCCCAGACATCGGCGTCTTCTTCTTCTTGTAGGTCACGGCAACAGAGGCTGGAGGACGAGGAAGATAGAGGGGATGGATCGGGAAGGGGGCGGCGAAAGGGAAAGAGGAGGTCGGAGGTGGAGAGCGGGGTGTAGTTTCGTGGTCGGCTAAAAAAAAGGGGAAGTGGTGGGTTTTGGTCGGCGGGAAGGGAGGCGGAGAAGAGCGCGGAGAAGAAAATTTTGAGCAAAAGAGCGAGCGTGGAGAGGGAATGGCCGAAACTAGGGGTGTAATCGAGCCGAGCCGAGCCGAGCTTGTCACTGCTCGAGCTCGGCTCGTCTGAAAAATAATGAGCTCAAGCTCGGCTCGAGCTCGATCGAGCTTTGCTCTATCAGCTCAAGCTCGGCTCGAGCTACATTCAAGTCACCCGAGCTCGGCTCGTGTGGCTCGAATTTTTTCCCGAGTCGAGCCGAGCCGAGCTCGTTCGTGAGCTCGATCGAGCTCGACTCGAGATCAAGCTCGATTAAACTCATGAATGAGCTCGATCAGTGACGGTGAGTCGGGAGTCGATTGAATGGGGAGCGATCGAGCGAGGAGTTGGGAGTCGCCGTCGAGTTGGGAAGGGAAGAAGGCGTGGGAGTTCAGTCGCCGCCGATCGAATGGGGAGCGAGGAGTCGGGAGTCGCCGCCGATCGAATGGGGAGTGAGGAGTCGGGAGTCACCGCTGCTCGAATGGGGAGCGAAGAGTCGGGAGTCGCCGCCGATCGAATGGGGAGCGAGGAGTCGGGAGTCGCCGTCGATTCGGGAGGGGAAGAAGATGTGGGAGTTCAGTCGCCGTCGCCGCACTACTACTCGCTGCCGATCGAATGGGGAGCGAGGATGACGAGGAGTCGGGAGTCGTGAATTAGGGATTAGGCGGGCCACGGGCGTCGGCGGACAGCGGACTCGGCGCGTCGAGCACTTGAGCAGAGAGCTAGGGTTTTGAGTATAATATCGGGTTGTCTTTACTCTTTAGAGGCAATAGAGGGTAATCGGGTATTCGGGTAATCGGGTAATGGATTAATGGTAAAGTACCGGATCTGGTTTATAATATTATATATATATATATATATAATATATATATATATATATATATATATACAGCCGGCTCGATTAGGCTCGCGAGCCGCTCGAGCCGAGTATATATTAGCTCGAACTCGGCTCGCTCTCCTGTTCGGCTCGGCTCGGCTCGGCTCGAGCTCGATAAGTTCGAATCGAGTTCGAGTCGGTACCAAATTGATCACGAGTAGCTCGCGAGCGGCTTTGCTCACTTACACCCCTAGCCGAAACCTATGAATTTAACCTCACTTTGTATTGCAATTTTAATTTTAGTCATTATTTAACGTAGCGGTCGGATAGAATGTTATCGTTAAATGCTATAAAAAACTTAAATTGTTGTAGTATTAGAAATGATTTTTCTCGGATAATAGTGAGAACGATACCAAAAATAAAGTTATGATATCATACTTGAAGTCTCATTTGAAAATTTCAACGAAAATTCAAAGTATCAAAAAAAGATGAGTAATTTGAGAAGAGAGATACTTGAGTGGCATTTTCGTAAATAAGTAAATCTTTCATGATATTTCAAGATTTTATTCAAACTTTCAAAATACCAAATGATAATCATGTAAAGCATGTATATTATGTTTGAAGTGAAAATAATGTCATTTGATCAAAGTATGAATTTAGCACGATTTCATTCAAAATATGCATGAAAAATATGAAAATAACTAACTATCAAATTTTATTATCTACTCATATCTTCTCTAACATAGATATCTGGACATCTAACATGAGTGAATCTAATTATATCAATCAAGTTTGGGCTTAAAATGATATTTCTAAGTCACTTTGTTCACTTAGGTCAAAGTATATTTTAATTTTACAAAAATTAAACTTGTAAATCCATATAAAATCATATGCTTGACGAAATTTTTTGAAATTTTAATTCGATAAACTAGATTTTTCAAGGAATCTACAGGTTCAAGAATCAGTGAAAAATTAGTTTTCTATAAATTCATAAAATTTTTGAAAGTCCAGTGGCATTTTCACAAATTTTAGGTCTTTTTTCGAAAGTTATCATTTTTTATTCAAACTTTTCAGATATTGTTGAATAATCATTTGAAATGCATGTACCAAGTTTGAACTCAAAATGAATTTTCTATGCCTATTTTTAAACCTATATCGATTCCAACCAAAAACTCATTTTCAAGATATTGCTCAAGTTATCAAAATCATTTTTAGAAATGATTTCACTCAAAGAATAGTGAGAACGATATTAGAAACGGAATCAAAATAGTATACACAAAATTTCATTTGAAGTTTTCAACGAAAAATCGAAGTATCAAAAAAATTGATATTTCAAGAGGGTGATACTTTGTATTTCTGAAATTCAACTTCAAAATTCCACTATAAATCAGATTCTTAATGAAAATCTCTAAAAATTTTACTAAAGAAATTAAATTTTTCAATAAAGATGCAGTTTCAATAATCAATTAAAAAATTTATATATATATTTTTCTAAAATTAACTGAAAATGCTGAAATTTTAATGGCGCGCATTTTCGCAATTTTTATTTATTTTTAAAATGTGCTCAGTTTTCATTCAAACTTTCATGACACCACAAAATAATCATTTAAAGAGTATATGTCAACTTTGAGATGAAAACAATGTTCTTAGACCAAGTTATCAACCTAGCATGATTTCATCATAAAACAAGCAAGTTATCATGAAACTTTGCTAAGGTCAATATTATCATTTACTCATGATTTTTCAAACTTAAACCTATGGACACCTAATATGAGTAAATCTAAATATGTTTCTCAAATATAAATTGAAAATGAGACCTTTAAGTCAACTTGTTGACTTGGGCCAACTTGGTTCAAAAGAAGTTATCATGAAATGACCCTCTATGTCATTTTATTCATATTCATATGAATTTTTCATTCTAAATGCATGAAAATATGTCATACTTATTCCTAAATATATTTATGAAGTTTGGACTTAAAATGAAGTGACCAAGTCGATTTGTTGACTTGGGTCAAACTTTTTCAAATTTAAGTCCCCAAAAGTGATCTAGTTATCACATTGTTCATCTACATATAAAATTTCAAGTTTATATACTTAGAATCATGTGATATGTGTATCTAAACATGTTTACCAAGTATTTACTCAAAATGAGATCTCTAATAATGAATTTCAACCTAGTCCAATTTCATTCAATATCAACATCATGAAATTGCCTAAGTATCGAAATTTTACATACTCGTGAAATTTTATAGATTTGTCATGCAAAATTAATAATGAGTATAGAGACATCATTAATGCATGAATATTCAAGTATTATAATAAGATTTTTGCAAAATCAAAATCATACCTCATTTTAGAAAATTGTCAAACTTGTCATTTTCTTTCCAAATTCAATCTACTAGCCTTCTATTACATTTTTGATAACTTGCAAACAATATTCATTAGTAGCATAATGGAAATGTGACTACTAACAAGTTGTCGTACTAGATAGCAAATAGGGAATCAAGTAACGATTTCAAATTTTACTTTGCTAAATAGCTTTAAATCTGTTTCAAAGTAAACAATCATGAATCCAAAACGAATCGAGAGATCTCAAAATATGAAATATTTGAAAATTAAGATCTCCAACCCCTTCCTATAGGTTGAAAATTGAAAAGCAATAATTAGCCTACGATTTAGAATTACAAGGTCGCATGAGCCCATTATAGGCTACATAGGTCTTCAAAGAGACCGAAAATCAAAAATCAAAAAATCATTTGAAATATATTAAGAGCAAGAAAAATCAATCAATTTTAAGCATGCATCATAAACTCCAACTTCAAAAATACAAGTAGAGAAATGGTGTTGATACCAAAGTGATTTAGATGTCAATTCTTATACCTAAGACATCTAGTTTAGGTGAAAACTTTGAAGATGGAACCATGTAGGGATCCTTCCTTCAATTTCTTGATCAACTTCAACTCTTCAATTTCCATTACCTTGTGTGGTAGCTCACCCTACAAAAGAGTATAAAACTTTTGGTACCCAAATGGCTTTGGGTCCTTGGGGGTTAGATGGCTTAGGAATCCAAAGTGTCCTAACTACACTTGAATTTTTCTTAAATGCACAATCATAAATAGCATAACCAAAAATACCACAACAAAATTAAGCAATGTTCATTGAACTTCTATTCATTTTTACTATGGACATGAGGTTTATCATTAGAATGCTCGACATGTGAACTATGATAAGCATGAGCATTCTTAAGGGACACATTTTTCTTTTGAAGTTTCCTAAATAAGATATTTTGATTTTTAGAATTAAAAGATTATTAACTTTCATACTCAAAATCAATATTAATTTTTCATTCTCAATTTTGAAATCATTATTCTTAAACTTCAATCTAGCTTTCAAATCTACATTTTTATCTTTCAAAGCCTTTAGCTCAAGGTTCAATGTATCATGACAAAAATCAATAGGATTAGTCTTTAATTTTTCATTTTCTAATTCTAAGACATACATATGTGAGCTAAGCTCTAAATTTTCTTTCTTTAATTTTTTATTTTCCTTTCATTTTCGAGTCTTAGAATTGCTCCTTTGACTAGAAGCACTATGGGGATCAAGACCAAGATTAGTAGTGGGTGAGTGACCATTGTCATCACCACCTTCATCAAAAGTGTCAATCTCTTCAGTTTTGGCATGATCATATAAAATATTTAAAGTGACCCATAAATCACAAGCCAAAGAGCAATGCATGACTTTTTCTAGGATGTCATTTGGTAATGTGCAAAGTATACAATTCATAGCATCTCCATTATACTTAAACATTTTCTTGTCTAATTCACTCCAAGCATGCATGTCAATCTTAGGTTCAATGAATTCTAAACTTAACATGTTAAAGACACCAAAACATTCGGTCTTTATATATGTGTCCATCCTATATTTTCAAAGACCGAAGTTCGAGTCACCGAACCTAGGAGGTGTAGAAACAATCGACTATGGTGCCATTTTTTGAATCGAGGCAAAGTGTAGAAGAGATGGTGAAATCTCAATCCACGACCTGCCCGGATACCAAATATTGGTGAAATGCCACACTAGAAACAACCGACTCTAGTGCCATTTTAGTAAATTTTTTATTCTTTATGAATATTCTTGAAATTTAACCTGTTGGTGAAATGGCCACACTAGAGGGGGGTGAATAGTGTGTTAACTAAATATTTTTGCCTAATTCTAGTTCTAATCTTTTCTTAAACTACTTAGGCAAGTTATCAATTTAACGACTAAATGCGGAAGCGATTAATAATAAAGAAATTAACACAAATAAGAATAACAATGCTAACACAATGATTTATAGTGGTTCAGCATCAATGTCTACTCCGCTACCTAAGCACCCTGCTTAGAATTTCTAAACTAGCTTTACTAGATTATCTTGTTTCCTTTACAACGATGACGTTTTCATCGGAGAGTCTCCACTCTCACACCGAAGGCACTTCCACACTCGTAAGTCTTCGTCTTCCTACCGAAAGCACTCTCCCACCTCAAACCGAAGGATAAAAACAACTAATCCTAGTAAACTTATCACAGTAGTGGATTTAAGCCTCAAACACAAAGGCCACCACTCAACTCAATCAAACTTAGCAACTTGGGTTTACACACTTGATATACAATGAAAATAAAAAACAAAATACAATAACAATTAGAGCAATAAACAAACCAAAGTATACTTAGCTCCAAAAGAAACTCCCTAGTTCTCTTGATGTCTCAAATTGATGAATCGATGATTGAACAAGGCTCAATCAAGAATGGATGATGAAACTAGGGTTTGGAATGAAAAGTGGCTCAATCAAACGCAAGAATCTTCAAAATATAGCTCTAGAAAAGTTGGAAGAAGTATGGAAAGCTTCTCATGGCTAGTATATATAAGCCATGAGCGAAGGCAGCCAAAACAGCTCACCCAACGGGCTGATTTCTGCCCATTGGCGCCGCTCGATCGTTGGGCCGGTCGAAGGCCGGTCTATCGATCAAGTGATCGGCCCATCGACCTGGGCCCTTTGTGCTTTCTGGGCTCCTTTAGGTCGACCGGCCTATCGATCGGCCATAGAGTACCGGTACTCTACCTATTGTACCGGTACTCTACATTGAGTTTCAGATGGGTTCTTTCTTCGGTTCGGATTTTAGATTACGGAATTGGTTCTTTAGGGGTTTTAGCATCATAATTAGGATTTTACAATTTATCTAAACACCCTAAACGTAGACTCTATCTTCCCGACGAATTCGAGCGCATCGACCAACGTCCTTTCGATTTTTTGATTTTTTTGATATTTTCGATCGTGGACGTCGTGCGCTAACTAATATGGAACCTGAAAATAATTCTCTATGAAATCATTAGATTCATGTTTGTTATCATCAAAATCGAGATTAAGACCAAGGTTGAAAACCTTAGGCCAACGCAACCAAAGTTTCACAGAACCGAGATACGATCATTTCAAACATGGTTGTGTATTTAGAATACGAATTTAGTGCAATTTGATAAGATTTTACCATTCCATTTTTGCCTAATTATTCAAAATAAGCAAGGTATCGAGAATTTGATCATGTGTCAACTTTTGATTTTGATTAGGATTTTATTCTTCAAGCATTATGCACACATTCATAGACTCATAGAAATCATGTAATCATGGCATTTGAGGCAATATTGTAAAATTTCCAAAAAAGAAATGCGTACCTCGAATTTTGCCAATATTTCTCCATTTCCTCTTTTTTAGTCTTTTAACTTAAACCTTCCTTTGTATCAAAAAAAAAACTTGCATGCACAAATGTTAGTGTCCTCATGTAGTGAGCAAGTGTAGAATGATATTTAGACACCGTGATGCTTTATATATATATATATATATATATATATATCGCCTAGGTATCACTAATTGTCTTAAGTTCTTAAGTATCAAGGTTCATTCATATGGACTAGAAAACAGAAAACATGCTTATTTATGAATGAACTAGAAGATCTAAGTATGCATAATAACATTTAAAGTTAGATCTTTACAACCCTTCCTTTTGGTAAGAAGGTCGAAGGCTAACATTAGCCTAAGGTTTACCACAATGTCATAGGTCAATTGTTTTTTACGGAAGAACTCGTGTGACACCCTTGCATCCCGTGCAAGGGATAATTCCACCGTCTTGAATTGGGCTTCCCGGCTTAACATCGCGGGGCATGCGTTTGCCATTATAGCACCCCAACTCAAGCGTCATATCCGCGCCCCCAAAAGACCATGTTGGCCAAATGATATTGAAGATGTAAAGCAAAATAATATTTACAGGACTATAGACACAAGAAAATATAAAATCGGGTGTGGGGAGAGCTCCGCAAGTTGTGTTAGGCGAAGATTGAATGGTCACACGCCCATATGGGTAGCCCATAGTCCTAAGACAACTTGCGGAGCTCTCCCTACACTCGGTTTTATATTTTCTTGTGTTCATAGTCCTGTAAATGTTGTTTTACTTTACGCCTTCAATATCATTCGGCCAACATGGTCTTTTGGGGGCGCGGATATGACACTCGAGGTTTCTATGATGGCAAACGCATGTCCCATGATGTTAAGTCGGGATGGTAGGCTTATCCTTTGCACGACATGCAAGGGTGCCGCATAAGTTCTTCCGCACAAAATAATTGGCTCGTGACATCAAGGTCGCAACGACCCATTATAAGTCATTAAGGTCTTTGAGGAGACCGGAAAATCAAAAACCAAAATTATTTTTCTAAAGACTCCTGTCAAGAGTGGAAAAGACAACTCAAATTTAATATGAAACCAACCAAAGTAAGGAGATGATATGAAGTATACCTAGATGCCAATTTCTATACCTATGGCATCATGATGACTTGAAGTTGCAACCTCATGAAGATTTTTTATTTGAATCAAATGTCAACTTCAATATTCCTTTCGTCATTCATTCTTGTGTGGTAGCTCCCCCTATAAAAGAGCATGAAACTTTTGGTACCCAAATAACTTTGGGTCCATGAGGGTTAGTGGACTTAGGAACTCATAATGTTTTGGCTCCACTTGGGTTCATTTTAAAAGAATAATCGTAAATGACATATTCATATACACCACAACAAAAACAATGTCCATGAAATTTTTGCTTTCTTTCTTTCTATGGTTATGGAACTTATAAGTAGCATGCTTAGCATGTGTATATGTGTTTCTAAATGAAGTGTTTTTCATATCAAATTTCTTAACCTAAGAAGTATTCTTGACTTCATTTATCCTTTCATTAATTTAAAACAAGGATTTCATCTTCAAGAGTTCTATTGAGTTATGCATGGTTTATAGGAGAGTTCAAAATATTATAGTCATTCTTAATTTTTGAGTCCTCAAGTCTCAACTCTTCATTTTCATTTCTTAGATCCTTATTCTTATCCCCCGAGACTTTAATTTCATGACTTAAATTAACATGGCAAGAAGCATTCCGGCTAACTATCAACTTCTCATTTTCTATTTTTAAGTCATGCAAGGTACTACCTAAGCTTTGAGTTTTCTTTATTTCTTCTCATGAGTAACTCATACATTGTTCTACATTCATCTAATAGTTCATCATAGGACATATTAAGTGAATTTGAGTTATTAGATTCATAATCATCATTAGAGGTATGAGCATGACTAGAGTTTGAAGAGTGTACCTTATCATGGATATCCAAGAGACATACCTTTGAAGAAACTTCAAAGTCATGAACCAAAGATGATTCACTTGATTTTGGGGTAGATGTGGAAGCATTCTTCTTTTTCTTGGATTTCCCTTTTATCACGGGACATTTTTTCTTGATGTGACCCTTTTCTTTGCATATGAAGCATACAACTTTTCTTTTCCGACTTTTGGTGCTCCTTTGGCTAAGGGCACTATGGTCTTTAGGAAACATGACAATACTAGGAGAATGACCATTATCATCTCCATCCTCATGAGAGGTAGTTAATTCTTCGATTTAGGCAAAATCATATAATACGTTCAAAGATGCCCATAAATCGGAAGTCGGGGTGCTATATTATATTTTCAAGAATATCATTTGACAATGTTCAATAAATGATATTCATGGCTTGTACATTCAATTTAAACATGTCAATCTCATTTTCATTCCAAGCATGCATTTCATTTGTAGGTTCAACATAATTAATTTTTATCATGTTAAAGACATCTATACCTTGAGTCTTTAGGAATGTGTACATTCTATCCTTCCAAAGATCAAAGCTAGACTCGTCAAACCTAGGAGGTGTAGAAACGACCAATTCTAGTGTCATTCTCGGATCAAGGCTAGATGTAGAGGAGATGGTGAGATATTGATCTATGACCTACTCTGATACCAAATGTAAGTTGAATGGCCACACTAGAGGGGGCGGGTGAATAGTGTGTTTACTAATTTCTTAACCCAATTCCGATTTTAATCGTTTTCTTGATTACTTTGATTAATGCTCAATTCAAAGAAACTGCCAACCCCCAAAGTTGTTCCTAGAGCCAGCAAAAGAAAAGTCTAAAGAAACTGCACGCCTTGGTGCACTCAGTAAGAGCATCCCTCTCCGAAGCAGGGAATCCTCGCGGAGAAAATTAGCATTGGCCCAGAGTCATAAGCGAAGGATCCCCTCTAAGGCTCTGAGTGACCAAGAAAAGTATTCCTCAGCCTCAAGGTTTACCAGGACATCATCCTTGACTTCTTTAAGAAGGTTCAATCTTTAAAGGTCAACGTTTGGAGCCAGAAGCTTAGCCTGCTCTACCACCCTCTCAAAGCCTTCCATATACATAGCAAGAGCGTTATCTCGAAGGCATTTCACCTCTTCTTTAAGAGACTCCCTGGCCAAGTTACATCTCACAGCCTCGGCCCTAGCCTCCTCAGTCTCGGTCTTCAGACAAGACTTTTTCGTCACCTCCTCAGTCTCGATCTCTGGTAGAACTGCTATCTGAACGGTAGACTCAGAAACAACTACGCTCAAACAGGCGACCTCTTCGACCATCGCCACTAAAGCTCTCTCCATTTTCATCATCTTAAGCTTGGAGGCTTCAAGCTCTTGAGACTGCGTTTCGCACTCCCTTTTCAAAGCCTCCTTCAACTTGCCTAGCAAAAGTTGGATGTGCTCCCAAGGATCTACCCCCTCAGGAAAGTCCAATTGGTTACTGGAACAAAAATGCAGCACCGAGCTTAACTGACGAACCCTTGCTGATGTATTGGCCACCACCAACGCCTCTAGAAGATGGGACTCATTCCCCCAAGGACGGACATTCGCTTCTCAAGAAGGTCCCCCCCTGAGTGCCTAGCCCTTTCCCAATGCCCCGCGAGCGAGCCAAGGAGGATCGGAGAATCTGAAGAGGCTGATGAGCCGGTCGCCTCCACTATCGCTCCCGAAACTCTTGGCTTCCGAGGTTGTGAAGCCCTCATAGGCCTAAACAACCCATCCACTAGTGGGTTCTTACCCATGTCTCCTGCAGGTCTCTCTCGTATCTCTTTCATGCGAGAGCGCATGCCTGGAGCGTTCAAAAATAGGGTACCCATGCCTGAAAGACAAAAAAGGAATAAAACAATTTGCATGAAAAATCATAAAGCCAACGACAATACTGAGGATTGATGTTAAGGAGACTTACCGACGAGAGCTAGCGAATATCGAAAGAAAGGAACCGATTGAAGAAGGCACCACTGAAGCCTACTAAAGACGAAGGCCAAAGAACGCAAGAAAAATTTGAAAACTAGGAAAGGAAAAAACCATTTTATATGCTCCACTTCCCCATCGGACGGCCCTCAACGAAGGCGAAACTAAATCTGCACCGGCCAGCTCAGTGATCGACGGCTCCCTAGAAACTCCCTCCATAGCACGAACAAACGCTATTTACCATGATGTCTTCCCCAAAAACGAAGGAGCAAGAGCCAATCAACAGCCACAACGCAGAATGAGAAGATCTTCATTAGCAAAATCGACGCACTGAGCGTGGAAGCCGAGAAGACATATGTTAAACATGGCAAAAATATCAATTTGACTTACTTTGGAGTGACACAAAGAGGCACCACGTACCAACTAGAAGCGACACATGGTCACTTACCTCAGCCTGGCTTCTCACAGTCGTTCATGTCATCATGATCAATCTCAGCCGCCTTCTCCAGCTCGGCCTCCCTAATCATTGCTTTCAGCTCAACCCCAGTAGTCACCAACCTCAACACTACATCTATGGTCACCCAGTACGGCTTGGCCGACTTATCAGAGGTTTTTCCAAAGATGTCCAACACCAATTGGAGGCTCACTCAACTCATGAGCTTGGCACACCGTCTTCCAGACTCCGACCAAGCTTGGGAGCTGTGGACTAGACTAAAACTATAGAGCCTGTTTAGACTAGCCCCACCAGCGCCCCATCCTTCATTTCGAACCAAATCGCACGATCCCATCCAGGGGGCTCCGTCTGACTACATCCCTGAGATAAGCTCAAGCCAAACTAAATCGCTCTACCTAGGGATCCCTCCTGGCCACATAAGGATTCCTACCTTATCAATAAATACACATCTGTCATCTCCGTGATCGACCTCGACCTATTCTGAGTAACCTCACTGTAAGATTTTTGAGCAGCAACACCGTTCTTCCCTACAATAAAAATCGACAAGGCGCACCCAGGTAATTCTAAGTTTCAAATCCATTACCTCGACCTTGGAGTCCCCCTAATTTGAGCGCTGAAATATCTTTTGCAGGTCCCCCCCACTAGCGTTGAATGAAACAAGGAGAGACACCGAATTGGACCGAAAGACCCCAACTCTCAAGCATGAATAATTTTTAATTTAAATTTAATTTTATAGAGTTTGGACAAAACTCTCTAATTTAATATTATAGCTTTGTAATTAAAAATAATTTTAATTCATGAAATATTTTTTTGATAATAAAAAGTGATTGTGGTCCAAAAAAATATTTTTGATCAAAATATTTCATTAGTTTTTATTTAAAATTAGTTTTATAAATTTTGCGCAAAAGTTTTTAATACATTAGAGAGTTTAAAAATATATTTTTAGACTATAATATATCTCTCTTTTATCATAAAAATTATTTTATAAATTAAAATTATTTTTTAAAATTATATTTTTTTAATTTTTTGACAATTTATTTTAATAAATTAGAGACTCTTACGGAAGGTAAAATAAATACTCTAAATATTATATTCGAGATCTAAAAATTTCCGCACTCTAAATTTGAATTTTAACTTCCAATAATGCATCATGATATCATACATATATATCGGCTGACGTATGTCTACTTTTTGATGGTGTCCATAATTAATGCATTGTCTTCGATAATGCAAGTCTGCCTGCCCTATTCAAATTTTTTATAATTTTTTGGGACCAATTCTAATAATTTCTTGCGAATTTAATCTTCAATTTTGTCTGTTTATAATAAATAAATAATAAAATATCACTTAATTTGGTTATATTATCAATTAATCTCAACGGAGAGAAATGATGGCGGGTAATGAATTGTAACTTTAATTTTTAATTTGACGTCATTAGTACATATTCTGATGCAATAAATAATAAAGTTAACCATTAGTTCAAGTAAATGAAAATAATGTAATTATGCTTCTTTTTAAGATAATTTATGCGTTTGCGACAAAATTATTGAAGAAAATAATATGACATGAATAATTTTTATTTATATTCTTCAAGAAAAAAATTATGGATAAGATTAAATAAACATATCAACGATTGGCATGGCACTTAGATGTGTTATGTAGAAATACAAAAGTACATGAATAATTTTGAATATAAGAGTAAAAATATATAATTTAGCAAAAATAATATTTTCGTTAATATTATATATAGTAAATTTAAACTGTATTTTTCATTAATATTATGATATTTTTTTTTTAGATTTTCGTTAATTAAAATATTAAATTAAGCCACTCGCAAAAAAACACGTGTCCAAATCCTCGAACCAGGAGCCGCAATTGAGCTCATATTTTTTGTGTGCATGAATTCACGGAACATAACCATGGATTCCGGAATCAGACCCATGAAACCACTGGTTTCGCTTATTGGCGATCACAGCTGTTCATTTTACGACATCACACATGCAATACGACGCATCACCATCCGTCCCCTAGGCTATTCTATCTGTCCGATCTATATCAGACGGTGACCGCTCTCCTCATGAGTCATGACATAAATAATCCCCACATGCCACGCTAAACAGTAATAATATAATTACTAAGAATACCCTCAACATTTTTTATTCGCACTCCGTATCCGTACACTATTTATTTGGACTGAGAGTAGAAATAATTAGAGGTTCTAAAATTAAAGCGGGTGATTATCGGAACAAGAGTGGATAAGCTCGCCATCGCCCGCCATTAATGCCCTCAACCTCTCCACTCGAAGCAAAAGGGGTTGCGAGGACGAGGGGAGCCCTAATTTGTTCCTGCCGATCCCCTAAATTTATGATCTTAACCTTCCATTTTCATCGTTGAGTCCGCCCTGGTGGCGTGCCCTTTTTGTGGTCTTGTCTGTTCGAGCTGGTGGCCGCGGCAATTAGGCGCGGGAGGGGTTTGGGTGCGTTTGGGAACGGCCTGGAGGAGCAAGGCGTCGCCTTTGGGCCAGATCGGATGTTTCACTCCGTCGATTGCGCCGCGGCTTGGGCTTTTGAGATGGATCTCGAGCTCTCGCTTCTCTTGCGCTGAGTTGTTTGTGTTGTGGGCGGCGAGGGTTCTTTGATGGGGAGCTGCTGGAGTTCGCGGGTTAAGGCGGAGAGCCCCTTCAGTAGTGCTTCGGCTTCGGGTAAAGGGTTTTGGCCAAGCTCCAGAGACTGCTCGTTTGAATGTCTTTTTGGTGCTGTGTTTGACGTCTCTTTCTTGTGAACTCAAATTTTTGAACGCTGAGCTGGTTTGAGTAACATTTAGGTTTGAAGATTAAATTTTGCAGAGTTATTGAGGGTGAATTGAGTGAATTTTTGTTTCAGATGTGCTCTACTTTAGTGAAGATGAAACTTAAGGTATGTGCTGAACATGAGTCGGAACTAGCGGACTTCATGATCCATAAGTCATCTTGAATCCCATTTGCTATTAATCTACTAGTATTTTGGTAGTAGTAACTTATCTTTATTGTCCTAGTTTGCTTTTGGTCAACATAAAGTCTCATGGTCAGTGTTACGGTGCTAGGCATAAATTTCATCTTTAATGAACTAAATCATCCAAAAGCTTTATCCTTCACCTTTTTTGCAATAAATACCCGTTTATTCTTTTATTCAGGATGGGACTTTTCGAATCTATTTACATGATAATTGCTTGCTCTCCGGTCTACCAGTAGAATTTTTCTCCTTTAAGATTATAAGCATCATTATTGATTTAACAATCCTTGTTAGGATGTATATTTGTATCTTGTAAATTCTGTAACAACAATTTGAACTGGATTTCATGCGTGCAGAGGAAAATTCTAGGAGTATTTGCAAAGACCAAAATGGATTGAGCGGCTCTAGCAGTCATTCCTCAGCTTCTGTTCCTCCTACACCGAGGACGGAGGGTGACATCTTGCAGTCTTCCAACTTGAAAAGCTTTACTCTCAGTGAGCTCAAATCTGCCACCAGGAACTTCCGCCCTGATAGTGTGCTAGGAGAGGGAGGCTTCGGTTCTGTATTCAAGGGGTGGATTGATGAGCGCACACTCGCAGCATCCAAGCCTGGGTCTGGAATTGTTATTGCTGTCAAAAGACTCAACCAGGATGGCCTACAGGGTCACAGGGAATGGTTGGTGAGTGGTCACAATCACCTTGTACATGGTCTTCGAAAAGTCGGCATATTATGCTTTCTTTGTTCGGAGTGCCATGGTTTAGTTGCAATCAGCTGCTTAGCTTGTCTTTTGTCTTTTTCATTCTGGAGCATATGATGAATATGATTTTTGTTTTTGCATCATGCCAATGCCATCCAAAATAGACATCCTACCATCTTTAATACCAATACATCTAACATTCCAACTTACAATCCCTTGTTAAAATTATAGGCATTTTCTTTTTCATTTTGGAGCACATGGTGAATGTGATTTTTTTTTGCTTTTTCATCATTCCAACAATGTCCAACATCCACTGCCTACCATCATATATCCCTTGTTACCAACACATCTAATGTTTGAACTTGCTGTTTTTTAAAATAAATCTACAGGCAGAAGTCAATTACTTGGGTCAATTACGTCATCCCAATCTTGTAAAACTGATTGGGTACTGCTTGGAAGATGAGCATCGGTTATTGGTCTATGAGTTCCTGTCTCGTGGGAGTCTTGAGAACCATCTTTTCAGAAGTATGTCTTTGATCTCTCTACTTTAGGATCAAGTTATAGACATAATGAGTTAAACTTTAGTTGAATCTCTTGTACCAAAAGCATTTCTGTGTTTAATGACCATGAAGGGGGATCATATTTTCAACCACTGTCCTGGAACCTCCGGATGAAAGTCGCTTTTGGAGCTGCAAAGGGACTGGCTTATCTTCATAGTGATGAAGCAAAAGTCATATATCGCGATTTTAAGGCTTCAAATATTTTACTTGATACTGTATGTAAAGCTCTAAACATTGTGCTCTGGCACATGAAAAATCTCATTTCATAGCATTGACAGCTTGGCCAATTTATTAATCCACCTCGTATTTAAACATACAGCATTACAATGCAAAGCTCTCTGATTTTGGTTTAGCCAAAGATGGTCCTACTGGTGATAAGAGTCACGTGTCAACTAGGGTAATGGGAACATATGGGTATGCAGCTCCTGAGTATCTTGCAACAGGTATTCATGCAATCTAACGAGCACTGGATGTTTGAAAATCTGATTGGTTGTTTGTTTAACTTATATGCTTGCCATCATGTTGCATGGATTTTATTTATACTTGTTTTAGCTTGCAGAATATTTTCTCTGAATTATTGAGGATTTAGGCATCATCATTATTCCTATCTCTTAACTATATTCATGTTAGCATTAGAATATGCATCACCTCTCTTTAAACTAACATGCACCAGTAGTCATAAGAATGCAAGTAGAAACTGTTTCATATTGCCTTCACCAATAGTGAGCAGTTTCAAATTGACACAACTGATTATTTTGCATTTAAGTTAAAGTATATATATGTATATATAATGCTGAGACAAGTAAACAGAGAAAAATATTCAACAGTACTTGCTGTCTCTCTCCTACTTCTTGCTTGAATATATATAGTATTTCTTTGGAATGTCTCTCTTGATTAAGTTCAAGGTGTATGACCCCATAGGTTATCTTATTATTGCAGGTCATCTAACTGCTAAAAGTGATGTGTATAGCTTTGGGGTTGTACTTCTCGAATTGTTATCGGGACGTCGTGCCATCGACAAGAACCGTCCACATGGGGAACATAATTTGGTGGAGTGGGCAAAGCCTTATCTTGCACATAAACGCAAGATATTTCGAGTAATAGATGGCCGACTGGAAGGTCAATATTCACTGGGGGGGGCGCAGAAAGTTGCCTCACTTGCACTTAATTGCCTATCCATGGATACAAAATTCAGACCTACCATGGACGAGGTGGTATCCACATTAGAGCAGCTTCAAGAAACCAAGGAAGCAGGAAAACCGCTCGTGGCAGAAGAAAAAGTGAGAGCACGAAGCCTCGGTAGCAGTGGCACGAAATCACACCTGAAGATTTTGGAACAATCCAAGACTGGGAATGTCGCTTATCCACGACCGTCAGCATCTCCTCTTTATCTATAGCAGGAGTCTGTGAAGGCTTATTGCTCTCTTTTTTAACCTTGGCATGGCTGATCTACCAGATTGTGTCTTGTTATACTTATAGATCATAGCTTCGTTATGTAACAATTATGGTGTTTAATAGTTGTGAAAGCTGTTCTTTTACATATATCCTAATTCACTTGTGTCATTTTAATGGGACTTATTTACCTATAAAACTCTTGTAGCTGCAAATTGCTGATTGGCTTGATAAAAGTAGCTCCATTTTGGTTTGGCACATGGATGGTGTCTTCCTCGCCTCTTTATTTTAAGTTCCATTACACGTACAAGTTTGCGAATAAAGAGTTTTCATCTCCATCTCCTCCTTTTAGTCAGTTTTTGTTTTTAACTTCTCTTAATTTCTCTACTCCTTTCACATTTTCCTTTGTAGTTTGCAAGAGTTTTTTTTAGAGAATGACTCTTTGTAAATTCACTCTTCACACCATCAATTATTTTTCTAAGACATTTTCCTTAGTAAAGTTTCAGGACTTGTTTGCTTCGCAGTATAAGGGGATAGAATAAAATGTAAATTTTAATTTGTTGTTGGTTTAGTAAAATTGATATTATATTCAAAAAATATTGAACTTAAAAATTATATTTAATTTTATTTTTCATTTGTTATCTTATTTTATTCATTGCAGTGAAACAAATGAATCATTAGAGTATGCTACTTATTCGCTTAATAGGGATATTAGGATATGCATGCTTCCTTTTATGGGTGAGCAAGATTCTTCGATTCACTGAAATCGACGTAACCAAATCTGAATTAACCTAACTGAATTTATCAAATTAATTTTGGTTCGGTTTTCGATTAATTTTTCTGGATTTCAATTTTCGGTTCAATTCGATGAATTTACTAAAAAATAAAAAATGACCATTTTACCCCTAACAATTCACTTAATTATCTATGTATCCCTAAACCCAACAAATACCCAATAACCCGATACCCAAACCCAATTACCACTCCACTTACCCGCCTGCGTCGCGCCTGACCTAAAACCCTAACACCCCTGATTCGACAGTCGAGTAGTTGACAACCCTAGGAGTCGGCGACTTGGCATCTTGGCGAACGGCAACAGTCGACGGGCGACTCCCTGCTTCCCCACTCGGCCACCCCACGCGACAACGACACAACACTCCGGCCCAACCACGGCAGTGAGCAGTTGGCACTCGCCCCCCCCAAATCGCCGGCACTCTCGACACTCGCCCCACGCCCCTCAAATCGTCGGCACTCTCGACACTTGGTTGAGTGACTCATTGTCTGTAAGCAATGTTGCTTAAATTAAGCTGATGTTGTTTTAATTTTGAATAGTGTTAATTGACTCACTGTGTGGTGACTCTAGTTGTATAAAATTAAGTTTTTATTTTGAATTTTGAATTAAGTTGATGTCTGGTTGATGTTGTTTTTAACACTGTTGATTGTTAAATAGTGTTGCTCAATTGTTTTAACACTGTTGATAGTTTTAATTTTCGATAGAGTGCTATTTAATGTTATTTTTGGTGGAAAAATGATACATATTAAAATTTCGGATAATTAATTATTTTTTTTGTTAATTTGGCCGGTTAACCGAAAATATCGGTTCGGAAGACTGTTAATGAAAAATGCATAGACTCAATTCGGTTAACCGATCAATCGGTTCAGTTAATTTATCGAACCGACCGATATTCATCCTTACTTCCTTTCAGATCACAGCTGACAATTTTTATCAATTATTATTCTTGAATTTTTGTCACAAAATAACAGTTTGATGTTCCGGAATCTTCTGAAAGTCTTCATTGTCATACTCATATAGATTGTGTGGTACTTTTGCTTTTACTATATATATTCTGCTTAAGCCAAAAAAAAAAGAAAGCATATTCCAAAGGTAATAGAAGCATATTATTGTTCCTGTAAATAAGATATTTTTAAATCTAGACTGAGAATTTAATCATTTTTTTTGACATAGCCTAAGCCAAGTCAAAAGGTTTACTGTTAAAAAAATTTGGTGCTGGATCAATGTTGAAATTAGAATTTCACTCTTTTAAATCTGACTAAGTTAGAGCTAGAAATGAACAGAGAAAAAATACTGATATCGGTGCCTATGATGCAAGTGGTATCCTAAGCTTTTGATTAAAAAAAAAAAAATTAACAAAAATATCTCTAATATTTTCTCAGTGATACTACAATACTCCTAAAAAAATTTTGAATAAAAAATATCCCTTAATTATAAAATTGAATACAAAAATGACCCTATAAATAAACAATGTTAAGATATAGAGGGATAACGGAGCTGACATGATTGATGACTGGGACTAATGACGTGGACACATGACGCGCATGCATATATACCAAGATATTTTATCACGATTACTAAAATGCTCCTAACGTTTTCCCACAGATACTAAAATGCTCATAACGTTTTCTCACGGGTACTAAAATGCCTCTAATATTTATTTTGGAGCTAAAATACCCCTAAGATTATTGGTAATGGTACAAAAATGACACTCAAGCTAACTTCTGATAAGTGAGACTTAACGAAGATGTCGTGGATGCTGACTTTACACATGATGCACATACAAAGAGCAACTTATCATGCAAGCGATACGTAAGATACATCGTAGGCGTGAGCAAAAAAATTGAAAATTCGATTAACAGAAAAATCGGTTCAAAATCGAACCGAATTTTTTGGTAAACCAATCCGATGGTTTCGGTTTCGGTTTCGATTTTTATTTTCTAAATTTTTTGATTTTCGATTCGATCAGCTTCGTTATCCCTCCGTTAACGTCGATTTCGGTGTCTTAGTAAAGTTTAAGGATATGTTTGCTTCGCAGTATATGGGGATGGAATAAAATGTGAATTTTAATTTGTTATTTATTTAGTACATGAATTAAAAAAATATAAATTTAATATTATATTTAATAATATTGCATTTAAAAAATTTATTCCATTTTATCATTTATTTGTTATCCTACTCTATTCAATCAAGCGAAATAAATGAACCATTATATAGATCTGCTACTTATCCGCATGCTTCTTTTCGGATCACAGTTACAATTTTTATCAATTATTATTCTTGAATTTTTGTCACGTAATAATAGTTTGATGTTCCGATCTCTTTTAAAAGTCTTCATTGTCATGTAGATTGTGTGATACTTTTGCTTCTACTGCTTAAGCCAACAAAAAAAAAGAGCTTATTCTAAACTTCTCTTACAAACAGTATAACCAGGTTAGTTACAAAGGTAATAGAAGCATATTATTGTTCCAGTAACTACAGTATTTTTAAATCTACATTGACAATTTAATCATTTTTTTGACATGGCCTAAGACCAAGTCAAAAATTGGCTCACTGTTAGATTCACTACAAAAATTAAATGAAAAAAAATAGCATCATTCCAAATAAAAAATTAGGCGCTGGATGAATGTTGAAATTAGAATTTCACCGCTTTTAAGTCCAACTAAGTCAGAGCTAGAAGTGAACACTGAAAAAATATGGATATCAACGCCTATAATACAAGTGCTAGCATCCTAAGCTTTTGATTAAAAAATTAATATGAGATTCTTTATATTTATATTTTTTTCAAAATATCATAATACTAGGTTGATACATTTTTTAAAACTTCTAAAAATCTTTCAAGTTTCAAATTTGAGATCTTAACGCTTATTTTTTCAGTCATTTTTAGTTGATGCCAAAAGTGAGAGAAAATACATGTGAATGAGTAAGATAATAGTGAAAATTCATGCATATAATTGAGAGGAGTAAAAATATTTAGATATGCATATTAATAGGTGAAAAATTCCAAAATTTATAGTCTTTATGCTTTATTGAAATTATTTTTTAAGGAGTGTTTGTCATCATCAAAAAGGAGAGATGATTGGTCTAAAATTTTCAATAGTAGTCTCAATCTTGGTTTTAATAATAACAAAAGATGAACTAATATTTTAGTGAGAAATAATTTTAAGTTTCAAATCGATAAGCACGCGATGTCTACAGTTGGACAGATCGACATGAAACGGACAAAATCTCAAGGACGCTCGAAGGAAGGTTTGGATTTATGTCTAGGTTTAGGATTTTAGAATAATTGTAAAATTATTGTAATGCTTGATGATATTGTTGAAAATTAAATCCAAAATCCAAAGGCAATTCCAACCGAAGGTTCAGTCGAAGGGTCGATTGACCGACCTAGGATCGAGGTTCGACGGGCGAGCTTAACAATTGAATTTCCTGTCGTGGCTTCTCATTGATTCCAAGCCCTATTTGATTAGCTATATATAAATAAGCCTTCATGAGTGATTTTGAGTACATTCCATATTTCAAACGTAGATTTGCAAACTAAAATCCTATTGTGTTCGTTTGTAGATATACCACGGTGTAATGATGACTTTAGTGTTTATATTAAAAAGTTATATCCATGTTATCACCAATCATCCATATTGTTATAGGTTCGTTGTAATCAACCCTAATCAATTTCCACGTGTAAGTCCGTAGTCATTTTATTTTTTCAATAAACATAATTATTTCTATCAAATAACGAAGGAGAAATAATGTAAAGTCATTATACTAGAACTATAAGGGATGTCATGGTCTGGATAAGATAGTTAAGTCTAGATGTGTTCGATTGACCTACTCTAATACAAAGTCAATGGTGATTAAAAAATTTATTGGTCTAAGATTTTCAGTGTTAGTCTCAATATTGATTTTGATAATAACAAATTTAAAACTAATATTTTAGTGAAAAATAACTTCAAGTTCCAAGTCGATAAGCATGTGATTGGTATCCGTGATCGAAAGATCAACGCGAAACCAAAAAACCAAAGAGGGCATAGATTGGTGCTCGAAGGCAAAGAGATTTGAATATTAGGTTTTAGATTTATTGTAAAATTCTTAGTAAGCATAATGATGATACCAATCAAACCCAAGCCTTTGACTCCAAACTAAAACCAAAAATCAAGTCCTTGGCAAAAGTCATAAAAAAAGGCCCTGGAATCAATTCTGGCCGAAGTGCAGCTGATGTTTGGTGAACCGAAGTTTGATCGAACTGTGATCGAAATGAGTTTGACAATTCGAGTAGCCTTCGGCCAAAGTTTGGTCAACAAAGCATTGACCCAAAGTTAGACCGACAACCCAATGGCTAATTTTCCAACCATTGTAACCCATTCAACCCAAGCCTTTAAGCTTAAATATGAGTCCCTTGCCTACCTAGAACTTTGTTATGTTGGTGAAATTGCCACACTAGAGGGGGGATGAATAGTTTGTTATCTAAAATCTTTTTGTCTAATTCTAATTTTAAACTTTTCTTGAACTACTTAGGCAATTCACAAAAACAAGTAACAAGCGGAAGCAAGATATAAATGATAAGCAATACGAAACGCAAAGTAAACAACGCTAACACAATTATTTATAGTGGTTCGGCCTCAATGCCTACTCCACTACCTAAGCACCCCCGCTTAGGATTTTCAAATTAGGTTTACTAGATTATATTGTTTCCCTTATAAAGAGGACTTTACACCGGAAAGTCTCCGCTCTTAAACCGAAGACACTTTCTCACCCGAAAGTATTCCGTCTTCCTACCGAGAGCGCTCTCCCACCTCAACCTAAGGGACAACTCAACTAATCCTAGTAAACTAAGTTTACAATGATGGATTTAAGGCTAGACGCCAAGGCAAGCACCAACTCAACCAAACCTAGCAATCTAGGTTTACACAAATGATATACAATTAAAATAAACAACAAAATACAATAACAATTGGAGCAATAAATCAAACAACAAGTACTTAGCTCCAAAACAAACTACCTAGTCCCCTTGATGCATTGAGAAGATGAATTTATGAAGCTTGAAAGCTAAATCAACTAGTGGAGATCAAAACTAGGGCTTTTGCAATGATGGCTCAATGAAAGCTTGTAGAGGATTACACTTTGAGGCTTGGAAGCATCAATAGTAGGCTAGAAATGAGTTTGGGATGGGTATTTATAACCCCCCAAACACCAAGACTCATCAACGGGTATTTTTCTGCCCCGTTGGTTACGTCCGGTTGCTTGCTAGTTGATCATCGGTTGATCGACCGAGCGACCGTTGAGCGACCAAATGCCTACAGCCCATTTCGCATCATTCGATCGACTGAAATGTCTTCTCCGTCTGTCGGTCGACCAGTCGATCGATCGGATCTAGGCAGGGAAGACTACTTGGTTAGGCTGGTTTTTCTGATTGTTTGCTCGTTTTTGGGTTCTGTCTTCGCTAAGTCTACTTATATAACCATTTGGATTCAATAAAAATATCTAAAAAATTAAAATCCTTAAGAATCAAAATCTAACTTTTAGGGTCTAGTACAAATTTTCGAAAAACGAAAATTTTCTAATCTTCCGGGTCAAGTATGGGTAGGCTAAAGACTTCCAAAAAAATCCTTAAAAATATCTCGTTTACTAGTTTTTACTTAAGGAACAATTACCGGTATTTTTGGTGCCAAGAAAATGTCCATGTCATATAGCCCTCCAAGAAGCTCCATAAGCTTAGTGCATTTCAGGGCATTTTCTAATTTTTCGGTTTTTCATATTTTGGGGTTCGAGATTAATTTTTGGGTTTCTTTGCATCATCATGAGGATTTACAATTTATCTAGACACCTTAAATCTAAACTCTATCTTCCCAACGAAATTCGAGCGACGACGAGCATCCTTGCCGATTTTTATGATTTTTTTGATTTTTTCGATCGCGGACGTCGTGCGCTAACTGACTTGGAACCTAAAAGTATTTGTCAATGAAACATTAGTTTCATATTTGTTATCATCAAAATCAAGATTAAGACCAAGGTAGAAAACCTTAGGCCAACATGTTGAATCTTATTGAGCTTTCATTGAGTCATCCTCTAAAAAACCTAGCTTTAAGTCATTCTTTCTTGATCTTGCCTTGTTCTTGAATTGATTCATCTTTGAAGGCATCAAGAAGAGCTAGGAGCTTGTCTTTTGGAGCTAAGTGTGTTTGTTTTTATTGTTTCTCCATTTAATTGTATTTTGATTTATTTTATGCTCTCATTTTAAGGGTTTAGTTGACCTAGGGTGTTAGGTCAAGGTTGAGTAATTGCTTTGGTGTAGAGGCATAAAGCTATTTGTGTAACTATATTTTAGGGTTGTCTTGGAGTTTGAGTTTGAGGTGAGAAGTTACTGTAGAGATAATGTCCTGGCTAGAGGAGGATGAATAATGTGTATCTAAAATTCTGAGTTCAAATCTCAAGTATGCTTTTCTAAATGAACTTAGTATCAAGAACAGACTAAGTTGCTTAGTTACTTAAGAAAATGAGACAAGTATGAACCGAAAGCAATACTAAGCTAATACCTCATTTCAATCAATGCAAATAATCAAGATTTGTAGTGGTTTGGCAACCTTGCCTACATCCACTACCTTGGTTCACCACCAAGGATTTCAAATCCATATTACTTAATAAAATTGTTTTCCTCCTAAGAGGTTACACCAAGGACTTAGTCTTCCACCCTTGAGGATGTCTTTCCATCTTTCCCAAAGAAAAACAATTAACCAATAAAAATAAGGTGTATCACTATGCCTTTTAACCAACTAGACAACTAAGATGATAAGTAAATGAAAACCAAGAAGAAAAGAGCTCGATAACTCAACAAACACTTATAGAGCTCCACAATGTTGCTTCCTAAGAGCTCAAGGTCTCAAATGACGGTTTCTTGAAGGATTCGAAGGCTATGAGAGTGAGGAAAGAAGGCTTGAGAGGTGAAGATAGAGATTTAGGACTTGAATTCAACTCTTTAAGGCTCAAGATCACTCAAACATCATCAATGAATAGTTGGAAGCCTTACGAACACCGTTTGACGGCTTTTTATAAAGGTGGGCAGCGGTTGGGTGATGTGGAAGGTAGCCAACGGACCAACATAGATCTGTTAGGCATGTTGGTCGATCGTCGGTCGACTGAACTTTGGCCGAATATTGACCGAAGGCTACCAAAAGTTTTAGACTTTGTTTGATCACAATTCAGACGAACTTCAGTCGATCGAACTTCGACTGGACTTCAATCGAAATTGTCTCTAGGGTTTGAAAAGTGATTTTTGACTTATGACTTGGGTTTAGGTTATGGTTTGGGTTCAAATGCTCATGGATACGTGAGAAACAATTATTTGAGGCCAATGAGGTTGATTACATGAAAAACTAAAGTCTATACCTAAATTTGACACACTTGAGCTTTAAAGTTCACGATTCTTGAATTTTTATCTTTAAGTTTCAAAGATAAACTTGACGCGTGTATCGTTCTCTAGTCTAAACAGAAGTGGTGTCAAGGTCGATAAAATTGGAAACATATAATGAGTATTAAAGCCGTTTGTTACGACTTCGATCGATGATCGGACGATTGTCAGTAGGGGTGAGCGGGTCCGAGTACCTTGTATTTTTCATGATACCCGAACCCTATCCTGTATAGGACCGGTTTCTAGGTTTTAGAACCAGACCCTATCATGTTGGGACTTGAAATCGGACCCTACTAGGAACCACAGGTTTCGATTCTAATTTCGGATACCTTATTGGAACTTGTTCATTTACATGTTCCAGGGTGTTGGCTTTAGGTTTTCAACCTTAGCCTTAATCTCGATCTTGATGGTTTTGATGATAACAAACATGGAACCAATGATTTCATTGAGAATATCTTCCATGTTCCATATCGACTAGCATTCGATGTTCTCGATCGGAGAAATCGCAAAATCGAAAGGACATTGATCGTCGCGCTCGGGTTCGTCGCGGAAGTTTCCCAAAGACCGATGAGTGCACCAAAGTCGCTTGGACGAGTCCAAAGATTAAGTCAAAAGCTCTCCAAGATGATGCTCATTGAAAGCCAAAACCCGGAAACGAAGCGCGGAAGAAATAAGCTGAAGAAATAACATTCAACCTAGGTTCGGTCGACCGGTCGGTCGACCGGTCAGTCGACCGACCGAAGGTAAAGAAAGTAGCAGAGCTACTTCAGTCGACCGAGCGGTTGACCGATGGAAGCCCAAAACGGGCAGTAGCTCGGGCGGTCGAGCCGTCGGTCGACCGACCTGCTGATACCCGCGATGAAAGATCGCGTCGATCGACCGAAGGGTCGACCGAATGGAGAAAGAAATTGGCCGAGGTTGGCGGTCAACCAAGTGGTCGACCGACCTGCGTATAAGCCGAAGACGTAATCGCGTCGGTCGACCGAAGATCACGGATCGTGCAATCTGCGTCTGGCGGTCGACCAATCGATCGACCGACCACAGGGATAATTGCAGCGGTCGAATGACCGGTCGACCGATGCTTCGACTGGCGCTTCGACCGGCGGTCTGTAACGGATAGTTTTCTAACCGTTGAACAGTCGTTTCTTCGCGAGGGTATAAATACACCCTCTGATACTTCATTTAAGCTTCTTCATTCTCTATTTACAGATTTTATTGAGATATTAAAAGGAAGATCAAAGCCTTCCAAAGATTGATCAAGAGCGCTCTGCTACTTCTACGAGTTCTTCTTCAAGCGACGTTGCTTCCTCAACTCGGGATTTTGTTCAAGCTCAACGACTTGACGAGTTGGAGGTTTTGAAGGCCTGAAAAGAGTAGTTAATCTTGTATTTATCATTTAGCTCTTTTCATTGTGTATTTTATTGTTATTTAAACGTTTGTTTTGATTTGGGTTTGCAAAGACCTTGTGTTAGGTCTTGGTGAGTAAGTGGTTACCTTGCAAGGTGTAAAACCACTTGTGTGTGTAAACGTAGTTGTTACTATGATTAGTTTAGTTGTCCCTTAGGGTTGAGGTGGAAGAGGACTCTCGATAAGAAGACGGTGACTTCCGGGTGTGGAAGTACCTTAGGTTGAGAGTGCGTCTCTTTAGTGAAAAGTCCTTGTGTGTAAGGGAAACGTAAACTAATTTAGTAAAACTAGTTTGGAAATCCTAAGCGGGGTGGTTAGGTAGTGGAGTGGGCATTGGGGCCGAACCACTATAAAATCTCTGTGTTTGCATTGATTTGTTGATTGTTTTAATTGCCTTAATTATTTATCGTTTCCGCATCAAATCATTCAATCGTGCTTAGCCTAACGAATTAAGTAATCGACTAAAATTGGAATTTAGGCTAATCATTTTAATAAACACACTATTCAACCCCCCCTCTAGTGTCGCTATTTCGCCCACATTTGGTATGAGAGCGGGTTTGTAGATTGAGATTTCACCATCCATTCTACACCTTGTCTCGATCTCGAAATGGCTCTAGAGTCGGTAGTGTCTACACCCCCTAGGTTCGATGACTCAAACTTTGGTCTTTAGAAATATAGGATGTACACCTATTTAAAGACTAAAGGGTTTGGAGTCTTTAATATGTTACATTGGGGATTCATTGAAGCTAAGGATGATATGCATGCTTGGAGTGAAATGGATAAGAAAATGTTTAAGTATAATGGAGATGCCATGAATTATATTCTTTGCACATTACCAAATGGCATCTTAGAAAAAGTCATGCATTGTTCTTCGACTTTTGATTTATGGGCCTCGTTAATTATTTTATATGATTATGCCAAAACCGAAGAAATTGGCATGTTTGATGAAGATGGTGATGACAATGGTCACACACCTACTACTAATTTTGGCTTTGATGCACATAGCTCTTCTAGTCAAAGAAGTAGCACCAAGAGCCGAAAAAGAAGAGTAATCTGTCATATTTGCAAAGAGAAGGAGCATGTTAAGAAAAATTGTCCAAGCATGAAGAACAAAGTAAGGAAGAGGTCAAGTGCTTCCACCTCCATCTCTCACACATTTGAAGCACCCTCTAGCAATGACTATGAAGCTACTTCAAAAGTTTGCCTCATAAGTACCAAATATGAGGTACACTCTTCTCCTTCTAGTCATAATAATAATAATGTTAGTACTAGCTCATCTAGTTCATTCAATGTCATATGAAGAACTAGTTGATGAATGTCAAAAAATGTATGTCTTGCTAGTTAGAAAAGATAAGAAAAACAAAACGCTAAAAAAGGAAAATGTAATGCTTAATTCTCATTTGCATGAATTCAAACTAGAAAATAAAAATTTGAAATCTAATTCATTTGATTCATGTCATGATAATGTAGAACTTGAGCTTAAGGACTTGAAGCTCAAGAATAACAATTTAAAAAAAGAGAATTGCATGTTAAAATCTCAATAACATGTATTACATAAATCTATGAATGAAATGAAAAGTGAGATTACTTTCTTGAATAAGAAAGTAAATGAATTAAAAAATGCTTCATTTCCTAAGAATACTATAATGAAAAATGCTTATGTAAAAAATATCAATGTTCATCATCATTCTCATGCTAAGCATTCTACCATTAAACCTCATACTCAAAAGAAAAATATTTTTTCTATGAATGCTCATACTCATCATGTTTCACATGACAAGCATTCAAAAAATAAATCTCATGTCCATGTTAAAAATGAAAAGAAAAAATTTCATGGACATTGCTTTTGTTGTGGTGTATTTGGGCATGTCATCCATGATTGCACATTAAAGAGAAATCCAAGTGTTGCTAGGATACTTTGGATTCCTAAGCCCTCTAACCCCCAAGGACCCAAAGCTATTTGGGTACCAAAGGTATCATGCTCTTTTGTATGGGGAGGAACCACACAAGGGTAAAAAAATTGAAGGATTGAAGTTGACCTTGGATCTTAATGAGAAATCTCCAAGAGGTTGCAACTTCAAATCACCTTGATGCCTAAGGTAAAGTTGGCATCAAAACTATTCAGGTATCATCTCCTATATCCCTTTGCTTTATCTAAGTTGGAGTTATGATACATGCTTAAAATTGATTGATTTTCTCCGCTCTTAATATATTTCAAAAATATTTTTGATTTTTGATTTTCCGGTCTCCTCGGAGACCTAGGTGGCTTGTAATAGGCCTAAGCGACCTTGCGGTTCTAAATCGTAGGGTTTTTATGGCTTTCGATTTTCAACCAATAAGAAGGGTTGGAGATCTTATGTTTCAAAATTTTATACTTTGAGATCTCTTGATTCATTTTGTTTTCATGAAGATTTATATAGAAATGAATACATGCTACTTAGTGAAGTTGAATTTGATAAATGATACTTTGTTTGTCTCTTCACTATTTAGTTTGATAGCTTGCATGTAGATTTAATTTCATTGTCTACTTAAGAAGTATACTTGCAAGTTATAAATAGTTTAGGAAGGCTAAGTAGGAAGAAAAAGTTTAGTTTGGCTAAATTTTCATGTATAATGTTAACCTCAATTAATTCAAAATCCTAGTGTTATACCTCATTGGTTAAGCTTAAACTATGTCTCTATACTCATGATGGTAATTGCATGTTAAATTCTTGAATTCTCATGAGTAGGTAGGACTTTGATACTTAGACAAATTTCATTGAATGAAACTTGTTCTAAATAAATATCTATTATTAGAGATATTTCTTTAAGTCCAAACTAGTTAAATATGTTTAGAGATCTTATTTCTCAAATAGTTCACATCTTAAGATCTCTTAGATTCATTTAGATACCATGAAAAGTAATCTAAAATAAATCTTTAACTATCTATCATATGTTAAGATTTTAAATGAAACTTTGCATTTAAAACTTGTGTTATTTAGTAAATTAGCTTGCTAGTAGTCTTATTATTTCATTATGATACCAATGAAGTCTACTTGCAAGTTAAAAATTGGAAAGCTATGCTATCTAAAAGTAAATGAAAAAGAAAATGAAAAAGTTGGGCAAATTTTCAAGAAAAAAGATATGATTTTGATTTTGCAAAAATCTTTGAAAAAAAAAATTGAATTTTCATGTTTAATGATGTCTCTATATACTCATGATTGATGTTGCATGATATATGTTTGAATTTTCATAAGTAGGAAAAATCTTGATAACTTAGCTCATTTCATGATATCTTGATATTTATGAAATTAAACTAGGTTAAAATTATTCTTTAAGAGACTTTATGTTAAGTTAAAATTTGATGAACATGTTTAGATACATATATCACATAAATCTAGAAAGTTAAAATTGAAAATTCTTGTCTAGATGAACAATGTGATATCTATATCACTTTAGGAGACTTAAGCTTGAAAAGCTTGGTCCAAGTCAACAAACCACAATTGGTATCAATTGACTTGGTCATTTCATTTTAAGTCCAAATCTTCATAAACATGTTTAGGAATAGTATGACATGTTTCCATGCACTTAGAATGAAAATTCTTATGGATATGGATAAAATGACAATTGAGGTTAATTCATGAAAACCTCATTTGAACCTATGTTGACCCAAGTCAACAAGTTGACTTAAAGGTCTCATTTATGATTCATATTTGAGAAACATGTTTAGATTTAGTCATGTTAGGTATCCATAGGTTTAAATGTTAAGATTGAAACTTAGCAAGTTTCATAAAAACTAGTTTAGTTTTGAATGAAACCATGCTAGGTTGATATCTTGACTTAAGAACAAAATTTTCATTTCAAACTTGACATATACTCTTAACATGATCATCATGTGATGTCATGAAAGTTTGAATGAAAATTGAACAAGCATTAAGAATAATTGAAAATTAAAAAAATATCACTTCACTCTACATTTGGTATCTATTTTCAGTTATTTCTAGAAACATATAGAAAATTAATTTTGAAATTATTCTTGAAGCTACACCTTCATTGAAAAATCTAGAATGTTGTGTAAAAATTTCAAAAAGTTTCATCAAGAATCTATTTTTTAGTGAAATTTTGATGTTGGACTGCCAAAAATGAAAAGTATCATCTTTTAAAATATCAATTTTTTTAATATTTAATTTTTTGTGAAATTTCAAATGAAAGTTGGTGTGTACCATTTTGATTATGTTTTTAATATCATTCACTCCATTGATTGAGTAAAATCATTTCAATGAATGATTTTGAATTCTTGAATGATAGCTAGAAACTATATTTGGTATGTTTTGATTAGAATCGATATAGGATGAAAAAAAAAATTGGACTTCGATATTTAAATTCATTTTAAGTTCAATCTTGATACATGCATTTCAAATGTCTATTCAATAATTGATATCAAATTTTCATCCCACATTTGGTATCTAAATGAGCGTTCTATATTTGGTATCAAATCTTTTATCCAAAAATTGGTTTCAAAATCATTTGTCAAAAATATAATTTTGATTAACCTTAAAAGGGTGATTCTTGAAAACTAGAAGTATATGTTGACTTAAGTCAACAAAATAACTTAAAAATCTGACCTTAAGCCCAAACTTAATTCATAGTCTTACACAATCTCATGTTTGATGTTTAGATGCCTATGTTTGAGAAAACATGAGTAGATAGCAAAACTTGAGACTTAGCATTTTCATAGTTTTCATGCTTATTTCAAATGAAAACATGTTAAGTTCATATTTAGATCAAATGACATTAGTTTCAATTCAAACTTGATATACATGCTTTAAATGATTATATCCTTGTATTTTGAAAGTTTGAATGAAATTTAACAATGTCATGAAAAAGATATGAGTACATTCATACTTGAGTGCATACATGTTAATTTGTTTTCATTGTATGATTGTGTGATCATATCAAATTATTTTTCCATCTCTTTGGTTGAGATACCCATGTTTCATGAAAATAATCCTTAGAGTCTCAACCTCATGTATTAACTGTGTTTCATCCCTTTGAGTAGATTGCCTCTCTTGCCCTTTTTGATTGATGTCAAAAAGGGGAGATGAGTATGGATAAAGGGGGAGAAATGTATAGGTCAAAAGGGGGATAAGTGTATAAGAAAAAGGGGGAGAAAAATATAGGAAATCCATGCATATAGGTAAGGGGAGTTTATCTTATAGATATGCATATTGATAGGGGGAGAAATCCCTTAGTTGATATCCTTATGCTTTAATGATATATTTTCTTAAGGATGTTTGTCATCATTAAAAAGGGGGAGATTGTTGGCTTTAGGTTTTCAACCTTAGCCTTAATCTCGATCTTGATAGTTTTGATGATAACAAACATGGAACTAATGATTTCATTGAGAATATCTTTCAGGTTCCATATTGACTAGCGTTCAATGTCCTCGATCGGAGAAATTGGATAAATCGCGAAATCGGAAGGACATTGATCATCGCGCTCGGGTTCGTCGCGAAAGTTTCCCGAAGATCGACGAGTGCACCAAAGTCGCTTGGACGAGTCCAAAGATCAAGTCAAAAGCTCTCCAAGATGATGCTCGTTGAAAGTCAGAACTCGAAAACGAAGCGCAGAAGAAATAGGCTGAAGAAATAACATTCAGCCTAGGTTCGGTCGACCGATCAGTTGACCGACCGAAGGTAAAGAAAGTAGCAGAGCTACTTCGGTCGACCGATGGAAGCCCAAAATGGGCAGTAGCTCGGGCGGTCGACCCGTTGGTCGACCGGCTTGCTGATACCTGCGATGAAAGATCGCATCAGTTGACTGACGGGTCGACCGAATGGAAAAAGAAATTGGCTGAGGCTGGCGGTCGACCGACCTGCGTATAAGCCGAAGACGCAATTGCGTCGGTCGACCGACGGGTCAACCGAAGATCGCGGATCATGCGATCTGCATCTGGCGGTCGACCAATCGGTCGACCAACCACAGGGATAATTACAGCGGTCGAATGATCAGTCGACCGATGCTTCGACCGGCGGTCTGTAACGTATAGTTTTCTACCCGTTGAATAGTCATTTCTTCGCGAGGGTATAAATACACCCTCTGATACTTCATTTAAGCTTCTTCCTTCTCTATTTATAGATTTTATTGAGATATTAAAAGGAAGATCAAAGCCTTCCAAAGATTGATCAAGCGCGCTCTGCTACTTCTACGAGTTCTTCTTCAAGCGCCGTTGCTTCCTCAACTCGGGATTTTGTTCAAGCTCAACGACTTGACGAGTTGGAGGTTTTGAAGGCCTGAAAAGAGTAGTTAATCTTGTATTTATCATTTAGCTCTTTTCATTGTGTATTTTATTGTTATTTGAACGTTTGTTTTGATTTGGGTTTGCAAAGACCTTGTGTTAGGTCTTGGTGAGTAAGTGGTTACCTTGCAAGGTGTAAAGCCACTTGTGTGTGTAAACATAGTTGTTACTAGGATTAGTTTAGTTGTCCCTTAGAGTTGAGGTGGAAGAGGACTCTCGATAAGAAGGCGGTGACTTCCTGGTGTGGAAGTGCCTTAGGTCGAGAGTGCGTCTCTTCGATGAAAAGTCCTCGTGTGCAAGGGAAACGTAAACTAATTTAATAAAACTAGTTTGGAAATCCTAAGCGGGGTGCTTAGGTAGTGGAGTAGGCATTGGGGCCGAACCACTATAAAATCTCTGTGTTTGCATTGATTTGTTGATTGTTTTAATTGCCTTAATTATTTATCGCTTTCGCATCAAATCATTCAATCGTGCTTAGCCTAACGAATTAAGTAATCGACTAAAATTGGAATTTAGGCTAATCATTTTAATAAACACACTATTCAACCTCCCCCCCTCTAGTGTCGCCATTTCGCCCCACACAGGGTACAGGTTTCGGATACCCTACTGGAGCCTATTCTGGAACCTATAAATGAACAGGTTCTAACATGGTACTCTGTTGGAACCTATTCTAGAAGCTGTAAATGAACAAGTTCTAACAGAGTACCATGTTGGAATCTGTAAATGTACAAGTTCCAATAGGGTACCCTGTAGGAACCTGTACCTTGGAACCTATCGATGAACAGCTTCCTGGTACCATTTTCGATTTCAGGTACCAGATGTGTTGGACTCAGAATCGGAATTAGTTTTAATCGATTTCATAATTTTTGTTCCGAACCTATCCTAATTTAATTCAGATCTACCGAAACCTACCCAATCGGGTAGACTTCAATTCATTTTGGGTCTACCTGATATCCATGCATACCCCTAATTGTCAGTTAACAAGTATGGGTGGAACATTGTCGAAAACCTAGTATTCAAAATTGGCAATGGCCATTGGCTATCACCGATAGTAACAATGGTTAGTTACTTTGATATTTTCAACTAATTACAACTCCAAAAATTCTAGATCACCAAAACTTTAATACTCCACTTTGAATTTAATTCAATGAATGATCTTAACCATTAGATCACAAAGAGAAAAATCAAAAGGTGAAGCTAAGATATCCAAATAATGTATCATTCAATTTTTCAATTGATGCCAAACAAGACATACCGAATATTGTCATAGTATGAAAATTTATTTTAATGTACATTATAGTAAAATATCTCAATTAAGCATAACAGCTACTAAGCATGAAATTATTCACGTTAATCGAATCATAATCAATCAAAAGGTAGACTAAGAAAATTTGACATTCAACCCATACCTCATCCTCTTTAAAGATACCAATATTCTTCAAACTTTTTTATAAAAAAATCAAAATTTGCAAGGCGATAGAGATAGAAAATCAGAATTTACATGTTTACAAACAAATAATTCTAAACATTTGCAAGGAAAATTCAAAATTGCTATTGATAAGACAATCAAATTTTACATGTATGCAAACAAACAATTCCCTCTCTTTTGAATTTTTCTATCTTCACTATGGGAGGTATCAGACATGTTCATAAGCAAATCCTTTTATGCAATATATTGGCATGATGGAGGAAGCAGCGAGAAAATTTGGATTTTAAGATGTTCTTTAATAGTTAAAATCTATTAGGAATAAAGTTTGATGGATGTAAGGTCTAGAAAGAGAAAGTAGAGATTAGAAACTCGGAGGCGATAAAAAATGATTGAATCTCGATTCAAATCGGATAACTCGATTTTGAATCCAAAACCAAAAAAGCATCTTGGTCTATGTGATAATAGATTGGAGGAAGAAGAAATCATTGCTGGATCATCCAAATCAAATGAGGAGAGATTGATTGAAGCAGATGAGGAGAAGAAACGGGGAAAGGGATTGCTACCTCAAATGAAGAAAACAACAGGAGATGCTCAGAGGAGTTGTTTGGGAAGATCGCAAAGATTCAAGAGAATGCGAGAGGAAAAGTGGTGATTGATGATGCGGACATAGATGAAGCAAGGAAGAGTTGCAAACTGACACTCTATGGTAATTTTTTTGGAAAAACTCCTCCTTATGAACTGGTTAAACATGTATTGCCAAAGCTTTGGAAAATTAAATCTGGTTGCAACATAGTTGATTTAGCTGGTGGTCTTTTTGCATTTATACTATGTTTGGATAACTTTTAGTAAGGGGTTTGGAGGGGGAGGAGTTTGAAAGGTTTTGGAAGATTTTGGTGGGGGATGGATTTGGAGGTTTTTGAAAGGATTTTAAAAATCTTGTTTGGTTAGACTTCATAAGGGGTTTCGAGGGATTTGGAGGGATTTGGTAGACGCCCTCATTTATAATAATATATATTTTTTGTTTTAGGGATATTTTTTTAATTTAACTTTTTTAATTTATTAACTCTTCAAACCCCTCCAAAACCCCTCATTTTAGGGGGTTTTAAAATGAGTTTTATGAGGGGTTTGGAGGGATTTGAAATCCCTCCAAACCCTTTAAAAAAAGTTATCCAAACAAAGTGTTTTAAACCCCTCCAAATCCCTCCCCCTTCAAACCCCTCCAAAACCCTCTGAAACATTCAATCCAAACATAGTGTTAAATTTGTAAGTGAGGAAGACTACTGGGCTGTGTACTCAGGCGGTCCTTGGTCTTTTAAGGGACAGGTTTTATCGATTGTTCCATGGAAGGACAACTTCCAGCCACTGAAGGAATCGATAAACTCAATTCTTGTTTGGATTCAGCTACCACACTGCCACTGGAGTTTATAAATCGAAATATCATTCACAGTTAGCATCATTTATTGGAAGACCTATCAAGGTGGACGAGTATACTCTCACTGGTGAGAGGGTAAATTTGTGAGAGTCTATGCTTTACTAGACATAAGGAAACCTTTGGATCAGGGTTTTTGGATAGAGACTAAAGGGGGGGAAGCTTTTTTCAAACTGTAGCATATGACAACCTCATAGTAGTTTATTTCAGTTGTGATAAAGTTGGACACAATGAGGGAAACTGTCCTTTGAGAAGAAGTATGGTGCAGGGTGGGAAGACTGATATGATTGTTGAGACAGAAGATAAATATTTGGGGCCTTGGATACAGGTGCAGAGAAGAAAGAGAAGCAATTTCAGAATGGAAAATAAAAAGAGTAGTGAATTGAGCAATTCCTTCCAAGTTCTAAATAATCCTACTTTTGAATATTTCAAGGTCAGTAAGGGAGGTGCTGGAAAAGTGGAAACAATGGTAATTGATAAAAAGGAGATCACAAAAAAAGAGCACAGGGAGGAGTAGTAAGAAAGTTTACAGAGAAGTAAACAAGAAAGAAGATAAAGGGAAATCCGTTAGCTCAACTGAGAAACAAGGAGGTTCAAAGGTTTTAAGTGAAAGCAGTGAAGTCTTTAGTGTGTCTAAGATGGATATGGAGGAAAACTCAAGGCATATGAGTAGTAATGAGTTCTGTTTCAAGGCAAAAGAGGCTATCGGTGAAGGAAAAAAGGTGGAGGAAGAATTAGATATAAAGGGTAACAATCTAGAAGAGTTAACTATGAAGATGACTGATTCTTTTGTCAAGAATCTGGAAAATGAGTTTGCTAAGGAGGATTTTCTTGAGGAATGGATAGATCCTAAACAATCAAGGGTGGCAAGTAGGTGTGGGGTAAAAGGTAGGAAATCTTTATTAAAGACTGAGAATTTGGTGAATATACCAATTGGTTATAAGCATATCAAAATGAAAAAGAGGAGATGTTCCAAGGATATTAATGCTATGGGGAATGAAGGAGACCCAGCGGAACAGGAAGGGGTTGAGAAAAGTAAAACATTATAGATGAATATGATATCTTGGAATATAAGAGGAGCCTTGAAAAGTAAGGCACTTGATCACCTTTGGACTGTGGTGTACCAGAGAAAAGTGGATATAGTTTTTTTGGTAGAAACTCATCTTTTGGAGGAAGAAGCACAGACTTTCTTTAAACAGGAAAAAAAAGGAATTGGATGGTATTTTTGTAGCAAGCAAGGGAGATCATGAGGTTTAATTTTGTTATGGGATAAAATTAAAGTGAAGGCAAGCTTAGTTTATAAAGATGATCAAGCAATAAATGTTCTGATACAGATGACAAATGGGAAGATTTTTTTGTTATCAGGTTTTTATGCAAGCACAAACATAAAAATGACAGAAACTTAGGAGAATATTGGGAGAGTTAATGGTACCTGATATTCCTTGGTTGGTTTTGGGAGACTTGAATGTGATCACTTGTGCAAGTGAAAAAAGAGGAGGAAGATTTTTTTGTCAGAATCAGTCCGTGAAAGATTTTAAAATATTTTTGCATAAAAGTGGCTTGATTGATGCTGGGTTTAGAGGTCCTGCTTACACATGAACAAATAACAGAAAGGGAAATGAAAGAATATTACCTAGATTTGACAGAGCTTTATATAATGCCAGTTGGTTGTCATGGAATTACAGGGTGGAGGTGGAACACTTACAGAGAATAGATTCAGACCATAGGCCCATTTTGGTGGAATGTTTGCATAGTCAGTTTAGAAGAAATGAATGTAAAAGTTTTTTGTTTGAACATTACTAGTTTGAGTACCCAGAAATGCTTCAAATAGTGGAGGAGAGTTGGAAGAATAATAGTGATTCCAGAATTGACTTGAGGCTGAAACTTGAAAATGTTAAAAAGAGGTTAGAGGTATGGAGCAAAGAGAAAGTTGGTAGTATTGAGAAGAACCTGAAGGAAACATTGAATAAAATTAGAACTCTTGAAGAAAAAGATGCAGATGATCTACTTTCAGATGAGGAACTAGAGTATTGAGAATTTTGACAAATAAAACTGCAGCTTTGAATAGACAAGTTCAGGTCAAATGGTGGTCGAAATCAAGATCAAAATGGGTTGAAGGTGGAGATAGAAATACCAAGTATTTTCATAATTTGGTAAAGATAAAAAGGATGAACAGTGTAGTGAATAAACTAGAGCTTAATTCTCAGGTGGTGACTGATCCTAGAGAAATGACTGATTGTTTTACTGTTTGGTATGAGGACTTGTGGAAAGAAGATGTGGAAAATGATGTTGATTTCATGAGACTAAAGAAGTATAAATGGAAAACAATTTCAGAAGATGAAGGGTTGAATTTATGTAGAGAATTTGAGTTGAAGGAATTATGGAAGGCTGTTATGGGTTTGGGAAGAGGTAAAAGTCCAGGGACGGATGGTTTTGTATTAGAGTTCTACATTAATTGCTGGGATACTGTTGAAGCAAGTCTGAAAGAGGAGTTTGAAAAGTTTTACAGAACAAGAAGGTTATCAGAAGGCTGGAAAGATACCTTACTAGTTATGATACCAAAGAAAGAAAAGCCAAGCAGAATTGTGGACTTTAGGCCTATAGCACTATGTAATATAGTGTATAAAATCCTTGCTAAGACACTGGTAAATAGAATTAGGCCTTTTTTTGGATAAAGTGATAGGTCAAGAACAAGTTGCTTTTGTACCTAATAGACAAATACAAAATAATATCTTGATGGTTACTGAGATTGTAAAATTAGTGCATAAATCAAAGGCAAGAAATCCTTACATAATAATAAAGTTGGATTTGGAGAAGGCATATGATAGTGCAAGTTAGAAAGCAATATATGGTATAATGAGGCTGATGGGATTTCCAGAAAAATTCATAGGATGGATCAGAGGATGCATTGAAGAAGTTAAGTTCATGTGCAGAATAAATGGAAAGAATTCTAAAGAGTTTGCAAGGTTCAGGCAGGGAGATCCTTTATCTCCCTATCTGTTCATGTTATATTCTGTAAAAAAAAAAAAAAAAAAAAAAAAAAGAGCTGTCGTAAATTTGTGAGGTGTGGGGGGGGTTATTTGAAAATTTACCTCAGTCGCGTGAGAAGGGGGCCGAGAAAAGGAGGTGGAATCGGCGTCGGAGGGTGAGAAATCGGAGGTCGGATCGTCGTCGGCGTCGTCGCCGGAGCCGGAATCTTGAGGTAGGAGTCTTCTCCTCTTCTTCACTTCCGTCTGTTCGTTCATCGGCTGCAGCGAGAGGAGAGGTGTCGGGAGGGGCAGAACCGGCGGCGGAGGTGAGCCGGAAGAGGGTACGGCAGTCGCGGCAGTCGTGCTGCTGCCCGCGGCGCCGGACCCAGCGACTGCAGCAGTCGCTGCCGTTGCAGGGGAGGCCGCCGTGGCCTCCTAGCCACGGCTCGGCGCTTCGCCGGCACCGGAGGCCGCGGAGGAGGCCGGTGGGGGCGGCGAGCGATCTCCGGCGGCCAGGAGGGCCACCCGGCGTGGGTCGGGCGGGGCAGGAGGTTGTAGGGCGCGGGTGTCGGATGCGAAGGGGAAGGGGAGGCCGCCGTGGCCTCCCGGCCATGATTTGGCGCCTCGCCGGCGCCGGAGGCCGTAGAGGAGACTGGCGAGTGGCCCGGCGAGTGGTCGCCGGCGGCCAGGGGGCTGCCCGGCGTGGGTCGAGCGGGCAGCGGAGTGTTGGGCGCGGGCGTCCGGGTGGGGGGCGCGGGTGCAGGATATGAATAGTGAATGAAGAGAGCTCTGTGAAATAGAATCAATTTATAGATTATTTAGGGTATTTTTATAGTTAATCGTAGAGTTGTCGGATCGAGTCGAGAAGAATACCAAAGTTGCATGTTTTCGCGTGCTGAACGCGATGGTGGTGTCGGATTTCTGATCGGAGGCTGTTTAGTAGGTCTTTTCTATATTTTAGTGTGGTTGGTGGTTAATATTTATTAACTTAATTTGATAAATAATTAAATAAGATAAAATATTATATTACTTTAAAGGGGATGAGTTAGGGGTAATTGGTTGGTGTGAGCTTGAGTTTGATTCCCGTTGTAGCCGATGAATTACTGTTGGGTGAAATGACGGATCTATCATTTTGCTTCGATCTACTTGATATTGCTTCTAATTCCGTTGAACTCATGTTGCATATTATTGTTGGACATGCCATGTAGATAATTGCATGTGTTATTGTTGATCATGGTGATGTACATTATTGATGTTGATATTTGATCATGATATGCCATGCATGATATTATGTTGTTACTTATGGTGTTATTCTTTTGATCATATCGTTATCATTCGGAGTTGTTTTATTGTTGATATCGGTGATGTTATTTGTTATCCATTGATCATGGTGATACACTTTGTTGCATTGTTGGAGTTGAGTTGTCGACCTGGAGGCTATGACCTCGGAGAGGACTTCGGTCCAGGACCATTTTATTGCGGTACCCTCCAGACATGGGTGAGGGTACGGATATTGACTAGTCACTTTGGGCACCTTCGGGTGTGCGGATGTCAGATACGACGCCCGTCGGGCTACCTGCTTGGTGGGGGTAGTCGCGTCACCGTTGGAGCGGACGGTTGATGCCACTCTACGGGTGGTAGAGTGCGGGGGTTTTACCCAACGGTCCATACGCTCGATGATTTGATCGACGTTGATTAGGAGTAGGTGTGGAGCATTTGTTGTACATCTATCGTCTTTGACTGCATCTTAGGCCATATTGTTGTTTATTGTTGAGTTGACATCTTATTCATGTTGTTGATCATATTGTGATTCTCCTACTCAGCATCCGCTGACTCCTATTGTTATTGCTTCAGACTTGCAGGGGTCAGCTGTCGATATATATATCGAGGTGTAGATAGTTGATAGACATCATGTAGATCTGGAGCTCTGATATGGCGACAGCTTTTGTATCTTATCTTATTTTGTCGTCTTTTGATATTGATGATTTTGGAGTTTTGTAAAAATATATTATTAAATATGTTTGATTATGATTTACGATTCGGATTCGTGGCTTTTCCTTCCGCTGCGCGGTGTTCGGGTCGCCGTCGCGTCTCGGGCTCGAGGCCGGGGCGCGACAGTTCATAATAATGGAGCAATGGTTATCTGTGTTGCTTAATGAGTATGTGGAGGAGAAAAAGATAAGGCCCTTCAGAAGAGGGGATTTTGAAATGAGCCATCTAAGCTTCGCAGATGATATACTGTGAGGTTACAGGGCAAAAAATAAATGAAAGTAAGTCAGAGATATTTTTTCCTGACAAATGAAATTTTGTCATTAAACACGGAATTTGCAATGATTTGGGAATGAGGGAAGGGAAGTATCCCATGAAGTATCTTGGAACTTATATAATGCCAAAAAGACCAAACTCCAAAATACAAGAGAAGATGATTGAAAAAGTGGAAAAAATAATTGATTTCTGGGCAAAAAATTACATTTCTCAGGCAAGGAAGTGTACTTTGATTAATTCAGTGTTATGTTCTATGCCTGTTCATTCTGTCATGACATCATGGGTGAGTGAAAAAACATTAAGCAAAATTACAAAATCAGCTAGGAATTTTTTCTGGGCAGCTGACAGTAAGAGGAATGTAGCAAAGTTGATCAATTGGGATACAATTAGAGCCAGTAAAAGTGAAGGTGGGCTTGGCATCAGAGATTTAAGCATCATGAAAAAGGCTTTGTTAGCAAAAAGAATACTTCCCTTGTTGAATGGTGAAAAGAAGTCATGGATATCTTTATTAAATGCTAAGTACTTGAAGTTTCATCCATGGAGATTTGAACAGGAAAAATTTTTGTCTTGGACTGGTAAGGCAATTAAAAGTAGTATGAGCAGCATAAGGGAAGGTTTAAGACTTTGAGTGGGGAATGGTGAAAGAGCTAAAATTTGGTCAGACTCATGGTTTAGTGAAATTCCATTAGATCATTGGCCAACTTTTATAAATGTAGATGAATTATCTAACTTTGAATTTGTTAAAAGCTTGCTGAATCAAGAAGGCTGCATGGTATATGTTTTAGAAAACTTGTTTGGAAGGGATCTGTATGAAAAAATTGTGAATATACATGTGGATCTGTATGAAAAAAAGTTTCAATGGGAAAATATCAGTGAAGAGGGTTTACTGTTACTTGAAAAAGAAAGAAGAACTAGAAAGTGGGCCTATTTTCAACTGGAGGAAACATTGGTCTATGCAAATTTCTGAAAGGGTAAAAAATATCATTTGGAAGTTTACTTGGGGTAGACTGCCAGCTAGTAAATGGTTCACTGCTTTCAGTAAGGAAGAAACTGAGAAATGTTTTCTTTGCAGCAGCAATGAAGATGGAATAGAACATATTTTTCATGAGTGTAATTTTGCTAAAGAGTACTGGTTGGATGCTGAAAGGAAGCTGGGTATTAAGTTTAAGTACAAAGAAAGATGGAAAGATGGTGCATGGCTAGAAGAAAGGGAGGGATATGAAACTGTTTCTGCCGAATAACAAATAGCTTTTATAGCTAATTCTTTTTTATTAACTTGGAAGAACAGAAACAGGGCAAAATTTAAAGAAAAGATGGAGCAAGGAAACAATGTTTATGGAAGCATTAAATGATACTTTGGAGTTCACTGGAAGGCAGGTTGCAGGATTGAACAAAAGTGATGTAAGGAAAGCTAGGTTTTTGTCTGATGAAGAAAGGAGGAAGGTTATTTAGTGATGGCAGGTTGTAAACCAGAGAAAGCAATGGATCCTTTACATGCTGAATTGAAAGCTATATGGTTTGGTTTGGATAATGTGAGAAAGAAATGTTATAAAAGAGTGATGGTTATTTCGGATTGCCTTAGAGCAATTAGAATTTTGAAGAAGGAATTTGATAGCCCTTGGTAGATGAGATGGCTGATCAGTGAAATTTTCAAAATAGCAAGGCAAGTTGAAGCAAAGGAATGGAGACATGTAAAAAGAAATGGAAATGGTGCAGCTCACATGCTTGCAGGGAAGGCTGTAGAAGGCAAGGCTAATGGATTTTGGTTTTTAAATGATAGTAACATTTCAAATGTGGAAGAACTGATAGCAGCTTGTAATCTAGAGGATACTGATAAAAATAAATCAGTAGCATGTAGAGTGTTAGTAGATAAAGTGAATGTACTTACTGATGGAGAGGAAAATTGTGATGTAGAGGATGAGTTTGAAACTGTAAATACTACTGAGGTAGCTGGTTTTGTGATCAATAAAAATTTAGTTTATCGGGTGGAATATGACTGTTCAAGGTGCTGACGAGAGGTGCACGGCCATGGGCCCAATGCCCTTTTTACCCGGTCCTTGAATGTAGTATGACTATCTAGATAAGTGTTTTATTTTTTAAAAAAAAAAATCTATTGGCAAATCCATAACAATCACTTTCCTACAAGAAAGCAACTTTGCAACAATGGTTTTTTATAGACAGTTTCCCCTGCAACGAGAATAGACACCACCGTATTTTTGCATCTTGTGAGATGGTGTGACATGTCTAGGACCGCAAGTGAGTCGAGCTACAAGATCGACTCGATGATAATTTGAACTCACTTGATCTTATCGAGCTCGAGCCAAGCTTTACATGTGAGCAAGCCAACCTCCAACTTACCGGTACTCAACTCGAGTAGCTAGCAAAACTAATAGAACTATATGCATATTTATATATAATTATATATTCTTAAAATTAAAAAAATCATCAATATTTAGCCCAAGCCCATTGTCACTATTCTTCAGGCATCCAACTCGGTCCTAATTATTCATAATCATAAGATAAAATATTTCTTAAATAAAAATTAAAAGAAATTTCAAGATAAAGTCAAGGTCGATAGGATTCAAACCCACATAGCTCAATCTTGAGCCAAGCTCAAGTTACTCGAGGCCCACAGCTCAATCTTGAGCCAAGCTCAAGTTACTCGAGTATAGCTAGTCCAACTCCAGCTTGGAGGTCGAAGCTCGACCAAACTCGATACCAATTCAAGCTTGCCTGTAGTCAAGATGGACTCAGGTCACTTATAGCCCTAGACATGACTGGGAAGCTTTCTTGATGCTCATTATGCTCAAATTAGTTGAGTCAACCTCGGCAGAGGCTAGGGGGCTTTTGTGTGGCCTCAAGAGGAATGCCTCTAGGATTATGTTTAAAATCTGCAATTTGTTTAAGATCCTCTTTCTTCTAGTTTTTCAAATATTATTTACTCTTTATTTGGTTCAGTTATGGCGTTCACCCTTGGTGTTGGGGGCACTCCATTTCCCTCAGAAAATACAAAGATAAGCAACCAGTGTTACAAGCTATTAAGCGTGGGTCTGGTTTAAGTACCAAAAAGCGAGCAATACCTTAACTTTACATCCTAAACATTTTTCAAATATTTTACACTAATAAATACTGATAAATGTTTTGTAGATTATCATCTGGATGAAGAGGGAATCTAGAAGACAATTTTGATACTTCATTCAACAGAGGCATCATTATACTGCCATGGGTTGAACTCAATGTTTCTGATGTCAACCTCCTCAATAGAATTAGAGCTATCAATTTTAGCCCTGTGTTCATCATATCTGCCATTGTATTCATATAGTTCCAAATCTCCCCAAGGTGTTGGAGTAATTTCACTAGTCATATTGAACCATTTTGGAGTGAATTGGTGTCCATTGGCTTCCCTGATTCTTTTTTCAGCTCGTTGCTTTTCCTCCAGCCTGAGAAAACAGATATGCATTTCAGTAGGTGATAACACAACAGCTAGAATGATATGCAATTCCAATTGCACAAAAGAATAAATTTTGGACTTTGAATATTACTTAATCTTTCTTGATTAGGAGGTAAGAAAGATGGTGTTGTGTGTTATGGACATTTCAATATGCAATAAAGCAAAAGCATATCAAAGAACTCTATACCTGCTCTTTTCTGAACTAGATTTCGACGTATCACCTTTCTCAAGTGCAAATCTGTCGGGGCGCAATCGAGAATCTGATGCCAACATATTTTTAGGAGCTGTCTCAAAGCTGTTAATCTTATGGGCAAAGTATGTGTACTGGAATTTGTCATTCTTTGGGGCAGCAGCAACTCTCCAGACCTGAATTACAATATCAAATGGTCTTAGGTAAGATTGACTTAGCTACTTGAGAAGAGGCAAAATTCATGCACCTGACTGAATATTTAGATCATAGCACCAAGAAAGAAACTAATATTGTTTCATCTCATAAGCACCTCCAATTTATAGTTATTGTTTCATCTTACAAACATGTAAATTCTACAAAACACATGTTAGATAAATCAAATCAAAAATCTGATTGTACAAAGTTTTAAAGGGAAAAAACAGTGAAAAGATCCAAAATGCAAGGAAGTCAACCCTAACAATTGGAGCGTACCTAAAAGACTGAATTAGCCTCCTCAAAGTGAGATGTGGCATTACTCTTCTTTAGTAAGCAGTTTTGTTTTTAATTCATTAATTAGAACTCTAATCACTTCTGCATCTACATTAGATAAACATTATTTAGTTATATTTGCATGAAATGAACTTCTTTACTTGACATATTGCATTACTTGGTTAGCCTCCAAAGTCACTAATTCCAATTTTCCACCTTCAGTAAAGGTTGTTATACAAACATCTTAAACTGTCTAAAACTGTCTGATAAAGATTATGTTCTACAATCTTCTCATTGTTTGGTTAATTAGAAGACAAGACCATTCCAAGAGATAGACAAATCAATAGAACAAGACTTATGTTTAACGTGATTTCGTCATATTAAAATCATCCATTGTGTTTTATCCACATATAATTGCAACCCTATCTTCCAGATAAAGAGTAGACTACTAGTCTAGGTGCATCTCTAAACATAAATGTCTTAATGATTCCAGGGATTTCTATTATGACACAATGTGTACATAGTCAAGACAGAACTACAACCAAAAGAATGGCATTACTTGAGATCCATCTCTGATTATATGACCAAAGAATTTAAATATATAAAATGAAATGCAAACCAAGACCTCTTTCAATTCAGAGCCAGGAAGAGGCTCTCCTTCTTTATCACACGGTTGACAACTCATTGACTCATTCCATTTCCCAGTCATCATCACTTTAGGCTCTTCTTCTGCATCATATACATATCCATCTACTTCATATCGACTTGCCCTGACAAAATTCGCAAATCATGGATTAGCTGTAATGCATAATGCATGAACATCAAAAAAGAAAAAAAGAAGAAAGAAACAGTTGTATAACAATAAGAAGCATATTTTAGAAGAGATGTTAACATGTCTAAGATAGATATTCCATAAAACAAGTGCACTGATAGTATATTGGATTCTATATAGTAGTGAAATGAGCCTGAGAAGCTAAAGAAAGAATGCCATCCATATCTCCACATACTAATTCCCTATCCATTTTGCACACATATATGCACCAGCATTTTAAATTCATTTTAACATGCAATTGAAGTAATAGGTCATACCCAAACCAGCCACATGGTTGAAAATACAACACAACTTTGTCTCCAGTAGTCAAATTTGTAATGACCATCTCCCCAGGTGAGTCAATCCACGTTCGCCCAAATATAAGGTTATTAACCTTTGTGGGAGGAGGAACCAAATCAAAGACTATGCCAGCTTTCTTAAGAGTCACTTTTGTCCTGCATTTTCAAAAAACTAAACATGTTAGCAACTATATGTGCATAAATGATTGTTACAGTTCTCTCAATGGATAAGAGCTTTCCTCTCATAAGTTGATGTAACAAGAAACCAATAATTTTAGCAGATTTTAGAACTTGAATGCTTGTATCATGTAAAGATGCATATCTCACCTTCCAATAGGATAGATATCTAAAGAATTTCCTAGGAACTTGGTCTTTACTTTTGAAGTAATATCATAAATAAAATGTTCATTCTCAGCATGAGCTGCACTCATAGGAGGATGATGACTTACCTGAAACAGTAGAAATCTTGATGAATTATGTTATATAAATACTTCAGAAAACTAAATTATAATACCAAGGAAACAGCACAACCGAAAGGGGAAGAAAAACCTTCCCAGTGCATTTTTATGTGTGGTCGAATTAATTGCAAATTAAAACAGACCTACACAACTATTACCAGAGTGGAATGTCTGCAAGTAACAGCGAACATACCTGCTCAGCAATAAATGTAATGCCACCATGATTAACCATTTCATATGTCTCTCCAAGGATGGGATTGAAAGGCTTCCACGTTCGCTCTAAGGCATAGTAAACAGATATTGCCCAAGAAGCTGCATTTTGTAGTCAAAATTTCAGATATCTTTTCTATAGAGCACTCCTCAGAGATACCAAACAGAAGTAGAATAGAACTTACAGGCATAGGCCAACCGCATATAAGGATCTTCGCATTCATCCGCAAGATCTAACAAGTAAGAGTACTCCATTAACTGCAACAACAATTATAATGGTTGTGAATAAGTTTGTACAAGAAAACCAGATGAAGGCGACACATAAATAAAGAATAAGTCTCAGAGTTTTTGGCTTGATTAGATTTGCAATTAAGGAAACTAAAAGGTGACCCGTGCACGAAGCAATCCCACTTTATGTACGCAGCCTTCCCCTACTTTTTGCAGAGAGCTATTCCTGTGAAATCTATCTATCCCCCACTGCTAGAAAATTTTGGCTCCATATTTAATCATGATCAGAATATAAATTATGTGACATTAACAAAGTAGAGTAACACATGCATGGAGGTTTTTACTGTATGCCATCTGTATAGATGCCTAGCCAAGAACATTGCAATCTTTTTCATAGCTTGAATGCATTAGTTTTGACTGAAGAATGAAAATCCCAGTGTTAATCTAGTTTATCATGCTTCAATGTAGTTAATAAGACAGCAAAAGAGGAGTTTGTTTAGGTAGATGATTCTGTTTCACACAAAGTAATATGTCATAAGTGTGGACATACTGAAAATGAGAAAGACCTCATTCCAGCTCCTCATACATTTCAAGGAAGTTGTGTTGACTCTAACGAGTTATAATGGCTAAGAATCGAAGATAACAAATATTAACAATAATTACTTTTTATGCCAAGTTCTCAACAATCACAAGCGAAGGTGGCTTACATGACAGTATAAGTGCAGCAATATCAGACTGCAACACAACTGCACTCAACTCAACCATTATCTGATGGACAGGATCAACACATATTCTAAAGTTTCTAGTTGATGATATAGCACAGGCCTAAGGTTTAGTCAGCTGATGGATGCTGAGGGAAGAAGAGAAAATTTTGTCCTATTATGAGCGTCACTTGCCTCCAACTTCCTCCTAAACCTCTTCATTCTTCGAGACAAGAGTACCAACTTCCAGGCAATCAATTATGGAGGTTGAGGAGAACCAGTTACTCATCCATAGTTCACCAACAAGGTGGAAAATTGCACAGGCACCGAACAGCAAGAGATCTGCAACAGTTTCCTAAGCTGATACAATAGAAAGACTGGAAGAGCAAGAAACATTTTGCATCAAATAGCTCATATAGTATAACCTAGGTACCTAATATCTTCAATTTTCCATCTGTAACAACCTTCCAATTGCATTGGAATCCAAGTCAAAAAGCTGGCTTTACCTCTAGAGGAAGAAAGTAGTCAATGTTTAAGAGGTCAGCCTGGATTCTACAGACTTACTAGGATAGTTATCATAATTCATAACCAAACCAGACCAACCAAAAAAGTGAAAATGAAACTATTAAAATCATCCAGCTCAAATCAGCTATAATAACTTCAATACCGGTTAGTCTTGAATCTTTTTGTTGTTGTTGAGAGTAGTATGGTATTCTGTTTCATTTTTTACTTCTACGTTGCTGTTTTCTGCTCTTTCATGGGTTCCTTTGCTTTTGCAGATTCTGAAGTTGAGTATCTGACACTACATTTGCAACTCAGCTTTTGATGAACTGTTTTATTTGCAACTCAGCAGTTTATTTTTTCTGATATTTTGTTTCTAAACTCAAAAGATTTTTGTTATCAATCATCTTGAGTACAAGAGGATATTGAGACTAGTAAGAGTATTTTGGCATTTAGTATTAGTTTACATTTTAAAGTTACCCACTTGTGACATGGAGATCATGGGTTCGAGCCACGGAAACAGTCTCTCTGCTTTTAAAGCATGGGAATGGCTGCATACATCAACGCTCCCCCCTCCCAGAGCCCACAAAAGTGGGATTGCTTCGTGCACTGGGTCACCCTTTCTTTAGTATTAGTTTACATTTGTTATCTTGTTCCTCATGCTCATTGTCCCTTCCTACTCTTTGTATATAGAAGAGGTATTGAAGAACATGTGCATTAGTGATATGTTCGCTGGTGTAGGCTCGAGTGTGTTGGTGACAAGGGATCAACTGGGTCACCTATGGCTGTGAAGATAGCTGTTTTTGTTGTGCTGGATGGGTGCTATTGAAGTTAACAAAGAGAGGGAAGAGCATAACAGAGAGAGAGAGAGAGAGAGAGAGAGAGAGAGAAAGAGAGAGAGAGAGAGATAATTTGATAGAGTTCAAATCCAACTTTTATTCTTCTTCCTCTCTATATTTAGAGATTACAATGTATCACAGAACCAACTCTAATGCCATTGTAACAATTACAATATTCAATGACATGGAAAAAGATTACATTCAGTCTTCAAGTTTCTCATGAGCTTATTTATTCTTCTAGTTTTCCCAAAGGTGTTGTCTTTAATTGTTGCCGCGTGGCCCGCGTGTCTTGTGCTTATGGCAGCACTGCTACTTGTGCATCCATCTTGCTTCTTGTTCGGTTTGGGCCTCAGTGCCTCACCGAGTGGCTGTTATTGATCGTTTGTGGAGGCTGCTGATGTGGCAGCCTCTTGCCTGTAACATCTTCTCCACCCCGAGAACCATGCTTGATCGCAAGCATAACGTCCGGGTATGAGTCCTACACTTGCAGCGTCACACTGAAGGGTTACAAGAAATCAAGAAGAGCAAGTAATGGAGCCGATGTGAGGTGCGGTTTTGCGCAGGGAGAAGGCTGATGTGGCTACCTCCAACCACTAGACGCAATTCTTGCGCAGCAAATTGGTGAAAGGGGCAGCAAGGTGCCATAATTGCTTATGAACTTGCTGTAGTATCTTGTGAGTCCGAGGAAACTATGAAGTTCGGTGGTTGTGGAAGGTTGAAGCCAAGACAATATGGCTGAAAGTTTCTGTGGGTCGATGCTAACTCCTTAGTTAGAGATGATGTGGCCAAGGTGGCAAAGGAGCATGCGGAGTCCTTGAGGAACAATTGATGGTTGCACAGAGTAGAGAATTGATGCTTGGATTCCTTGAAGAACAATTGATGCTTCCAAACTCAAAAACAATTTTTGTTATCAGCCGTTTTAAGTACAAGGGGATATGTTGAGAGCAGTAAGAGTATTTTTGGCAGTTTAATATTGGTTTACATTTGTTATCATTTTACTCATGCTTATTGTATCCTTCCTACTCTTTGTAGTGCATGTTTGTTTCGCTGGACATCATATTTCAAAAATGATAGATATAATAGGATATAATTCTAGGACAATGGGATATAGATATCCCGAGAAAGGGGTGGAATTAAAATTTAGAGAATTGTTGGGTATTAAATCGGTTTATTATTGAAGCGTCGTGAGCGTTTTCTCCCGACATCACTCATGCGTGCCTTCTGCATTTTCTCTAGACATTGCCCATCATGTCTTCTTCCTCCTTTTTCTCCTCTACGAGGATAAGGTGATTTCTCCTTCTCCTTCTATTCCTCTTCTTCTCCACTACGAACACACATAACTTCTCCTCCTTCACCTCTTCTTCTTGCTCTTCTCTCGTCCTCGTCTACGTCCACATCTTTCTTCTCCTCTTTGTCCTTCCTTTTCTTTTCTCCTTCTCCTTTTCTTTTTCTCCTTCTCCTTTCCTGATCATAACATACTTGAGCGACCATGCAACTAGCGCTGCTCACGATGTCGTAACAAACACCACTCACAATGTCGCTACTGGCACCGCTATCAATCGTGCTACCGGTCTAATCACATCATTCTCCTATTTTTGGAAAAACATAATTTTTTCAAGAAAAATCAAATTTTAACTTTTATTTCAAAATAAAGATATCTTATATTGAAATAAACTTAAAATTGTTTCCCCCAGTCAGAAAAAGAAACTTTCAAGAGGCCACCATCTCATTATATGGAGTAAGTTGTATTTACTTATTATTCATGAATTCATATTTGTGCTAGAAAGTCTTAATTCATATTTGTGCTAGGATATTTTGCCAAAAATTTCATATTATTATGTTAAAATTAATTATTTAAATTTAATTTCACAATTTTTAAAATGATAAGTTTGTCAAATCAAATATAAATATAAAATTATTAAATATCCAACACTCTTATCCAAAACCAAAACAAACATAGGATTTGGAAATCTTGCCTTATCCAATCCTCTTATCTTATCTGAGATCTATTCAAACGCAGGATAGGTTATAAGCTTATCGCCAGAATATCCTAATTAATTCCAACTGATCCTATCCAACAAAATAAACAAGCCATTAGAGTTTATCTTCTCTGCTACCTTCTCCCAATTGTAATAATGAATAAGAAAAAGCCTCACTCCCCTCTTAATGTGTCTTATTCTAACATCATCATTGTTTTGACTCTCCCTATCTCTCATAATTGTCCTCTTATACTATCGCCCGCTAGTCCTCTCACCTTATTATCCACTCCTAACCACCTTCCCTTCCCTTCAAACAATGGAGGAACTTAGGCGAACATGTATTGTTAGAATACATGACTAGATTCTATGTACATAACAATTAGTCACATGGGAGTAAAAAGCAATTTGCTCCCTCACCTATGGGGCTAGGCAACATTTGCCCCCCAACGTTTTAAAAGTTGCACTTAACCACCTCACTTCTCAAAAATATGCAACTTGCACCATTCGGAGATTTTTTCCGGCCAAAACATATCATGTGCCGCGCACATGATTTCTTTAAGGGCAATTGGGTCATTGTAATCAAAACATGAAACAAAAATTTAAAAAATTGGAGAAAAAAAACTGGGCACGACTATCCGTGGGTTTCACAATGGTGGGGTTATCGACTTTAATTTTTTTCTCAAATTTTTATTACAATGACCCAATTGCCCTTGGAAAATTCATGTACATATGTTTTGGCCGGAAAAATTCATCGAATGGTGTAAGTTGCCTATTTTTCAGAAGGTGAGGTGGTTAAATGCAACTTTTAAAAGGTTGGAGGGCAAATGTTGCCTGCCTGGGGAAAAATTCACCTATAGGCTGCCCCTATAGGTGAGGGGGCAAACTGCTTTTTACTCTATTCCTTATGTAATGAGGCCTTAATTTTCTCTTATAATTATTACTCGGCTAATATAAATAAAGCCACCCATGTGTGTAAATGACACAACACTTTGGAAATAGACCCCAAAGTGTGTAAATGACACAACACTCTGACATTGCAAAGGTTTTCTCTCTTTCTCTCTTTATAAGCATAATCACCCAAAGATCTTTTAAAGCATCCCTTCATGAGGTGGTAAAGATGGTTTATTAATCTCTTCTGTAGCAACCAACCCTAATCCCAAAGAAATGACAAAAAGTTAATAATTCAAGCTGATACATATTTCAGCTTTGTAAAGTCAGTGTTATCCCAGCTTTGGAAGTAGACCCCAAACCAGCTGCTAGGCTCTTTAATATCTTCACTTCCTACTTATAGTTACTTGGAATCCATCTTTTTATGTTATCAAGAAAGTCTTCAACAATCAAGAGAATTATAGAAAAAAAATCAGAGTAAACATAGACCAAATTAAATGACAACTTGAGAAGTTCAGAAGTTCTAGCATAGTAATGAAAATTTATTCACCTTGGGAAAAATGTGACATTTAGGAGGGAGTTCCTGTAAGGCAATTCTTTTGTCGTCAAAACCAAGGTTGTCAAAAGCGTTAAGCGCACTCAAGGCGCAAAGGGTCCATATCGCCCGAGGCGCAAAGCGCAAAAAAAGCGCGCGCCTTACTAAATTCAAATAAAATATAGAAATTAAGCATAAGTCATAACTCATAAGCAATATAACATACACCAAACAATGATAGCAAATCAAACAATATGAATCCAACATGTACCAAGCAATATAACATACACCAAAGTGACCAAACTACATGAATCCAACATATACCAATTACCAAGCAATAATAGCAAATCAAACCACAGTTACTACTTACTACATGAATCCAATTATCTAAATTAAAGAGACACAATCACACAAGTACACAACACATCAAATAAAAATTAACTTGAGTCTCAAATCAAAGTCGGGCAACTTATCATAATTAATCTTGTCTTGCTTTTTCTTGTTCATATACTCCATCAACTCCAATCTAACATGCTCGGGGCACTTCAAGCACTTCTTAGCATTCCGGTTACCGCCGACTTGATGCAATTTTGCTCTGTAGATGCCTCCATTTGTAATTTTTCCACAAAACACATATTGAACAGAATTTGCATCTTTAGGATTTTGCATAACATTGTACTTCCATGTCGGGTCTTTCTTGTTTGTCGATTCAGATGAAGCACTACCACTAGCAGCTACTGGTGCACTGCCAATTCCACTTCCACCCTCCATATTAATCCACTGCTCACTCAATACACAACTATCACAGTGTCACTGCACTGCTAGTCTACCACAATCAACACACAAGGATGATTATGAGTTTATGACAAGCAATGAAGAAGAAAAGAGTAGAAGTAATGAAGAAGAAGAGGACTAGAGGAGAAGAAAGAAAATTCGGATGAAAATGACTGTGAATACAGAATACATGGCTGGAAGAAAAAAACTCGGCTGAAAATGACTGTGAATACATGGCTGGAAGAAAAAAAAATTGGCTGGAAAGATTAAAGAAAGAAAACATGGCTGAAAAGAAAAGAAACAGAGATGAAAAGAAAAAAAAAAATCTGCTGAGAAAGTGAGAAGAAGAAAATACTAGAAGTAATGAAGAAGAAGAGAACTAGAGGAGAAGAAAGAAAGAAAATGATTGAACTTACTTGAAGAAACTGGGCAGCACTCCGGCGGCTGGGCGACACTCCGGCAGATTTGGTGGCTGGACGAGTGAAGGAGAAGAAGAGAAGAGTCACTCGACGGCTGAAACGAGTGAGGAGAGAAATTTTTTTTGACTTACACAAATGAAGCCCTAATTTTTTTAATATTTTACTAAGTTTTATTAAGTGGGTAGGCCCCACTTAAAGGCAGGAACCACCAGTTCACCCAGGCGCACGCCTGATGCGCCTGGGGCTTCAAACTTGAAGCGCTGAAGCGCTGCCAAGGCGCGCGCCTGGCTGAAGGCGCTGCGCCTTGGCCGCGCAGAGGCGCTGAGCCTCTGGTGCGCCTCGCCTGGTGCGCCTAGGCGCCCAGGCGCGCACTTTTGACAACCTTGGTCAAAACATCACTTTCTTAACCTTAGAACCATTAATAAAATGGGCCTCACATTATGGTTTAAAATCTCGTACCAATAGAGACCGAACTGGGTTTGAGGCCTATACCCATACGTACTAGTACCGTACCGACACTTGATATGGGTCAGTACACCAGCCAGTCTCGAGATTTTAAATCTTTTTGTTTTTATTTTTTTCAACTGTAATCTCCAAAACATAATTTTAAGCTTCAAAACATGGTTTTGAGGTCCAAAACATACATAATCTGCTCACTCTCAATTGTCAAAACTGGTACCGGGCCAGTACCGGGTGGTACAGGCCTGGTACCAAGGTGTACCAGTACCAGTTTTTCAAAAAAACTGATAAATACTAATCGTACGGAGCGGTACAGTACGGTATTTAGATCAATGAATCAATTAGCACTCTTTATATTAGCAAAGCAAAGAATCATAAATAAGAGAAGCGAGAACCTCAGTTTGGACAACACATGAGCCCCAAATAATTGAGACTTTTTCGGTCTTGTTGTTGTTGTATCTTAAAGAACTCCAAATTGATAAAGAAGAGCAATGTTGGAGAGAACTAACTAGAAGTTGGAATCCCATTGGAAAAGAATAGATGGCCATCATCCTTTCATATAAGAGGCTAGATATGCATCTATTGGAACTTTATTGAGAAAAGTGATTTTTTAACTTTGTCTAAGAGAGAAATCAAGCTATAGCGGTGTGATGTCTCTCTTAATCCTATCTTCTAAATCTCTTTTTCTTTATATCCTCACTAAGAGGATAGTTTTTCCTTCAAAGAAAGAAGTTTAAGGTAGTTAATTATCCTATCAAACACATACCTCTGCCATTTTCTGAAGCATTGTCATTGGCTCAAAGATGATAACAGGAAGCGTCACCATTGATGTAACATCTGATCCTATATACTTCTGCATCATCTTCCAATAACTATCACGATCCTGTGAAAATAAATAAATACGAGATTAAAATAAGTAACACCTACCAACCAGGGATGCAACTTACTGAATGCATTGGAAAATTAGATGCCAAATAGTCAAGAAGTAGTATTTTCTTTTGATGATGATCAATCATGTTCTGTTCTAAGAATATTAGGGCTAAATAAAAAAAGAGTGGCAATAAAGATAGATAGTCACTTGAAAAATTATGAAAAAACATATACCATGCATAATCCAATGAAAACATAAAGATATAACAACAATATCCATGAAAAGTGGTTCTTTTAGCTGAATAAAACCTTCTGAGGACATGAACTTTGCTGGGTTGCCCCAAAGTTCCCTTGTAACTAAGGTAGAAAGTGGTCTTATACCACATTGGTAGCACACTGGAAATTTTTGGAAGTTATAGGTGAACATTTTACTATATTTGAATTTATATTTAGGCTTTTGGTCAACAACAAATCAATGACATCTTGAATTACTAGTGTAGCTATTCGAGATAAGTCTGTCACGTATTCTAATCTAATAACAGAAGCTTCTGAATCATGTGGAAAAACAAATTTTAAAGCTAATAAAAAAGAATTCCTGTAGTCTGCTTATTTATGGTAAGGTTTATGAACCAACAATTCAACAATCTGTTTTGCACTAAAGATTCTGCAATGATGTCTTAAATCACATGATACAAGTAAGAAAAAGAATATAAGCATACTTACAAGAATCTATATGCTTTAAGAATCCAAAAGATAAATGAAAGTATCTTTTTTTATTACACAAGTATGCAGGAAAACCATGATTTGGAAGATTAATCTACGCAGAAGTGTAGAAGAACCAACAGTATTTGACAATATTAATTTTTTTTTCAATGTCATCCATCTAAAAGATTAAGAGCCTTAGGATGAAAGAAACATGATGACGATATAAGAAACTTTAACTTTCTTATTTGACAATATTAATTTTTTTATCAATGTCATCCGTCTAAATGATTAAGAGCCTTAGGATGAAAGCAACATGATGACGATAAAAGAAACTTTAACTTTCTTATTTGACAATATTAATTTTTTTTATCAATGTCATCCGTCTAAAAGATTAAGAGCCTTAGGATGAAAGAAACATGATGACAATAAAAGAAACTTTAACTTTCTTATTTGACAATATTAATTTTTTTTTATCAATGTCATCCATCTAAAAGATTAAGAGCCTTAGGATGAAAGATGATCTATTGATTTATATGTAAGATAAACTTAAATAATGTGGCCTGATAAAGATAAGATTGAATTAGTGGTGTTAAACAGGTCTAGGTCGTTGATCTCGCTACTCGATGGACGTACCAAATCTAATGACCGTTAAAGATAAACTTTGAATCGGTCCTATCCCTGCCTATATAAGAGGGAGTCGGTCCAAATCTAATGATCTGTTTACCTTATGATTTTCCTACATTATATTCTTATCAAATAACTGAAGAAAAGTCTAAATTGAAATTGAAGAATAGCTTAGATATCATAAAAGAAATTCACTAGCAAGTTACCAAGTTACTAACATATAAGATGTCTAATCTTGTAAAAATAATCAAGCAATACACTTTTGCAATGTCAGAGTTAGATATGAATAAAGAGGCAAAAACATAGAAAAACTCTTGCATACTAATCATTTGCAATAATAAACTAATGATTAGCAAGCATAATTAACTTTTATAATTCTGATGCTTCCGAAAGAAAACACATTTTTACATAAAAAGACATAATGTGTCACTACCAAGTTCAAGATGCAATAAATTAATGATAAGCTAGCTGTGCTTTCCATTCAAAAGACTAGGCAACAAGCCAACAACTGGCTAAAAGTTAAAGGACTGAAAAGCTCAACAGTGCTCTCAGACATAAAATATAAAACATTCTTCTATGGTGATCCAACTATTTGGTGTTGCTACATGGGAATTTTCAGGCCTCCACCATAGAGAAACTATACAAAGAAAATCAAACGGGATATTGCATTATGTCAAGGAAAGAAAAACCTCACTTTGGTTCATTTAATCATAACTACCTGTTAGCTTATCCAAAAACTTTGGTAAAGACCTAATAGTTCTTCATAGTTCTTGAACATATATGGATTTAGTTCTTAAACAGTTGAACTTATTTTTTTATCAATAGCATGCTTAAGATATCCAATTGTTGTAATTCACGGTGCCATGTGGAAGCCGATGTGGCACATCATGTGGTGCCAAATCAACAATTCTGTCCCTTTCCCTTTCTGTTAAAAAACTTGACTGAGGTACCTATTAATCCTATTTCAAATAGGTTAGGTAGTAATTTGAAACAAAATTTGTTAGGGTACTTGTAAAGGATGCCTAACAGCACTTACAAGTATAAATGCTTGGTCTGCACTTACAAGTATAATTTTGTTGGACTTATAAAGAAAAAACTTGACTGAGGTACCTATTAATTCTATATTTGAGATCAGGCCTGGTGCACACCATAGCATACATCAAGCCATGGTTTAAAATCTCGGTACCGGTACCGATTTCAGTCACCGGCCGGTACCAGTACCGTACCGACACACGGTACGGCCCAGTACGAAAACTGCATACAGGCGGGGGGTTTTTTTGGGTTGGGGGGGAAGGGGGGGGGGGGGGGGGGGGGGGGGGGGTTAGATATAACTCCAATAATACATAATTGATGAATCAATACTTAAAATCAATATTCAAATGTCAAATACATGAATACCATGTGTTGGTACGGTCTTATGTTGCACTACGTCTTATGTTGCGCTACGCAGAGTCTTCGGCGGTCCTGCTAGCCGGTTAGCGGGCGGGGGTCAAGGGGGCAGCACCCCTTGCCACGGGTGTGGGGGCGGAGCCCCCGGAAATTTTTTAGACCCTTTGGGTTGTGGATCTGTGTCGCCCTATATTAATTCTAATGTAATGATTCTCTTGTATTTGTGAAAAACCCTAATACAGTATCAAACAGTACCCAATAAGGGCTTTATATAGCCCCCAAAACCATCCAAACCCGGCCCCAAACAACTCTATAGCCGTTTGGGGTTACTGTTCATCAAGTGGCCCAAAACCGGGCGGTATGAACCCGAATCAAGTGGCCCACCCGTTGCCAACGGCATTACCGCTTGATATCGCCCATACCGGGCGGTATATGGCAAAATACCGCCATATACCATCCGGTATACACAATATACAGATTTTTTTCAAATACCGTGTATACCGTATACCAGAAACCTAAAAAACCTGTAAATACCGAGCTTACCGTACCGTACCGGGCGAAATTTTAAACCATGCATCAAGCTACCAACAACACTTGCATAGGAAACATGAGACATGTACTTCATCACTTGCTCACTCCGGTGAGAGTTCATATGACAATTTGAAATGTGCAGCAAGTGGAGTGCTAATTTGTTTACAGTTTTGCATTTTCAACCACTTGGGCGTCAATACATCTCTCCTAAGATAAGAATAATTTACTAACTTTGTGGTCTCTAGGATCTCCATGCCAAGTATCTTTTTTGGTACACCTAAATTACTCATTTCGAATTCACCTCTAAGCTAACTCTTCAACTTGTTGCTGTCAACAATGTAACGATTTGCAATTAGCATGTCACAACATATAGTAAGAAATACACAGAAGAACCATCATGAAGCTTCTTGTGGTAAACACAGTTGTCTGGCTACTTAGAAATCAATGTCCAATCATAAAAGAGTGAAATCTTTTATACCATTATCTAGGAGATTATTTCAAGCTGTATAGACTTCTTCAAACAGCAAACATGATCTTCTTTTCTAGGAACGGAAAAATCCTTCTGGCCATTGCATATAAATCTCGTCTTCAAGTTCACCATGAAGAAATGCAGTTTTAACGTCAAGTTGCTCAACTTCCAAATCCAACAAAGCAACCAAAGAAGCACGCAAATGGATGAATGTCTTGACTATGGGTGAAAAGACTTCATTGAAATCAACAGCTTCTTTTTGTATATAGCATTTACCTATAAATCGTGTTTCATTTCTTGCTTTATTGAGAACGGAGACAACTTCTTTTTGCTTATAGATCCATTTGCAACCAACAATTCGCATGTTTAATGGTCTTTTCATGAGTTCCCAAGTGTCATTCGTATAAAGAGATTTAAGTCCTTCATGCATTGGAATATTCCATTTTGAGAAGTCTACACAAGAAATGACTTCTGAATATATGGATGGATCACCACCTTCATTATCTTCTTATGCCACGGATAAGGTGTATGATACTAAATTTGCTTCACAAAAGTATTTACTTGGAGATTTGATTGTTCTTTTCGCCCTATTCTTGGCGATGGAGTACTCTTCTTCAGGAGCAGATAGGTCAGTTGATACATGGCAAGCTTATTATCGCGACCAAAAACATTTCGCAGTAGCGAACCTTGATATCGATATATATCGTTTCGCGATCGATATATCCTCCATTTCGCGACATATCGACAATATAATATATATTATAAAATTATATATATATAAATAATATCAAACATACAAACATAAATCCAATTAAATTTACATAGCCATGAACCATAAAATATCAAGTAGCTAAAGTCATCAAAATTAAACCATCCATACAAATAGGTTTTTTCAATTCATCACAAATGAAAATAAATCTTAAGAAATTAACTTCAATATAAAAAAGATTAACAAAATCATCTTCAATGTCTTCATGAGGGACAATAAAGAGAATAAATCAATTAAAATATAGATCTAAGATAGCAATCGGCAATCAATTAAAATATAAATGTAGAATGAGCAATCAATTAAAATGGACATGGAAATCAATTAAAAAAATGGACACTACAGCACACTAGCACAACAGCAATCGACAATCAATTAAAATATATATGAGCAATCAATTTAAACTTTAAAATATAGACCACAACAGCAATCAAACTTTAGCTACAGTTTAAACTAATAATAGGTAAAACATATAAAACCAATTTAAGATTTACATTAAAACCTAATGAAGAGAAGACCACTGTGGCACTGCGCACAAAAAAGACCACTGCAATAAAATTTAAACTATATGCAGAAGATCAAAGCATAAAAACACCACTAATTATATGTTATTTACATTAAAACATATAACTAATTATAAATTTAAAACTTACAGCAATGAAAAAAGACCACTGCGCACAGTTTAAAATGAAGAAGAAAAAAAAGAAGAAAAAAAGAAGACCAGTAGACCAGAACAAGGTTGTCAGAGGCGCTAAGCGCACTCAAGGCGCAAAGGTCCTACAATCGCCTGAGGCGCAAGGCGCAAAAAAAGCACGCGCCTAACCGAAGCGAGACGCACATTTTTAAAAATATTATATTTTTAAAAGTATTGTGATCTGTCCACTTCCACTATCCATAATGCTACCCACTAAATGCTAAATGAAGTTTATGTTGAATGAAGGTGCTGCTAGTGGTAGCTAAAAGAAAAACAAATGATGAAGAACTTTGAAAATAAAAAAAAATCGACTGAAAAAATGAAGAAATTTGAAGTAACAATCAGCTAATACATGGTGGTGATACAGGATAAATAATGAAGAAGAAAAAGAACTTACTTGAAGGAAACTGAGCGGCACTCCAATGGCTCTCGGTGGCTGGACAAGTGAAGGAAAAGAAGGAAATGGGAGAAAGAGATATGTGATGCACGTTTGAAGCCCTAAATGGGTGTTTTTTAAAAAAAAATTTACTATTACATTAAGTGGTAGGCCCTAGTAAACCCCCCACTTAAAGAAAAAAATTGGACTTCACCCAAGCGCACCAAGCGCACCCGTGGGGCTTCAAAAAAAATGCGCAGAGGCGCAGCCAAGGTGCGCGCCTGGGTGAAGGCACTAGGCCTGTTTGGCGCCTCGCCAGGTGCGCCTAGGCGCCCAGGCGCTCGCTTTTGACAACACTAGACCAGAAGAAGAAAAAAAAAAAAAGAAGTGAAGAACTTGTAGCGAGCGTTGGCGTCTTGGCGAGCAGCGAGCTTCAAGTGCAATGGTGGCTTTCGAGCGGCGTTTTTTTTTTCTGTGTCGAGCCGCAAGAGTCGAGCATTTTTTTTTCTGAGGCATTTTTTTTAAAGTTAGGTTTTCCTAACTTCCCGACCCATCTCTTTGGGATCTCGTCCATGGCGAGCAGCGAGCTTCGAGTGCAATGGTGGCTTTCGAGCGGCGTTTTTTTTCTGTGTCGAGCCGCAAGAGTCGAGCATTTTTTTTCTGAGGCATTTTTTTAAAAGTTAGGTTTTCCTAACTTCCCGACCCATCTCGTCGGGATCTCGTCCATCCATGGACGAGATCCCAACGAGATGGCAGATATCTCGCTACCCGTCATCTCGTCCAGACGCTAAGAGATTTCTGGGCGAGATGACGCTATCTCATCGATATCTCGACAAGATATTGACGAGATGATAAGCTTGGTACATGGCTCTGAAGAGGAAGAGGGCTCATGATCTTAGTTATATATTTGAAACACCACCTTATTCTTGTCTTTCTCCAACTCTCCTGCAATTGTAGACACAATATGTTCCTTGTTCAAGTGAAGCATAGAAGATTCATCAAAGGTCCTACCTCTGATGATAATAAATTGTGGGTGATTTTGGATCAGAACACCATAAATGTATTCTTAACTCTGGATGGATGCATAACCTAGAAAAATGCATTTCTTTGCTCTAGGTTCTAATTTGCCTTCGTTAGCATGCACATAAGCTGGATAGCCAAACACTCTTAAATTAGAATAATCAGGAGGTCCATCGGACCAAACTTCCTCCGGTGTCTTAAAACTGAGAGATGAGTGGGGTGATGAACGATTGATAAGATAACATGAGTAGAAGCAGCTTCCACCCATAAATCTTTATATAAACCCACATTTGATATCATGGATCTCGAAGTCTCCAAAATAGTTCTGTTTATGCATTCAGCAATACCATCTTGTACAAGCGCCCCAATAGTAGTCCAATGTCAAACAATGCCTTCATTTTTACATAACTCATTGAAATCATTTCCACAAAATTCCAGCCCATTATCTATCTTGAGCATTTTGATGCTCTGCCTATCTGCTTTTCAGTCATTGTTTTCCACTGCTTGAAAGTAAGAAACACACTGAACCTATGTTTTAGGAACTGAACCTATGTTTTTTCTCAAATAGTCATTAATAAAGGTGAGCGTATAATCAGCACCTCCTTATGTGGACAAAAGAGGGTCAGCATAAATCAGAGTAAATATAAAGTATCTTTTGTTCTGCAAGTAATAGTACCAAAGTTAACTCTTTTTTGCTTTCCGAACACGCAATGTTCATAGTCCATTAAGGAGACCTCTTTTGCTCAACACATTCATACCTTTGTCACTTATGTGGCCCAATCTCATATGCCAAAATTTGGTGATAGCTGATTCTGTTAAATATGTATAACCATAGCCACTTTAATTACATACAAGTTACTGCATCTGACAGCTTCCATCAAGATAAGAGCACCTCTTGTGACCTTTTTGTAAGGACTCTGATAAAGATGATATGGCACATTATTAATTATTTGGCACAAAATCAATGATTCTGTGCTTTTTCGTTAAAAACTTGACTTAGGTACCTCTCAATCCTATTTCTAATAGGTTAGGTAGTCATTTAAAACAATGTTACGGTGAAATTTCAAAATTTGATGATAATTCTAGTACCTTTGATGCAATTAACCCAAATTAATAATAGGGCAATATCCTGTAAGGGATTAGTTTCAGTCAAATATAACTCCAGCCACGAGTGAAAAACGCCAATAATAATTCATTCATTTGTTGATGTTATCAACAAGAGTTACTCCAAAAGAATATCTATTATCAATTGTAAGAAAAGGACTACCAGCAAAACTGGTCAAAAGCAAAACAATGACTATTGAATACATCAGATGGGATGAGAGACTGATCTAGAACCAGTAGAGGGACCTGTAGTGTAATAATAACCAATACATAAAACCTTCCTAAGTTTGAACCATATGCTACTTTAGGGCCTCTTTTGATGGTGCACTATTTTTATTCTCCCTAGCAAATCCAACATTAATGAACTATGTTACAGAACAAAAAGAGGTTTGTTTTGTAATATAAACTTCAATAGCTATCATTGGTTGTAGTGTCGAAGAAAGATAAGAATGAAAATGACAAGATCAAATATCAGCATTTTAACTCCTACAACTAATTGAACAAGTTTAAGTGATGCAGTAGTGCAATCTAACTAATCAGGAAACATTACGTTTTAACCAGACTGTTTTACGCTTCTAAGGGGTGATCTACAAGTGACTATTTAAAGTTTAAACACATGATGAAACAAAGGATTATCATATGTTGATGATTAATAATCATCAAATGTCAAATATTACAAATGAGGTATTACATATGTTAGAACCTACTAGCTGAAATAAATCCCAACAACATCATCTTAGCTACTGGTAGGCCCAGCACTCAACAAGGGGTATCCTTCTATGACATGGATATAGTCAAATTAGGAAACCCTTAATTTTCTATTTTTGTTTTTTTCTTGTTAGGTCTTGATTTTAGGTCTATATTTCCTATTTCTGGTTTGCTATTTTGTTTAGGCTTCAATTTGTGAGTTTATTGCCTTGAATTAAGGCTCCTTTAATGTTTAGTTAGTATTTCCTTAGTTGGCATGAACAACTCCAAATATGTATCCTTTGTGGCATATTACTAGATTGAGATAAAGCTTTGAAGTTTCCCTCCAACTCCCTTCTCCTTCTTTCTCCCTTCTCCAAGTTGTGTTGTGTCACTCATATTTTCGAATTCTTAAGGCAAAGTGCAGAAGCTCAAGCTCTGCAAGAGAAGTACTCAATTACTGTATTCATATTCCTTATGTGAGAATGTCATATTTCATGTAACATTCCACCATGATTTCCACAATGTATACTCAGTTAAATATGATGAAATTGGAAAAAATGTAGCAATAAATAAAATTATTAGAAAGATAATGGGTAGACATGAAGCAAATTAACAAATATAATTCTAGGATACTAGTACTTTGAAAATGCCAAAAGACAGACAAAAAGAAGAAATATGGAAGCAAAAGGACAAAAACCAAGTCTACTAGAGGAACTTTCAGGCAGCATTAACAACTATTCATGAGATTCGTTGCAAACAAAAAGCATATGATTCTAGGACAGTATAGCAAAAAAATAGTCAAAAGTAGCACCTCTTGCTTCCATCTTCCTCTTTGAGCTTCAGCTTCAGCATCATCTGTGCCTCCTTCTGGGTTTATCACTTCTAGTCCTTCATAGCCCAATAACCTGGGACATTAACCATTAAATGAGAATCAGCTATAAATAACTCATGTCAAGTTAAGTATGATGAAGTAGCGCACTCTAAAATAAAATGTGAACACAAGCTCATATAGAGTGAAAAAATATTATTGTGATGTTTATCTTATTTAGGTCTAAGGTTTCAAAATAAACCAAACAGAATCAGATATGCTTGAAGAAACCAAAAACATCAATAAGAGGCATTCTCAAAATTCATCAATCAAAGCAACTATGACTGCCTTCCCACCTACTTTCACCAGAAGTTATGCTGTTCTTTTTAGAGATTTTTTCTGTGGAGGAAAACTTCTATTGCAAAAAACTAGCATAAAAGCTGTACAAAATTATTATAAATATGTTTAAACTTACCAAATGAGTGTTTTAAGCAAAGTAAAAAAGAACACTAAAAGTATTGGCATTGATGCTAAACATATATCTATAAATATTATTAACTTAAAATATGTCAACTAGAAGTGATAGTAGAAAGAAGTAATGATGCAGTGCAAACTCTATTGTTTATCAGAAGAGAAATAAATAAGAGGGAAAGGAACCAACAAAGAAAAAGAAAACTAAAACATTATCTTCCTTCCTCCTCTTCCTTTCTCTACTGGTAAATGAAGAAAAAAGACTATTTTTTCCTTCCTCCTGCTAAACAAAGGAAAAAATTTATCTTCCTTTCTCTCCTCTTCTTTCCTTTCCCTCCTTTCTTCCCTTCTGGTAAACACAAAGGGGTGTTTGGTACACAGAGGAAAAGGAATACAGAATGAATAGACAAAGAATAGCAATAGAGAATGAATAAGTATTCCCATCTTTGGTTTGCATAAGAAATAGGTCATCAATATATAAGGAATGGCTATTCCATTGTTTGGTTTACATTGGGTATACACGAGGAATGGCATACAAAATTAGTAATGGATTAAATTTGTATGATGTTAACTATATATTGACATATTTATATGCACAATGAATATAATATATCATAAACTAATCATAATGAAAAAATAGAATTAAAATTAATTTAACAATACATAAAAGTATTAGTTCCATATAACACAAATATTAATATATATATAGGCATCTTTGTGCATTCATCAACAAAAGTTGAATGATTCCATATGCTCCTTTTTAATGTTCCATCATGCACACATTATGTCTGTACAAGGAGATCATCATGCTCATACAATAGAGTTCATGTTGTACAAGGAAAAATATTCTTTTATGTCTGTAATATAATAAAGATTGTAATGCTCATAACATCGATAAGGCACTTATGTCTTTAAGTATATACTTGCTGTACAAGTTTGGTAAAGTATCATCCATTTACATCAAATTCTATTTGTCATATTATGCTTTAGTTCTTTTATGTATTAAATGCAAACAAAAGTTAGGTATACTTACTACATGATAATCATTTTGGAAAAGGATGCATGATTTTCATTAATAAACAAACATTTTGAGGTATTTCTTAAACATGATCTTCAAAATGATTAGTACTTAGGAAGTATGCATAATATAAGAAAATCAAAACCAGAACAACCCAAGTTTAAGTAAACCATCGAAACAGCATGGGCTCTTAGCAACTTTCAAAATATTTGTGACTTATTGCATACCACATGTAAAGTTTAGGAGATATTGTTTAACAGCATAAAACAGTAGCTAGCAGCACCAGTGTGGATAAGGATAGACCCTTACAGAAAATGAAGAAAAAGCTAACAATCCTAAGATGGAAAAAAGAAAAAGCTAGAAACTTTAGCATTAGGCAATAGACATATCTAATTAGAAATTCAAAGCAACCATTGTTCATCAAGTAGTTATCTTTCACAAATAGAATTTGTAACGATCTTTTTATTGACGAGGGAAGAAAGTACAATTTTCCGTATAGAACCAAATAAAAGATATCAAAGGAAAGATGGTGCTGAGTGCTAAGGCTAAACCAAGATGGAAACTGTTTTCGGCGCTCTCTCATCGACTAAGACCTCTTCAAAAAGGTTTTGTAAAAAAAATGCTCCGCTGCTTACCCGGTAACAGATTTCTGCATCGCACTGCCCCAAAACCGAACGCTTGAAGCGATGGAGGAAAAAAAACCGCCTGCAGGATCGGAAGTAGAACCCGATTTCTGATCTCCAGAATCCATCTCCAAAACCCTAAAAACTCGAAGATGATTACCAAAAACCACAACGGACAGAAAAGAGAACGGGAAAGAAGTAGAAGTATTAACGAAGGAGGCCCAGGAAAAGGCTATCTCGCGACGAGAAATTTCAAACCTTGAATTGATGAACGCTGAGATGTGCGCGTTGAATTGTATTCGGGATTCAAGCGGACATGGAGATGGAAATATCTGAAGAGAGAGGAAAGAGGAGACTCGATACAATGCAAACTTGCTTATTTGTGAAGGTTGAGTCGGAAACTTCCAAGAACGCATAAGTAATAATAATAATAATAATAATAATAATAATAATAATAATAATAATATAAAAAACATAAAAATTGGTGGAGATGTGATATATAATAGTAGTAGTAGTATAGTTAAAGAAAAAAATAATGTTGTTATATATCACATCTACACTATTTCAAGCAATGTCATCACTACTTTTCACGTGGGTGCACTGAGATCACTTTGCTGGTGCTTGCAAGATTACCAAAATGATCCTTTAATTAACTCATCACGTGGGAGCCAATTCTATTCTCTCATTCCTCTTACTTTTCCTATTTGACGTGAGATATTTGATTTAGGTTAAAGCATTTACCCACATCGTTTACAAGATTACTCGAAAATTCTGATTTTACACCGAACAACACGATCAGCATGTACAAAAGCCAAGGGTAAAATTAGAATTTTAAGAATAAAAAATTATGAATTCTAGCATTTTTCGAGATATTAAGGGTAAATATTCTTTAAGTTTTAATGTAAATTTTAATTATAATAAAATTATATTGTGAAAATATTTAGGAGGTATTTGGTATATTATTACTTAAGATTACTGATAATCTAGATTATCACTTTTAACATTATCATATTTGGTATATACTAATAATCTCGCTAGTAATCCACATTATTTTATTTGGTATAAAAAAAAGATTACTAGGAAACTTATATCTTTAACTAAAATATCCTCAAATAAAAATAAAATAAAATAAAAATAGAAAAATAGAAAAAATAAAAATAAAAAATAGGGATTATCAATTTACTGTGAGATGAGGCGAGGATTTTTTTTTCTATGTCAATGGAGGATATTTTAGTTGGAGATATTTTTGTCAAAAATAAAAAAATAACATTATCATCTTATTGGGAATCCACATAGTCACCTCATCTCTTAGTAATATGGATTATCACTTGAGTGGTAATGTAGATTACTATGGGCATCCAAATTACCAATAATCTGTTTCAACTAAACGCGATAATCTGATAGGGCCCAAGTAATTTTAATTAAGATTACCTGTAATTCATTTAGATTACATCATACCAAACGCCATTTTAGGTTTGATGATAATAAGCTTGTGAAGTTCACACATAGAAAACGAACAAAATTAAATGAAAAAGTATTGCAATTTAGAGTAAAGACGTCTAGAATATTAGAGTAAATTTAAAATTATTTATGTACTCTATAGTGGCACGTTTGTTTCGCATGATAGGAATTCAGTTGAAATTAACTAGGATAATAATCACGTGGGATAAGCTTATATCCTATCCAACATTTGTTGAAATCTCGGATAAGAAGATTACAAAAGATAGAATTTTGAAATCATATATTTGTGTTGGCTCCGGATAAAGAAGTCATATATTAATAATCTAATACTTAAATTTGATTTTTACCTAATTTTTATTTTAAGAATTATAAAATTAAATTTAAATAATTATTTTAACATAATAATTATAAAATATTGACAGAATATTCCTAAAAATGAATTAAAATTGACTTATCACAAATATCCAACTTAAATGACAAGATAAGAAAAAATAGTTGAAGCGTCTCATATCCATTACCATTCAACTCTAAATCTTATTTAAGCACGAGAAATCATTCCTAAACCATTTTTGGCACCATAGTAAATCTCATTGATTAATCTTCTGGTGTCTTCGTTCAAACTTGAGAAGCTTTGGGTTTTATTTTTCCCATTATGTTGAGGGGTTCTAAGAGATGAAAAATTATGATCAATCCCAAAAATATTACAATTTTTTTTAAAAAAATGTCATTTTTAAATTCATCTCAATCATCACTTCTTGTTTTAGAAATATGCATTCTTTTTCAATTTGAACTCTTTTTGCAAACTTTTTGAAAATAAAATAAAAAATTGCATTTTTCTTAGAAAGAAAATAAACACAAGTAATTCTTAAAAATTGATTAACAAAAGTAAAAATATATACTACAAATATCACTATCTCTAATAAGATCCATATGGATAAGTTCTAAAGATCTTGATGTAATCACTTGGTTGATACTATAAAAAAAAGTTTTAATTTGTTTACCACATTGGCAAATATTACAAGCTTATTTTTTTCAAACTTTATTTTAGAAATTCATTTTACAATATTCATCCTTCCATGACAAGCCTACAATGTCGTAACATATACATAATCAATTACAACTAGACATTTAACCTTTGGACTAACTAAAACATTAAGGCTAAAGTGTTGATCATCACAAAGTTGAGGAATGCTATGTAAACTATACACTAACTAAAATAACATTTTCATAATAGGATATGGATCTATACGTACCAATATATAGCACCAATACCAAGAATCTTACCCTTAGCATATTCTCCAATGTCACATATTTTGTCATCCTTGCACGATAGAGTTGCAAATAGATTAATATCTCGCATCATATACTTTTAGAAATCACAATCCAACACTCATGTGTTTATTATACTTGCTTGAAGAGGAGTCTCTACCTACAAATTGAAAACTAGCAATCTTAGGGCCTGTTTGGTTAGCGAAACCAAGTTTGTTTTCATGGTTTCAATTTCGCTGAAACCAAAACTGCTTACGAAAACGTGTTTGGTTTAGTGTTTTCGTGAAACTGAATCGAAACCATAATGAAAACGAAACTAATTTTCTTAATAAAAATGAAAATAACAGAATGTTGTTTTCTGTGGTTTCGAGACTGTCGGTTTCGTTATCAAAATGTTGCGACAACTTTGTAATTATAAATATTTTTTTATAAAATTAATTAATTTAAAAATAAATTAAACTATATCGAATTTTTAAAAATAATAATAAAAATCATCATTTTTAACTCAAACTTTTATCTTAAATTTATAAAATAATTAAACCAATTTATATTTAATTGACTCAAACCCAAATTTTAAATAACTCAATTTTCTTAAAGTTGGTCTATTTATAATTTAATCAAACCTAATTTTAGATCATTGGACTTGTTTTTTTTTTTGAAATTTTATAATAACTATTAATTAATTTTTATATCTAATTGAACAAAAAAATCTTAAATTACTAATAACTTAATTAATTAAATCATTTAAATATTTTGTAACCATATTAACAAATATTTAATTTTGTAAACTAACTAAACATTTAATTACTACTAAAAATGTTCAAGGAAAATTAATATTATTTTTTATAGTCAAATAAATATTTTCTGGTTTCAACTAACTAAAACTGATGTTGTTTTTATTAACCAAACGCGTTTTCAGAAAACTGAAAACTAGAAACCAAAACCAAGTTTTCGAAACCAAGTTTTCAGTTTCACTGAAACCAAATCAAAAAATAATTTTCGCTAACCAAACAGCACCTTAGGTACCCAAATTCTTTTAGGTCCTTGAAAGTTAGTGGTTTTAGGAACTCATATACCCTTAATAGCATTGAAGTTCCTTTTGAAGGCACAATATTTAATAGTGTCTATAAGTACCACAATAAAAATAATGACCATGAGATTTAGTGCATACGTGTGTTAGCTAAATTACCACACTAAAGTGGATGAATAATGTGTCCTAAGTTTCAATGTCAATTTATCGATTTTAAGTTTGCTAGTTCAATTATCAACTTAGGCACAATGAGTAAGAATACTTAGCAAGATAATAAGGGCATGTTTGGTACCTAGGATAAGGACCATGTATAGTATTATATAATACTATATATGTTTGGAAGGAGGTATTAATTAATACTTGTACTAAAAATAATACCCCTAACTTGCTATAAGGGGTATTAGTAATACACTCTCGGGAGTCCTCATTAGCTTGCACTATCCAACCGATTCGTATTATTCTCTTCTTCGAACTACACGATGCGCAGGTACCTTCTTCCCCATCCCTGTTTCTCTCTGCACCCAATCGCCAGAATTGCCTCACTCATTGCGGTGCCGGCACCTGAGGACGCGACGAGTAAGGCAGTGCCTCACTAGCAGCTGCGCAGGAGGCAGCGACCCTCCTACGCAACGACAAGTGAGGCAACGCCTCACTCGTCGCACCCGCGCGCCCTCCTGCGTAGCGGCAAGTGAGGCACTGCCTCACTCGTCACTGCGCAGTGCCTCACTCGTCGCACCCGCGTGCCCTCCTGCGCAGCGACTGCCTCACTCATTGCACCCGCCTGATTTTGTTCCATGTTCCCTGATTTTGATCTCCTATTCCCTGATTTTGTTCTGCTATGTGCTAATCATTTTGTGATGCTGGTTTTGTGGTCATTTTGTAGTTTGCAATGTGCTGGGTTTTTTTATTAGTTCATTGGAAACTATTTAGTATGATATTGAAAGTAATTTGGTTTTTTTTATTGCTTTCAAAAGTCAATTCATGATTAAAACAATTATCTTTTATAATGCTTGTGATGCTTTAGTCCTTCACTGCTTAACTCTTATTTTTTTAATGAAAAGATATGGATTCAAGAGAGATGATGATTGCATATATTATTATAAGGTTTAGGCACTTGCATATGATGGCGATGTTTATGTTGACGGTATGGAATATTAATAGGAGAAGAAGGACTAATGCGGTACATTTGCTTATGAATCGAACTTTTGATAGACATTCGATTCGACTTTGTTATTTAGATAGCATAATAGGCAATGATGATGTGGAGTGTATTAATCAATTAAGAATAGATAGAAGAATATTTGGAATATTATGTGAGCTACTTCGTAATGATGGAAGGGTTAAAAGTGATGGCACCAAATAGGTCATTAGACACTACTTGTCATTCTAAGAAAAGAAAAAAGTCAAGTGACAATGTGGAGGGTGCTATAATGCTTCGATTTGAAAATATGTTTGAAAAGAGCATTGAGCATTTAGATAAAATTGTCGATAAGCTTGTCAAAGGCAATGGTGATCGCACCAATATTTCTGATGGATTGACTGCTATGAGACTTTCTGATGAAGACCATGTTAACGTCACTACTGGAATAACAAGCATCAGCAACAGCTACAACCGTTGTTGAGCAGTTGCTGAAAGCCATCAGCAACTACGTGCAATGGCCCGACCTATTGCAATACAGCCGTGGCAGAAAATCGCGTTGCTGATAAATTAGCAACGGATCAGCAACGACCAGAGCGACATTGTAGATAAATACATCAGCAACGGCCCGGTTGCCGTGGCAAGGCCGTTAGTGAAAGCCTATTGCTAAGCCGTTGTTGTAGGTCATCGGCAACGACTTTGAGGTTGTGGCCCAGAAAATACGATAAACTTTCAGTAACGACTTTCCCACGGCTATGCTGATGATGTTAACCTGTAACTGAAAAATTTTAAAATTTCTAATTTCCATTAATACGTTGATACATTTAACCTGATACATAACTCACACACCCATTAATACATTAATACACTCATACATAACATACACATCACAGATACACCCAGATATACATCAAAATAATTATACTTTTGTTTATAATTATCTACAATCATATAAAAACTATTCAAATTCAAAACTATCGTATCAATATCCAAACAAAGCAAGTCAATCAAGTATAGTATCCAAGTAACAAAGTCAATATCCAAACAAAATAATAAACCTCACAACGACGATGAAGGAAGGTCTGGATCATAATATGACGGGGTCTGGAGTGCTTGGGTGTAAACCGACATGGACTGACTCGAGGACAATGGATCTGATGATGCCAAAGGGATGTCTGCTCCGGTATGAGCTGAGATGTTGCGTAGCATAGCATGTATCTCCACCATAATCTGACTCTGACGCTCCATCATCTCACTCTAACGCGCGACCGTCTCCTCCAGTGTCCTTATCCTGCTGCTCTGATCATAATTAGTCATGGAGGTGGACGGCCACTCACCAGTGACCGAAGGGGTCGGTGCCCCAAGTGGCCTGAGCACGGCTCGCGCATGACCACTGTCTGCAAAGCCATATACATGGTCGTGGTCCTAGCTATTGGCCTAAGGTTTTCTACCTTGGTCTTAATCTCGGTTTTGATGATAACAAACATGGAACTAATGTTTCATTGAGAAATATTTTCAGATTCCATATCAATTAGTGCTCGATGTCTTTGATCGGAAATATAGGAGAAATCGAAAAATCAAAAGGACATTGAGCGTCGCGTTCGGATTCGTCGTGGAAATTTCTCGAAGCTCGACGTGTGCACCAAAGACGTCTTGGACAAGTCTAAAGAACACATGGATAGCTCTCCAAGTTGACGCACGTTGAAAGTCGGAACCCGGAAACAAAGCGTGAAATGAGAAGACCAAAAGAAAAATTTCCAACCCAAGTTCGGTCGATCGAATGGTGTTGAATATTGGCAGTAGCCAATTCGGTCGACCGGTCGATCGACCAAATGATGCCACAAGTTTTCTACCTTGGTCTTAATCTCGGTTTTGATGATAATAAACATGGAACTAATGTTTCATCGAGAAATATTTTTAGATTCCATATCAATTAGTGCTCGATGTCTTTGATCGAAAATATAGGAGAAATCAGAAAATCGGAAGGACATTGAGCGTCGCGTTCGGGTTCGTTGTGAAAATTTCTCGAAGCTCGACGTATGCACCAAAGACGTCTTGGACAAGTCTAAAGAACACATGGATAGCTCTCCAAGTTGACGTACGTTGAAAGCCAGAACTCGGAAACAAAGCGCGAAATGAGAGGACCAAAAGAAAATTTCCAGCCCAAGTTCGGTCGATCGAATGGTGTTGAATATTAGCAATAGCCAATTCGGTCGATCGAATGATGCCACAAAATAGCAGTAGCCAATCGATCGACCTGTCGATCGACCGAAGATGGTTTAGAAATTGGCTAAGGCTACTTCGGTAGGTCGACCGACAAAGGCCAAAATTTGGCAGAAGGTGTGTCGGTCAACCGATCGGTCGATCGGATTGCAAATCGAAGGTTGCGCCTCTGGCTTCACTACATCGGTCGACCGATTTGGTCAATCGGATCTGGGATTGAGGAAGCTGCGACTCATTCGGTCGACCCGTCGGTCGATCGAACAGCGCAAAAAATACACAGAAAGCGCAGCAGTCGCGGGCGATCGATCGGTCGGTTGACCGACGATCGACCAACAAGCGACTGAATGACAGTAACAGCTAGTTTTCTACCTGTTGAATCGTCCGTTCAATTGAGGGGTTATAAATACCCCTCACCTAACTTCTTTAAAGCTTCTTAGAGATATTATTGAGTATTTTAAGAAGTGTTTTAAGCCTTCAAAAAGATCGATTGCAGCGCGCTTTACTCTTCCGTCAATGTTCTTCTTCAAGTGCCAATTGCTCCTCAACTCTGCTACGACTCAAGCTTATTTACTGGTAAGTTGGAGTCTTGAAGGCTTGGAAAAGAGCATTTAATCTTGATTTACTCTATAAGCTCTTTTCATTGTAATTTTAATCATTATTTGAACACTGTGTTCTTTGGATTTGTGCTTGTGAAGACCTAGGAATGTTAGATCTTAAAATTGGGTGGTTGCCTTTGTGTTTGAGGCTTAATTTCACCGGTGTAAACTCAGTTCGCTAGGATTAGTTGAGGTATTCCTTAGGGTTGAGGTGGAAGAGAGCTCTCGATAAGAAGACGGAGACTTCCGGGTATGGAAGTGCCTTAGATTGAGAGTGAGTCTCTTTAGGTCAAAGTCCTCTTGTAAGGGAACCGATTTAATCTAGTAAACCTAGTTTGGAAATCCTAAACGGAGTGTTTAGGTAGTGGAGTAGGCATTGGGGCCGAACCACACTACAAGAAATATGATCTTTAGTGACGAGATTTTGTGGGGGTCACGCATCGACTCTCACTCGTCACCCCAACAAAATCAACCTATTTATGGGGGTCGCTAGTCGACCCTCACGAAAACCCGTACATTTTGTGAGGGTCGAATATGACCCTAACAAAAAAGTATATATTGTGAGGGCAACATTGTGACCCTCACGAAATCCTACATTTAGTGAGGATCTAATATGATCCTCATGAAATCTTCATTTAGTGAGGGTCTAATATGACCCTCATTAAAAAGTATGTATTGTGAGGACCAACGGCGTATGACTACATCTAACAGAAGAACATGCTTCAGACGAAGCCTTGAATCTCAGCTAAACCCAGAAGCTGAGCTCTCTATTTCCCAATATCAAAGAGCGTAGCAGCCAGCAGGTCAACATGGTGACCCTCACCGATTCCTACATTTCACTTAAAATTAATTCAAAAATAAAAATAAATTTAGAAAATTAAATAATTGATTAAATATATTTCAAAAATCTAAAATATTATTAAGTAAATAAAATAAAATAATTGAAAATCTCACGCCTCACCCCTCAAAATTATTTAATTAATAAAATTACTATTAAATAATTAAAAATTTAATAATAAAAATATTAATAATATGAAATAATAATAATAATTGATTAAATATATTTTAAAATTTGAAATTAAATTTATCTTTAGATTTGCAAATATTTGCGGCCGCAAGTGAGTAATTTAAAATATTATTAGGTGTTAACACATTGATAGTGCATATGGAAACTTTCATTTCAATTAATAATATAAATATATATCTATATATATATCTTCATTGTATTAACGTATACAAGCATAATATATCTTTTAGCTTTATTAAAGTTAGAGACAGATGCATGCATTAGTATCTCTTTGATCAATCTTTTCATTAATTTCATTGATACAAGTATTTCTTGGGGTTCTGACCGCCAGGAAATGTTATTTTTCTGGGCTTTTCCCGACCCCCAGGAAATGATAGTTTTCCTTGGGGTTCCTCCGACCCCCAGAAAATATTATTTACTCGCGCGTCTCCACATTTCTTCGCTCGATCTCCATATTTCTTCATTTCGCACCGTATCCGCCCTCTCTCCACCATATTCACTCGCGCCATCTCCACCGTCTCCACTGTCACCACCCTGGGGCAAACTAAATTAGTACCGCCTTTAGGTTTCCAGCGACGGCGAGCCAGAAGGGGGTTACCCCGACGATGAATCTCGGGTGCCAGAGCGTGCAGTGGGTGTTCGTCGGCTGCCCGGGGCGTCGACAAGGGGACCTACGCCAGCCGCCTCTCTAAGCTCCTGGGCGTGCCTCATATCGCCACCGGCCAAATCAAGTACTTAAGCAAATACTGGCAGGTGAATGGGCCGAATAGACCAGTCGCCGTTGGTGAGCATAGCTGGCCAGCCTCCTCGCCAACCAGGGCAGGCTGCCCGATTTTCAACGCGCCGGCCTCTCCGTCATCTGTGCCAATGAAGACATTGTTCCCAGGGCATGCAATGTCCTGAATCGCATCGAGGGAGCGGCTCTCTGCGCTGGGGTTCTCGTCGGCGAGGGCCGGATGGCGGTCTTCGGCGAGTGGGAACAGGTGAGGGTAGAGATCATGCCGGAGATGAAAAAATTGGAGCTCTTTTTTGATCATGAGGGAGAGAAGTGTAAGATGGAGGTGATGTTTGTAGATATTCTTGCATCGTTCAGCTGTTGCTTGGGTGGAGTGGAATCGAACACTATTCTGCTACAGGTATAAGCTTTCTGTACTTCTTCAGTATCCTTTCTAATTGAAGTATTTTCTTTTAGGCCTATATAATTATGTATTCATGGTTTTCATTTATTTGAACTTTAAACATTTGCTATTGCTCATTTTAAGTAGAGAGGTAGCTGTCAAAGCAAATCTTACACTTTCTTAAGCTTAGCTCTGATTTGACCACTGAATATTTAACAAGCTTTATTTTCAGATGAGCAATTATCAATTATTGATGCAAATCAAACTCACAATTTTCATTGTTTGGAACAACAACAAACTGGAAAATCCCTTCTATTTGACGTTGGCTAATATAGATCTTTCACTGCCATAGTATTTCTTCAGTTATACATAGTAAATTTAAATCACTTGTTATTATTCCAAGTAAAATTTTCTTAGGTCTTCCTCAACTCATGCTCTTGACATTGTAATGAATTCACCTTGTCTAACTACATCCACTGGTCTGCTTTGGACCTGTACATATCATATTGCAGTTCTAAAATAGTATCTTTCTTTCTTGAACTTTTCAGGGCTGGTAGCTTTTAAAGAACAAAGTTGAACTAACAAAGGCTGCTGCCATTGCCAATTGCTTGGTCTTCTTCATTGGGTGTGAATGCATATATTTGTTTTATGTGTTATCTTAAACAGGTTAAGATAAGACCATATCTTAAATATATGGTGGCTCAAAAATTTAGTAATACTTGAGTTTGTTTTAACATTCTGATAAATCATGCAGTTACCAAGTATTTAGAGGAGCTAACAGGCAAAAACATATTTTTAAGAAAGATCCTAAAACTCTGATATGGGGTAAACCTCCAAAAGTTATTGGAGGAAAACTGCTTGCTTCTGGCTACTGGTAACTTAGTTGAATTCTTGTTACACTGAATTTGTTTAGAGATGCTTTGACCTAATTAATTTGTGAACCAGTTAAACACACTTTTATGGAATGTTGATCCATGATTAGTATTCTTTGTAAATAAATTTTCTAGTAGTTTTTCAAATAAGTTTGAAGCTCCCATCAGATGTTTTTGGTTATGTAATATGCATTCTGAAATTTGCAAATGACATTTTTTAATGCAGAAGTAGACTAAATAGAGTTTCCTTTGATATTTTGGGAAAAATCAAGGTATCTTATTGTGACCCACTAAATGAGAAATGTAAGTGGACTGTGCGTCACTTTGTTGTATATAAAAAATGTGAGACATCTTATGTTGTTCTGCCGAAAGAAATTAATTCTTGCATGATCAAAGGCAGAGTATTCTTTTGCTTCCATCTAAATAAAAATGGAAACAGAGAGCTATACTTTTATGATTTGGACACCCTACTTTAGATGAGAATCTTTCCTCAATGATGTTTATGTTTTGTTTTGGAATCAGATATCCTGTTCATATTACTTGTATGCTTCTTTATCTCCGTTCTTTCAGGGGTATTGCAAGACACTGCAATTACCTTGGCGATCTACTGCTCGCACTTTCATTCAGCTTGCCATGTGGAATAAGGTGATACTCGCATTTGCAAATTATTAATGACTAGATTTAGATAGCAATATTTGATTTGTTGTTGTCTTTGCAGCTCTGCAATTCCATACTTTTATCCTACATATCTCTTTATTCTACTTATTTGGAGGGAGAGACAGAGATGAAGCAAGGTGTTCGCAGAAGTATAAAGAAATCTGGACAGAATACTTCAAGCTTGTTCCATGCAGGATATTACCATATGTGTATTAGGTGCACTAAAGATATGGAGGTCTGTAGAGGCTCCATATGTTCTCATGCTATGAGACCAATAGTACCAAATTTGGAGTGGATGCCATACCTCAAAGTTTTGAATCAAAATGAGATTGTCTTCCCCAGCAAACTATTTGACAATGGGAGATGCCCATGCTCAACGGATTTGCATATCCTACAACAGCTACTAATAAGTACTCATCACTCCTTTTTAAATTACAAATTAGTTCAGAGTTCAAAAGATTCATGTTTGAGGAGCGGAGCCAAAGAAGATGATCCTTTACCCGGACAAAGCAATCACGAAAGTGCAGCCTGAGAAGGCCTCCGGCAAGATTGGGATCATCACGTAGAGCTTGGCTCACCGTGTTCCTCACAATGTACTCTGCAAAAGGGCAGCTCATGGCATAATAATTAGGTGTCAAAGCACCCATGTTTGTAAACTGAACCCACAAGTATCAGTTTAATCAACAGTAGCAACTCCATCAAATAAGAAGTAATTAGCTTCAGTACTGATCAGTTTGATCTACTTTGTGTATACTACGTGAATAGAATTAATGTTGGCGTAGTGTATATGCAAATATATAGCCGGAGAGACTTGGTTTGTATGTATATATGCAAAAGGGTTAAATAGATTTAATATTAATTGAGGTGGAATATTAATTCTTTAGTGGAAACGAAGCATGCACAAACCACTACAAATGCTTGCATGACGGTAGATAATCGAATCTGACAACGTAAGCAGAAGATGGCCAGTAATACTGTTTATCGTCATGCATTTGAGAGATTATTGATCTGCCACTAGGAAAAGATACATTTCTCAAGGATTGCGCCCCCCCCCCCCCCCAAAAAAGTTACATTTTTCGGGGATCACAGCCCCCAAGAAAAGCTACATTTCTCGGGGGTCGCGGCCCCAAAGAAACAATACATTTCCCGGGGGTTGCGGCCCCCAGGAAAAGATACATTTCTCAGGGGTCACGGCCCCCAGGAAAAGATACATTTCCTGGGGGTCTCGGCCCCCGGGATAACTAATTTTTCTGAGGGTCGCTAGTTGACCTTCGGATATTCATTCACCGACGGGGTTTTCTGTGAGGACATTTGGGGGCTGGGTGGCCCTCACTAAAAGGATTTACTGGGGGCCAAGAAGGATTTTAGTGGGGGTCATGGCCCCCGGAAAAAGTCATATTTGTTGTAGTGCCATTATAAACAATTGTGTTATAATTGTTATTTTTGTGTATTGTCTGTTTATCTTTATTACTCGCTTCCGCACTTAGTCATTCGTTCGTAAATTGCCTAAGTAATCTAAGAAACGTCTAAAATTGAATTTAGGCTAATTAATTTAGTTAACACACTATTCACTCACCTCTAATGTGCCATTTCACCCAACACTAGCCACCTGCAGCCTCGACCCACGCTCCTGCGTCAAAGTCCTCGGGGGTGCCCCCACGTTGCATCATCGTCTGAGTGTAGGTCTCCTACTCGAGTTTGATTTTTGTTTCATATTTTTTCCTAAAACTTAAATTATAAATAAATAATGAATAATTTAAACAAATATACTTACCATAATGATTGCAGCGCGGGTGTCGATGTACTCCCCCGTCCCATGTCCTCGACGGTGAGTCCGCTCAAAGACCTCCATCGGGGAGGGTAGCTGGACTATCCTGTCGTCCATTGCCGTCGTCTACATTTACAAAACAAATACATTATCTATTACATAGAGTAACAAATAAAATATATAATTGAATTTAAGGTATAATACTTACCATACGACGATCGTACACTACAAATGATATTGAGCCGCCAGTATAACACGCTCCTCCCCTGGACATGCGGTTTCTAGCCGCAGTCATAAAAACCTTCTGCCATCGATCCGTCGACCATAACGCCACGAGCTGGTCTCATATATCCGGAGTAATCCAATCGGGGCCGTATCCCCGAGTCTCCGCGATGTTTGTGGTCCCAGCTCGGGCTATCACCCAGCTCGAGCCATATTAATACGTGCCTCAAACTCGCGCCATAACATGTCCACGTGCTCACAGGGCACGTGAGACCACGTGGGCCAAATCCCATGCATGTATCGTCGGATCGTAGAAGATATAGTCCTCGGCACATCCTCCTGCTCGAACCTGCACAACAAAAATAAAGTTCAATATTATATTATGATATAATAAATTTGTAATAATTCATAATTCATGATACATTACCGCTCCCCAATCACACTAATGAGTCTACGTGACTCTGTGGCTGGCGGAGGCTGCCACTTGTTCGGCCCGCGTGGCCGCCTGCGTCTAAATGAACTAGCCTCGGTGGCATGAGAATCAGCGGCATGAGGATCATCGGCAGGAGGAAGTGCTGGAGTCTGACCGATCGGAGACTCCGAAGCACTCGTCCGACGATAACCACAACCCACCATATTTGTCGAATAAGTATATAATTAGATTATATATATAGTTAGGGCTGGCAACGGATCAGATACGGTGCGGATACTGGATTATTCGTATCCGCACCGCACCCCATATTCGCCCATCCGTATCCGCACCGTATCCGCTACGAATGTGAATATGGATATCCATATACGCACCGCTTCAAATACGGATATCCGCACCGCATCCGTATCCGCACCGTATTTAATAAAAAAATATTAAAATTATATATTTAATTAAAAAATCAATAAATTACCAATTCATTGATCCAAAATAAATATATAATATACTTCAAAATTCATCTTGACATGAAATTACCATAGGGATCTTATATATATTAATAACTTATAATAGCAAAGTAGTAATTCAGAGACGTGGATAGGCGGTGCGGATACGGTACAGATATAGTGCGGATCCACAGCCATATTCGTATCTGCACCATATTCGCGCGGATATAAGTTTTCTAAATCTATATCCGTATCCATATCCATTTTTACTTACGGATATGGATCGGATACGGTGCAAATGCGATTTTTAGTTAGCGAATGCGAATAAAATTGCCACCCCATATATATAGTAGAGATAGATTTAATAGAAGATATACTTTACAATTATTCCTCATCATCTGAATAATAGTCTTCGAATTCTTCCTCTTCTTCATCTTCTTCATCTCCAGCTTCCTCAACTTCATAATCGTTATCATCAACATATTGAACTTCTAATTGAACTAACGCTGTGTCTACATCTTCGAGTATTGGAATAATACGGTCTACAGCAGGAGGATCATCTTATTGATAGAAATCATCTGTCACATCAGGTATCAGCTCATTTTCTCCCGCTATCGGATCAATTCTTCCTCTACCTTTAGTCTTACAGACTACACGCCAATATGCTCTATCTTTATTTCGAGCCGGATACTTCGTGTAATATACTTGTTCGGCTTGTGATGCCAATATAAAAGGCTCATTTGCTGCTAATTTCGATTTGTAATTAACCTCAATAAGTTTATATTTTGGATGAACTTTCATGCCCCTTTCTGTTATATCGAACCAATGACATATAAATAGGATAACTGATTTCAAGACGAAATAGTGCAATTCTATCACTTCTTCCACCAGTCCATAAAAATTCATATCACATTCAACATATATTGTCCCTTTCACGTAGACCCCGACATTCATCGTCTTCTTTGTAAATAAATATTCAACTGTGTGAAATTTATACCCATTAACAAAATATCCACTATAACACGGCACTAGTCGTGATGGTCCACTAACAAACTAAAATATTCTTTCATCTATTTTAGCTCTGTGATCTTCGCTGTAAGCCCGAATCCAAGTAAGAAAATCACGATTTCGTAATCTCTCTAATTCTCCATCGTTGTGAATAGAGTATTTTTGCACCATCTCAATGTCAAATATTTTAATGAATTATTCAATCTATGGGCAATTGAGTAATACGTACAATTATGTCAAATGATATTCTTCGTCGCTTAAGTGTCGAGATGGACGAGAACCAAAAGCACGACCAGAGTGACAGAATATATTTTTCGTTTGTTTCGAAGACTGAATGATTTAGAGTGTCCTATATAATACGGACAAGAGAGTTGGTCGTGAGTGCTCCAACCAGATAATATGCCGTAGGCTAGGAAATCATTGACTGTCCACAAGACCACAACCTTAAAATTAAAGTTTTGCTTCCGATGACAATAATAAGTGACAGTCCCCTCAGTCCACAATGTTTTCAATTCATCTATTAGGGGTCTGAGAAACACGTCAATTTCTTTTCGCGGACCCTTAGGACATGGAATAATCATTGAAAGATAAATAAATTCATCTTTCATACACATTGACGGCAACAAATTATAAACCGTTAGCAGCACTGGTCAAAGTGAATAAGGAGTTGCAGAATGACCAAACGGATTAAAACCATCCGTGCACAATCCCAATCTGATATTTCTAGTATCCCTAGCAAATGAAGGATAACATTTATCCAAATGTTTCCATGCTTCACAGTCGGATGAATGAGTCATTATTGTATCGTCACGACTTCTTGCATGGCAACTCATGTAGGGAGGTCGTCTTTTTCGACATGAATAATTTTTGAAGCCTCGGTGTTAGTGGAAAATATTGAAGCGCCTTAAACGGGATATTTTTCTGTCGGACCAATTTCTTATCCTTATAATGAGGATGTTCACATACAGGGCATTTATCCAACTGCGCATTTTCTTTATAATATAAAATATAGTTATTTTGGCACGCGTGTATTTTTTCGTACCCAAGCCCTAATTTTCTCATCAACTTTTTAGTGCTATAAAAAGTTGGCTCAAACTTGTTATCAATAGGTAGCATTCCATTAATCAATCCAGCAATTCGATCAAACGCAACCCCGCTGATATTACAATCGGCCTTGATGTTCAGGAGTTGCGTCATTGCCGAAAACCTAGTGTATTTAGGTACAATTCTCATACAAAGGTTCATCGGCAGCTTTCAACATCTCGTAAAATTCTACGGCTTCTTTATTCGGCAATTTAATCTCTACCATAGTTTGTACTTCTGATGGCAATTCTGTGACATCAACACATGTAGTATCTGGTGGCACTAATGTCTCAGTAACTGGCTGGTGGACTTTATCATTCAATTGGAATTGACCCCCAAGACTATCAAGTATCATAGTTCTATACGGATTAGATGAACTGGATAAAAAAACACCAGTAGAGGAATATTCACCATGTGTTTGAACGACAGGATTGCTCAACGTCCCGACTTCACGTGACTCCCCGTGACAAGTCCATATAAAATATCTTGGTACAAATCCTTTGTTATACAGATGTAGAGTGATAGTTTTCCGATCTAAAAATCATGCATTCATGCAAATGCGGCACAAACATCAGATTTTATCACCCGCGCTAACAAATTTCTGATTCGAATAGGCAAAATTTAGAAAGTAAGTTACGCCTAAGCGAAACTCATTCGTTAAAGCTTCACGATTAAAATATCGGTACATCCAACTTCGATCGCCCGACATAATTTTGTCAATCAATGACAATATATTCAGTCAATGTCTTTATAGGTGAGATAGTTCTATTCCATTTGGGATTCATGTTATTCATATTGCACTAAGTATTTCTTTTAACCGCTAATTTTATTCTAAATTTCGGCAGCATCTCTCTATAGTTCTCCAAATACGCATATCATCTAGGCGCGTATCAGAGAATAAGAGAGATGAAGCCGAAATTTAGAATGCGATAACGATTAAAAGAAAAAACTAAGTGCAATACAAATAACTATGTTCTCAAATTATCCAATTAGGGATAATTCAAGGGTTGTATGTCATATAAAAGATCATCTACTTCTTTTACACGAACATACAATCCCCGAACAGATCTAAGGTTTTGTTAAATCATATTCGACTCGTCAATGCGTACGTGAAACGTATCAACTCGTCGGATGGATGATTATTTTCTAAATTTTTCGATACCGGTTCGAGTCCACGGTGGACGATTCTGACACGAGTCCAAAGTGGACGATTCTAATTAATCTAAATCTAAATATTAATATTCATATTAATCTAAACTAAAATTAATTAACATATATAATCTAAATCTAATTAACATTAAAATACATTAATCTAAACATGAAAATAAATCTAAACATTAAACATTTAACCTAGATTAATCTAAATATGAAAAATTAACCTCAAACATGAAAAATTAATCTAAAATATGAAACATTTATCTAAACAGTAAATAATTAACATAGATTATTAGGGTTTAATTAAACCCCTAATCAAATTTTATTAGGGTTTAATTAAACCCTAATAAACTTTTTATTGGGGTTTAATAAAACTCTAACCTAAAATTTATTAGGGTTTAAGTATCGCGTTCGGCGGTCGGCCCTAGTAAAGGAGAAGAGAAGAGGGGATCGAGCTAATACCTGTAAATGGTTCGACGTCAAGGGCCCGACGAGTGGCATTGGCAAGCGGCATCAGCGGACGAAGATGGCGACGTGGTAGGCATCGGTGGCGTCGGCAAAGAGGTAAGAAGAAGCAGGGAAGAAACGGGTCGGGTGCGATCGCGAGTTAAATAAATTAACTCATCAGCAACGGCTCACTTAGTCGTTGCTAATAAATACAACACATCACCAACGACTCACTAATTTCGTGGCAAAGTCGTTGCTTATAAGTATAACATTTTCGTGCCGTGAGCGCCCCATCGACTAAAAAGCAACAGATACAAAAATCGTAAGTAAGTCGTTGCTAATGTGATAATATTATTAGCAAAGGCCAACACGGCCGTACGTAAGCCGTTGCTGATGAATTATTTCATTTTCACACCACGTCCGCGCCATCTACTTTTTGGCAATGGCCCGAGCGGCCGTAAGTAGACCGTTGCAGATGTGATATATCTGCAACGACCGTAGCGGTCGTTGGTAAGCCGTTAGTGATTGCAACGGCTTGGACGGCCGTTGCTGATGGTCATTGCTAAAAACTATTATTCCAGTAGTGTCTAACTACACAACGAATTCGAGTGCGTCGACGAGCGTCCTTGTCGATTTCAATCTTGCTTAGTATATTATTGTGCACATTTTAGTTGAATTATTAGTCCATTAAATTTGATATATTAAAGTTTACTTTGATATTTTTGCTTAGTTTACTACAAAATGCAAAAAGTATTAAACTAATTATAAACATACTCTTCAACCTCTTTTTTACTGTGTAAATCCTCCCTCGCATGGGAAAATAGGGGGTTTGGACAGTTAAAGTATAATTTGTTTTAATTGCCATGTCAACACTTCTATAATTTTATCAAAATTTATAGTAAAAGATGGTGTAATTTTCATATTGGGTTAATTAATTGATCAAAGTACTTGTCAAATTTATCTAAATTAATCAAAACTCAGGTAGTTTTAAATTGTATCAAGCTCTCTCTATATCGTGTGAGCATCATACATCCTACTTCTTTTAAAATAATAATTTTGCATAAAAATATGGAATAATGTACAATTTGGTTCCTCAAATATAATTGAGTTTTCATAGTGGTTCTTTAAAAAAAACTCTATCAATGTGGTTCCTCTAAAATATGACTCAAGCAAAATAATTCTTGACTCGGGCGCTTTAGGAACTATTTTGCCCGAGTCATGTTTTAGAGAGATCACATTGACTGAGTTTTTTTTTGAGTGACCACTATAAAAATTCGATTATATTTGAGGACCAAATTATATGTTATCCCTAAAAATATAATTAAAATAACATTTAATAGAATCCTTATAGATAGGTGAATATCAATATTCAATAAGTGAATATGCACAGTGAACGATGAACATGAATAACTGAATGTGGATCCATGTTTGGTCATTCATTACTCATATTCACTAATTCATTTTCCATTTTCACTTGTAGATATGTTTTTCATGAAGGGGTTTGCTCACAGAAATTCCTCTCAAGATATTAACCCAATATACATTTTAAGTAATATATTTAAATATCTTACTCCTTCAAATACATAAAACGATTTACAATTAGGTAAATAGTGCTAGAACCTACCAACCTAAGAAGTAAGGCTGGGCAGGAGCCACAAAACAAGGTGCACAAAGCTACGCGTCAAAGAACAACTGATTAGAAAATAATTATTCAATAATAAGAATACTAATAGATAAAGAATATCTAGTTTGATTGAAATAAGATGATCTGTGAATAATATGATCTTCTTTAGTTAGCTTAAGAAATAGATAAGAATTAGAGAGAAAATGATCAAAATAGCATTGCTAAAATTGAAAATTTATATTCAAAATAATGTATTGTATATATATTCTGATTAGTAACTACGTAATAAAGATATCAATTAGTGTATAAATTTAAAATTTAAATATTAATTTGCAAATATAACAATTATAAATTAATTTTGAAAATAATTTATTAGTTTTAAAACAATAATTATTATCATTAATTTTATTTTCATAAAAATTAATTGAATATCCATAAAATATCACTAATAAAAAAAATAGATACTATTATTGTATATATAGCATTTTATTTTTAGTTTACATAATTACTAAAATTGATTTTAAAATTAAATGTTTCACATTCTTATGTAATTATTATAAATATTAAAGAGCCTTAGCGAAAAGTATCACACGGAACAAGTGAAGAATAATATTCCTTATGTCCACTTTTGTCAAAAAAAAATATAATCAAACAAAGAAATAAGCCATGGATAAGAAATAGTATTGCATTCATCGTAGGTTCTATTCAATCAAAATACTTCCTCGACGGCACAAAACAAGGACCATAATCTCCTTCAAAGCAAACCCCTAAAGACCTAAAAAGATAACGATTATGCTCATGAGTTGGGTTATCCAGAAATAATAAATGGTGGATGATGACCCTCCAGGTGGACCGAACCATGAACGAATTGTGGGGCTGATGATCGCCACACATTATTGTTGGAAACAAATGAAGTAAGTTTTAACTTTGTGGAAAGCAACTTCATAAATAAAAGGGAAAACGTACAAAAATATTCCCGATGTTTTCTCCCGAGTACTAAAATACTCATAATATTTTTTTGGAATAAAAAATACCCTCCACGTTATGAATTGGGCATAAAAATGCCCCTCACGTTATGAATTGGGTACAAAAATATTCTTATAGGCAAACGGTGTTAGTTGAGAGATAACAGAGGGCCAAAATATTTTCTCACGGGTACTAAACTGCCCCTGACGTTTTCTCACAGGTACAAAAATACTCATAATGTTTTCTCACAAGTACTAAAATACCCCTAACGTTAGTTTACTCGTGAGAAAACGTTATAGGTATTTTTGTACATGTGAGAAAATATTAGTGGCATTTTAGTACTCGTGAGAAAACGTCAATGACATTTTAGTACCCGTGAGAAAACGTTTTGGCCCTCCGTTATCTCTCAACTAACATTGTTTGCCTATAGGGGCATTTTTGTACCCAATTCATAACGGTTTAAAATAAAAAATTTGGTTAATTAAAAAACCGATTTGAAATCGAACCAAATTTTATAGTTTTTGATTTATTATGTGTCGCTTACGTGGCAAGTTGTTCTATGCATATGCGTCACGTGTAAAGTCAACATCTTTATCAGCATCCATGACATCTCCGTTAAGTCTCACCTAACAAAAGTTAGTCTGATGTCATTTTGTACAATTTTCAATAACCTCAGAAGTATTTTAGGTTCAAAACAAACGTTAAGGGTATTTTAGTACTCGTGAGAAAACGTTAGGGATATTTTTGTACTTGTGAGAAAACGTTAGAGACATTTTAGTACCCGTGAGAAAACGTCAGGGGTGTTTTAGTACCCGTGAGAAAACGTTTTGGCCCTCAACTAACACCGTTTGCCTATAGGGGTATTTTTGTACCAAATTCATAACATGAGGGGCATTTTTATACCCAATTCATAACGTGAGGAGTATTTTTGATCCCAAAAAAACGTTAGAGGTATTTTAATACCCGCGAGAAAACGTCGATGGCATTTTTGTACCTTTTCCCTAAATGAAAATTTTGAATGAAAAACACAAGCATGGCATACGTATTTTATAGTCTAAGAACCACCTAAGCATGGAAGACTTGAACAAATTGATAAAAACTAAAAGCAACAAGACAAATAAAATAAAATTAATCAACATAACATAAATATTGTTACTCTAGAAGTTATAATTGATCTTCCGAAAACTAATAATTGATCGGCGAGATTGTGTTTGATATCATCTAAGAATAAAAGAAAGATGTAGAATAAGTTCTGAAGATGTTCAAGACCCTAACCTCAGTTCATGTTTTGCATGTGGAACTGCCTATATTCAAGATATTGATAAACTGACCTTCTTTCTCTTCATGACAAAGTTGGTCTCTCTCTCTCTCACACACAATGTTGATAACTGAACTATTCCGTGATGAGAAAGGGGTCAACTTCAATTTTCATTACCATGTTCTACAAATGTCAATCAAAATTCTTGCACAATAACTGAACAATGGTGAGTTTACTACTGCAATAATTACATTTTTTTCATTATTTATAACACATAAAGAAGAAACACATGTTAGAAATTGCGCTCTGAAGACCAGCCCTTTTTCTCCAGTTCCAAACGCAATGCCTGTCGCAACAACAAACAGAAAGCATGTTAGAAACTGAAACCTCTATCTAACAAAATCTCAGCTACACAGCAATATATAAACTATATATAGAGAGAGAGAGAGATTTCCTTTATTCTCTTCCTATTGATATCAAAGTCAAAGTTTCCAATGCGAGATGCTGATCGGTACTCAACGATGGATTTCTTTCCATTTGGGAACCAAAACTCGACATCATCTATAAACTATATCAAAAATTTTATATTAGATTTTCTGTAGACTCGGCACTTCAAAATATTATCTCGGAATAGCAAAAGACAATTACCCCCATTATTGGACTCTCATATTCAACTCGAATGTAATCTTCCCTTCTTTCTGCTATACGAGGAGTAAAATTGTCGGGTTTCAGTGAGGTCACCTGGCATACAAACAAATCAAACATGGTTATAGCATGGTTTCTTGCTTTGAATGTAAATACTTAATCTAGAGCCCATCTGTATGTGAGATTATGGATATATTTTGACTTACCACATCAAGAAGCTCCTTGGTTGCTTCATCTTTGTTTATAGGCTTCTTCCTGATTCCATCTTGAGGATTATAATTCCTAGGATTCAAAAAATCATATCATTTCATTGATCCATTATTGCCTTCTCTATGACACCCTTACCCCTATAAGAAAAAGAAGAAGTGATAGGTAGCAGCACTTCATACAAGTGAATAAAAATGGATAACAGCTAAAGTTGATATATCACCCTTTCAAACAAAAAATGAAACAAGCTTGGATGCTGAATCAATATTGGCTTTTTATTTCTAATTATTCATCAAGAAATGGCCTTGATCTAGCAAAATCAAATCTAAATGTTTGCACACTCGGGTAAGTCTATATAATATATATGGACAATACTACTGATCAGGAATTATTTAGTAAAGATCAGGAACTATTTTCTCCGGCCAAGCCATAATATGCAAAGTAACAAACTATAATTTCAAATTCAGGATGTTTTCATAATTATTACTACAGTTGGGAATTCCTATTGACTTAGATATATAATGAAAGTGAATAAATACACATGATTTAGAAAGGTTCAAGTCATGTTTTTCTGCTATTTTATTATTATTATTATTTCCTTATATTCAATTACTACATTAAACGGTCTCTACCAGCTGTACTAGTACAGGTTAAATCCCACGTGTTTTACACCAAAGTTTTCAAGATATAAATGATTCTCTAATGAATTTCTGCAAGCACCAAGTTAAATGTTTTTTCAACTGTCATTTTTACCATAGAATTTGGAGCATATATAAAGTCTACATCTACAATGTTTCCTAATTTATTCCATCCACTTTTATTCTTAGTTATTATAAACCCAATCCTAAATAATTTCCTGTGGTAGATATACCACTCTAAAATGATGGAAAAAACGCTAGCTGGAATCCAGCTCTAGTCTTGCTAGTACTAATTTAAGCGCTAAGTTTAAGTCTTGAACTCTTATGTTAGTATAACATCATTTTTGACCATTTATAGTAATAATTTAGCTTCAGATTAAAAGTATACTTATTTTGAAAACTGAGCCCTCATTTGGATCTTGAGCCCTTGACTATTACCAACTATCTATCTCCCATTATTTGCACCAGTTTTTTAATATCCAGAAGGTTCATTTAAAAAATAAACCAACTCAGACCAACTCAGATTGTTGGCAAGGGATTGTTCACGGCTATGCCTTGCTAGTCTATCTTTCATTTAAGAAACCAACTTAGATAGGCTATGCCATGCTAGTCTATCTATCTTTCATATATATCATTATTTGCACCAGTTGTTTAATATCCAGAAGGTTCATATAAGAAATAAACCAACTATCTATTTATCACTATTTGCACAAGTTGTTTCATATCCAGAAGGTTCATATAAGACAAACTAACTCAAACCAACTCAGGTTGTTGGCAAGGGATTGTTCACGGCTATGCCTTGCTAGTCTATCTATCTTTCATATAAGAAATAAACCAACTCAGATCTATCTATCCCTAATTGAGCTCTCAATCTACCCTTACCCCAATCTCGTTCATGCCAATTCTACGTCTTTTGACATCTTCTATCTACCAATCATTGAGCTCTCAATCTACCCTTGCCTTGCATCAATCTCGTTCATGCCAATCCTACGTCTTCTGACATCTTCTATCTACCTATCATTGAGCTCTCAATCTACCCTTGCCTTGCCCCAATCTCGTTCATGCCAATCCTACGTCTTCTAACATCTTCTATCTAACTATCGGTGGATCTATTATCTACCCATAATTAAGCTTCATCTACCCTTACCCCATCCCTCAATCTCGCCTGTGCCAATTCTGTTATCAACTGGTAGAAGTGATAACAAAAACATACCTAGAAATTAGCTAAAGGATTAAATGGTGGTAAAATCTGGTCATTACATATGCGTGATGAAAAATAGGGCATATTGACTAAATGTATATATCTACAAATTATTCAAGAGAGGTTAGCACATGTTATAATAAGGAAACATGGACAGAAACTAATGAGAAAACTTACCAAGGGGGAGCATAGTGGTTGAGATCACTAATCTCCTCTGAAGTGGATATACAGTTACTGGTTGCAGGGCACAGCGCTAAAGCTGGAGGATTCTTCTGAATCCCAAGATAGCTAGGCTTTGTTCCACTATTTATCTCAAACAAAAACGTAGAATAGCTTAGCCCCTTTTGCCTTATATAGACTCATGCAATATAAGAACTTAAATTAATAATGACAACTTACTTGAAGTTATCAGAAGATTCTTAATCCATTACAAAAGGAAACTACCAAAAAAGGGAAATTCTATATACTGCATCCAATATACAAAGGGAACAAATGCCACTTTTTGATGTCCCTTCTAGCTCTTTAAGATAAGTCAAGAATTTAGAGATTTTGATATCTTCATCGACATTTTAGGATTAAGATAGTAGCTGTGTCTCTGTATGGGCACATTTTAGCCCTTTCTCACCAAAAAAAAAGGAGCATACAATTGAAATTTAGGGGCTTACTGGCGTCCAATGTTTTCAAACCTAGACCCGAGATTGAACTGGTTGGGCCACTGATTTTAAATCTAGACAAACTTCAACTAATATTTTATAGATGACTTGCCAACATCCTAGTCTTGCAAGAATTTCTTTGGTTGAGTTTCTGACATTCACTTATTCCACTCCCAATTGTTTCTAAACGGAAAGAATCAATCTCTTTAATTGTTTTTTTTCCTACAACTGAGGAACAAAACCACAAAACAAGTGAAACAAGATTTGATAATCTCTACAAAATCAATAACAGCCCCTAAGTCAACACTTTCATAAATTAGGTATCCTCTACAGCAATAAATAAAAGAAGAGCTTAATCGAAAAATAATAATAATTAGAAGAAGAGCTGTTCGATTGAAAGTACATTGAAATATTCCATACTATTATGCTAGAGAGATCACCCGAAGTGGAAGATAGCCGCCAACGTTGCAACTCCGCTGCTTCTCAGCAACACCTCCCTTGAAAAGACAACCCAGACCAAATTCACTAAGAAATCCAGTTAAAGTACAAAGTATATAGATGGATAAAGAAACAAAAAAGCAGAAAGAAGGAAAAAAAAACCAATTGGATTTCCTCTACCTTCTTCCAACATTGGGCCGGAAGGAGTCATCCTTCATGCAATTGGAAATGGCTGCTCTCGGACACGGGCAAAATGAGCAGCCAAGGGGAAGTGCTGACGACGGACCCATCAACAGCGCAGCAGCGGAAGGTGGAACTGCAGAAGAACCCCAAGAGAACGAACAAGAGGATGATAGATAGAGAAATAGAGATGTGCGGCTCGAGTTATATGGCCCGGTCTGATAGCCCATCGTGTTCTAGCCGGTCCTTATTGTGCTCGGGTCGTTATCGGACTGGCCCATAAAGTTCGAAAAATTATCGGGCCGGGCCTACACCGCCCGATAGTTCGATACAAATTTTGTATATTATCAAAAATATCTGGCTATTGGGCCCGAATCGGCCCAATAGTTCGATATGAGTTCGATATCCCGTTTATAATGACACGATTCGAGCTCAATTTAGGCCTGATGAATAGTTTGGGTTTGATAATCCGATTTTCTTTTTTGTATTATCGGGCTAAAGGGATCGTGTCGTGCCGGCCCGTTATTTTTCGTGTTAGGCCCATTTTTTTATCGGGCCGGGCCGGACCGGGCCATGCACAATTTTTCTTTGGGCCGAGCTGGCTCGAAAACATCTATCCGACACGAATTGCATGTTTAAATGTACTTGTATTTTGATGGAGGATATAAACTCTGTAAATTAATGAAAAAAAATATATTATAACTCTTTGTAAATTAATGAAAGAAATATTACTTTACAAGTACCAACTAAATTACGAGTAATCATCATTTCCAATTTTATTTTACCAAACACCAAAAAGCCAACTATCTTTATCTTAATAATCTAGAAGAATATAGGAACTGCCCACCCCCAGGAGATAAAAATATAGGATACTCAAATTCGTTCATCCCTGTAGATAAAATGAATACTATCAATTTTAAATTTAGAATCTAAAAATAACGATCATATTTTAGATTAAAAAATTTCTGTTAAATTTGTTCCAATTTCGGAAAATTAAAAAAGTTTACTTCAACTGCCCTTTTCTTTTCTTAAATTTGCAAGACACGGGTCTCCGCTTGATTTTAGTTGTCCGCAAGTGCAAATGTTGTAACTCTAATTATAGTATTTAGACAATAAATTTATTTGATTGACCGTAAAAGCATTTTGCAGCATTTACTAGTTGCAGCTTGTATTTTTAATATCATTTGCAGGCCACAAAATAGAATTGCAGCCCAAAAAATCCGCAATATAAAATTACAGGCGGCAAATATAATAATTTAAGTATTGAAAAATAATTTATTTTAGCGACTTAGAGTCATCGGATGGAGACGAGATAAATATCAAAGTTGTAAGTTTTCGCGTACTAAACACGATGGTAGTGCCAGATTTTAGATCTGATGTCGTTTGTTAAGAAATTAGTGGGCCTAAATTTTTTTTTTTATATTTTTAGTATTATACAAAAATTAAAAATTATTAATTTATCAGACTAGGTCTGGCAAATTGGGTCGGACCTAAGTTTTTCGGCCTAGCCCAAAAGAATTTGTGCTAGACTCGCCCCAAAAAAATTCGTGCCAGGCTCGGCTCGAAAAAATTCGTGCCCGATCCGGCACAAAAAAATTCATGCCCAGCCCTAAAAATTTTGTGCTTGGCCTGACCCGAAAAAAATCGTGCACGGCCTAGCCCGGAAAAATTCGTGCTCAGCCCGACCCGACCCGAAAAAATTCATGCTCGACCCAAAAATATTCGTGCACGGCTCGGCTTGGCTCGGCCCGACTCGAAAAAATTCGTGCCCGATTCGCACCAAAAAAATTCATGCACAGCCTGGTCAGAAAAAGATCGTGTCTGGCCCGGCCAAAAAAAAATAGTGCTCGGCTCAACCCAAAAAATTTGTGCCCGGCTCATCTCGGTCGAAAAAAAATTCATGCCCACCTAACTTGGAAACACTATCCCGACCCGACACCAAAAATAACGGGTCGACACGGCCCGACCCATTTAGCCCGATACCACTAAAAAATACTTAAAATCGAATTTAAATCCCATAATCAACGAATTTTAAACCCGCTAATACTGATCCGAAGTGTTTATCGGGCTATCAGGTCGAGCAGACCCGAGACGATAAGGGATCGACCTTATCGGGTCAGTCCGATAACGACCCGAACTCGATTTTTTTGTGCTGGGTCGAGTCGAGCTATTGGGCCAGGCCGAAAATTTCCACCCTTATATCAGACCGTGCCAAAATTACTAAACTTAGATACGAAGATGCAAGTTGCAAGTGTAATTGCAACTTCTATTTGCGGCCAACCAAACACTTGCAAATGGAAGTTGCAACTCTACTTGTGGGCAACCAAATGATATGCTGCAAAATTTATTTGCGGGTTTTTATTTTTGTATGCAAATAAATTTTACAGTATTTACGCTTGGGAACAATCAAACGCCCTCTCAGGGGATTCTCTTTTGCAATATAGAATTAAGATAATAATATTTAATTCTCGACGATCGAAACGGATACGTAGTATGATGCTGCGCCCAGCCGCCCACTGTGAATCCCGCGCTGGGGTTACCGGCGATTGCCGGTGGTGGAAAACGTGGTGTCGATTGATTGGCTCACGAAGCTTCCTGGTGGAAGCCATTTCTTCATATTCATATTATATTATTATATAATTATCTATAACGCGGGCCTAAAGCGAAGTGTGCTGCGGCTGCTCTCAAACTAAACCTCATCCGTTCCATTGACTCTTCTCTAATCCGCGTCCTCTCTGTTGTAGTCAAATTTGCGGCAAGGTAAAAAGCTTTCTCTCTTTTGTTAATTTTTTTTGCATGTATTTCCTTCCAATCTTTGATTCAAAGCTCTAGTGCATCTTCTCTTATTTCTAGCCTAGATTCAAAAGCCGTTTTGTTTTGATAGTTTGGGGTCAACAGGGAGATTTTGATCTTTCTAGTTTGTTCTCGAACTTTGTTTCTCTTTCTCTTCATGCCAAACCCTAGAAGAGATTGAGAGGTTTTCCTGATCTTGTTAGTCGATTGGGGAAGGAAACAATGGTGAAGTTGGTAGTAGTTATCACGCATATATATACACACGAACCCTAAAATATTCTTGACTTAATTTTTTAGTTAGATCTAAAGTTTGTTTTGGCGACTTCATGGCGATTTCCCTTCCTATGTATGCTTTAATGGATTTATAATGTTCTTTCTTGATTATTACTGGATCTCCCTGCAATCTAATTTGGAAATTTGTTTGTGAATCTTCTTACTGAGATGAGCATGAGCATATATAATGTTAGATCAAATAAACAGAAGTATCCGAAATTGCTTGATTGTTTCTTTGCTATTAATGGTAGCAGCAATAGAAGATTTGGAGACTTAAAGAAGATACAATGAAGGGATTCGAGCATGATGTGTTCTTCATGTACCAGATCAATACTAATGATCTCAGGCCTGGAGATCCTCCTTCCTCATATCAAAGTAATCTCTCTGATCTCTCCACCTCTGATGTGATTGCTACATCATCTATCACCAATATCATGAATGGAGTTGTGGATGATCAGTTCTTGGTAGACCTGAATGTGGAGAATGGGATTGGTGCAGAAAATAATGTCATCATAGATGATAATAGATTCATCAATCTTCCAAACAGGTCCACCAGTCAGGGCCCTTTTAGTTCTGAATCAAACGCAGAACCTGCATCATCTTTGGCTGCAAGTGGCGAGTTGGACTCCTTTGAAGTGCCTGAATTCTCCCCTGATGACCTGGTGCTTGGCTACATCAGCCAAATTCTAATGGAAGAGAACATGGATGAGAAGTTCGATGTGTATCCAGAACATCCAGATCTTTTAGCTGCAGAGAAACCCTTCTATGAGATCCTCGGCGAGACATCCTCCTTGTCACCAGATCAGAATTCTAGCAATGATTCAGAGAGCTCTAATAGTACCATCAGTAACCACCATGGGCATTCCAGTGGGAGCAATACCAATGGTATGCTTGCAAACAATAGCTGGCCTTATGATCCTCTTGAGTATAGTCAGCTGCAGACGAATCCAATTTCTCTGGATTATTCTTCACAGTCTTCATCTTTATTCTCCAATAGAGTAGGAAATGTTAATGGCGTGTTACAGGAGTCTCTCTTAGATTCACTTGTTCCTGATACACCTGCTTGGCAGTTTCAGAAGGGACTTGAGGAGGCACGCAAATTTCTTCCAAGTGATGATAAGCTGATGATTGGTGGCTTCCAGTTACCTCAAGAGCCAAGAGAAGAGAGGAAACTCATTGAAATAAATGCAAAAAATGTGAATAGAGAGAATTTGGTTCATGAGTCAAGGGGTACAAAGACTCAGCATGATGATGATTTGTATTTGCAGGAAGGTAGGAGCAATAAACAACGAGCACTTTCCACTATGGAGAGTGTTCCAACTGAAATTTTTGATGCAGTCTTACAATATGATTGGTACACATGCACAACAGGTAATGAAGATAAAGCAGAATTGCAGAATGGAGCAGGCAAAATTTCTCTTAGCAATAAATCCAAGGGATCAGGTGGTGGGAAGGGCCGTAGAAAGATGCAACCTAAGAAGGAGGTGGTTGACCTTACAACACTTCTCATCCATTGTGCTCAAGCTGTGACAACAAATGATCGAAGAAGCGCAAATGAGTTGTTAAAACAGATCAAACATCATTCATCCCCGTATGGAGATGGAAACCAGAGGTTAGCTCATTGCTTTGCTGAAGGCCTTGAAGCACGCTTAGCTGGCACAGGCAGTGAGATTTATCGGTCTATTGTGGCAAAACCAATCACTGTAGCTGACATGTTAAAAGCTTACAAGGCTTACATGTGTGCATGTCCCTTCAAGAAAGTCTCTTATTTCTTTTCTAACATGACAATTTTGAATCTGGCTAAGAATGCAACAAAATTGCACATAATAGATTTTGGTATATATCACGGCTTCCAATGGCCATGTCTCTTAAAACGGCTCGCTGTTAGGCCTGAAGGTCCCCCAAGGCTTCGAATTACTGGCATTGACATACCAAGGCCAGGTTTTCGTCCAACTGAGCGAGTTGATGATACTGGTAGGCGCTTAGCTGAATATGCTCGCAGGTATGACATTCCTTTCGAGTTTCATCCAATTGCGGCAAAGTGGGAAACAATCAAAGCTGAGGACCTCAACATTGATAAAGATGAACTACTTGTTGTAAACAGCTTGTTCCAATTTAACATACTCATGGATGAGACTGCAACAGAGGATGATGATAGTCCAAGGAATATGGTACTGAAAACTATAAGAGATCTCAACCCTGCTGTATTCATCCTTGGGATTGTCAATGGAACATACAATTCTCCCTTTTTCCTGACACGCTTTCGCGAAGCTCTATTCCATTTCTCATCTTTGTTTGACGTGATCGAAGAAAATGTAGCACGGGAGGATGACTCAAGGCTACTGATAGAAAGGAACATTCTCGGAAGGGATGCCCTCAATGTCATAGCTTGTGAAGGTTCAGAAAGGGTGGAGAGGCCAGAAACATATAAGCAGTGGCAGGTGAGGAATCGTAGAGCAGGATTCCGACAACTTCGTTTAACTCCTGATATCACAGATATGGCCAAGGAAAAGTTGAAGGCCTACCATAAGGAGTTTGTAGGAGATGTAGATGGACAATGGCTTCTGGAAGGATGGAAAGGGCGTATCTCTTTTGCACTCTCCACATGGAAATCTAATGATTCTTACTAGTTCTACTTCAGGAAATTCTACTCTATGTATATAGTCTTCAATGAATGCACATCTTCTGTTGTCTGGGGATGCATTGCTGCTCTTGGATGAGGTAAAAGTTTCTACCAATATTTCCTAACAAAATTTACATTTTCTATTATTATATAATATGTAAGACCACCAGTTGATGTTAATACAGGTGACCAGGTTTGAATCCAATAAGGGAAGATGTGCAGAGCTTTTGGAACATAATTTTAGAAGGTTCTCGTTGCGTTGTGGAGTTCAGACTGTGCTCCTTAGTACTAATATCTGATGTGGACGATGTGGACGATTGATGTTTCACAGCTCAGATGTTGTAGATGCTGTTAAACATGTAAAGGATAACAGACTACTGGATAGTAACAGTATCTTAATTTGCTTCAGATGGACTTGTCTGACTTTTATGAACCTATAACCACTGAGGCGCTCAAATTAATGCAAATTGATTGTTTAAGGTCATTTGCGGGTTGTTATTCTTCTTTTACCTTTCATATATGCTGATAACAAGTTTTTCTTAAACTGAAAAGAATGGCCTCTGCTGAGAACCCTCGTAACAGAGGAAAATATGTTGGATCTTGTCTAGGGGTGAGTAAAATTCTCCGATTCACCGAAATCGACCGAACCGAATTTACCAAATTAATTTTGGTTAAAGAAAATTTTGGATTTTGGATTTCGGTTTGGTTCGGTAAATTAACCGACGGTTCGGTTAATTTACCGAATTAACCGAATATATATATATATATATAATAACAGTTATATCACATATTGCTATTTGCCTTGATGGTTAAGTCTCTTGCCTGCTCAGGTTCAAATTCTAGTGCTGTGTAATATTATTTATTTTACATTTGATTATATATATAATATGTGTTAGTTATAAAAAAATTGATAATGAAGTTTGCTAAGATGGTTGGAGGGGTATGAAATTAGGTTTGGTTGTCTAATTGCCTAGGTTTGAGTCTTAGCACATGCATTTTTTTTATCTTTTCGGTTAATCAAACCGAACCGAATTTTTTCGAGTCTTAGCACATGCATTTTTTAAACTTAGGCCATGCATTTGACACATGCATTTTTTAAACTTAGGTTGCCTAATTGCCTAGGTTCGAGTCTTAGCACATGCATTTTTTAAACTTAGGCCAGACCTAGTCTGATAAATTAATAATTTTAATTTTTTTATAATATTAAAAATATATATATATAAAATTATTAAACGACATCAGATCTAAAATTTGACACTACCATTGCGTTCAGTACACGAAAACTTACCATTTTAATATTTATCTCGTCTCCATCCGACGACTCTAAGTCGCTTAAATTAATTATTTTTTAATACTTAAATTATTGTATTTGTAGTCCGCAATCTTATCTTGCGAGCTTTTTAGCTGCAATTCTATTTGCGGCCTGTAAATGATATTGAAATTACAAGTTGCAACTAGTAAATGTTGCAAAATATTTTTGCGGCCAATCAAACAAATTTATTTTTTAAATACTATAACTAAAGTTACAATATTTACATTTACGGGCAACCAAACGTCCCCAATACGAACAAAAGAGTGTAAGCAATTGAGATTTGAATAACCAAGTTTGGTCTTGCCATCGATGTCTCTGTTTAGGTCGTCTGCACAAGTTCCAGTAAAGAAAAACATTATATATGTGAGACTGAATATAAATAAGATTCAATTGTTCATTTGTTATAGCTGGTCTCTCTTCCTGAGCTATCAACATTCCTCTATCCGATGTGCTCACCAATCAATAATTAACATATGACTATTTGGTCATTTTGCTTTGCTGTCCTGATTCTTGTGTGGTTTTATAGACAATTGGCTTAACGAGAATCTGACACTAAGATCAAAAATTTGACAATTGGATATTATTGGGACAATATTAGTGGACTTGGAATCTTGTGAGGTCCGACACCAAGATTTGACAATTGCCAATAAATGAATACATAATTATACATTAATTTTTTTTTTTGAAAATGTATGGTCATTTTCAACACAACTTTTTAGGTTACCAATATAAAAACTATTCACTCGTGCAAATCAATATTTGTTTTATGATATCCATGTAGTGTCACTATTATTTAACTTGAGGGTTTCCATGGTGAGGATGGGGTTTAAAATCAAGAAACTCGATCCCTAACAACTTTTTATGTAGCTACCCGATTGCTATGTGATATAAATCTTTATCTATCCTATTATTGATACGGCACTTTGAGTTTATGGTTTAAACCATAATCTACGCGGTATCACTACAAGAAAATTTAGATTTATCGACCACAACTTCCGACGAGAAGATGTTGTCGAAAATTTTCGTTATATTTTCGACGACCCATAGTGTCGGAAAGAGTTACCGACAAAACTTTTCGACCAAAATGTGTCGAAAAATTATCATATTATTATCGATGAATTTTCGTCGAAAATTTGGTTGAAAATAATTTTCGGCAAACTTTTTAGTCGCAAGTTCGTCGAAAATATTAATGACATATTTTTATACTGAACTTATCGACCATAATTTCCGACGAAAATCCATCGTCGAAAATTTTCGTTAAAGTTCCGACAACTTTCGGTATCGAAAAGAGTTACCGACGAAATATTAGATTTATCGACCACAACTTTCGACGAGAAAATGTTGTCGAAAATTTTCGTTAGATTTCCGACGACTTTTTACGTCGAAAAGAGTTACCGACAAAAATTTTCGACCAAAATGAGTCGAAAAATTATAAATAATTTTGAAATTTTTATTCCCCCCTTACCCACTTATAGAATGACTATATTCCAGGCAGGAGGCGGGAAATCTCCCGCCTCCTGCTTTTTTTATATATAAATAAATAAATATATTTTATATTTAATTATATTTCTACTTCACTTCTTCTTCGCTTCTACTTCTTCTTCTTCTCGTCGAGGTGCTCACTGCTTCACTCCACTGCATCAAAAGCTAACCCGAACCTCTACAAGAACTCCATACGCGCACTCTGCAACGCTAACATCTCCGAAGGCTTCAATCCCAAGAAGGATGTCAGCATCCCGGAGATCAACCTCTACACCGGCCACATCCCCAGCCAGCTCCTCTCTGCCCACCTCCCTAGCTTCCCATCCCACCCCTACCTCGCCTTTTTCGTCGGCGGCTTCCACGACCTCATCCGCCACCACCTCCTCCGCCATTGGGAGGGCCGGGACGCCGACATGCCGGTCTTCGAGTACCTCCCCAAGGGCCTCGACTACTACTCCTTCATGCTCCAGTTCCGCTTCTGCCTCTGCCCGAGCGGGTTCGAGGTGGCGAGCCCCAGGATCGTGGAGGCCATCTACGCCGAGTGCGTGCCGGTGATCTTGTCGGAGGGGTACGTGCTGCCGTTTAGCGACGTGTTGCGGTGGGAGGCATTCTCGGTGGCGGTGAAGGTGGAGGAGGTGTCGAGGCTGAGGCAGATATTGGAAGGGGTGTCGAAGGAGGAGATGAGGAAATTGAGGGAGGGGTTGAAGGCGGTGAAGAAGCATTTCGTGTTGAACCAGCCGACGAAAAGGTTGGATGTGTTTCATATGATACTGCACTCGGTCTGGTTGAGAAGGCTCAACATAAAGCTTGTATAAAAATAAATAACATCATTTTTATTTTCTTCTTGAGATGAGTGGTTTTAGATTCTTGTAAAATATTGTAACTTTTGTTGTATGCAGCTCGCAGAATAGATCAGAATTTTGTTGATTACAAAAATAATAATGTTTAATTTTTGACATCCTATAATGACAACGTGCATGTGAAATAAATAAATCATGTGAAATATAATAGGATGTATTTTTAACTAATTTAATATGAATTTATTAGTCCGATTTATTAGCTTTTTTTTTAAAAAAAAAACTTAGAGTTTTCGACGAAATTCCGACGAAATGTTGTCGGTAATTACCGACCATAGTTTTCGACAACACTTGTAGTCGATAATTATCGAGAGCAACCGACAAAACTTTTGTCGGTAGTCACCGAGGAACTACCGACGGTTTTTCGATTAAAACGTTGGTCGGTAATTATCAACAATATTTTTTATCGATAAACTATCGGTACTTGTTTCGACCAAGGTTTTACCGACACAAATATTAGCCTCGGTAACCAGTCGAAATTTGGTCGGTAAATCAATATTTTCGACCAACTTTCGACCACCTTTCGACTACAATGGCCGTCGAAAATCATCATATTTCTTGTAGTGTATGTTATATGATAATATTTAATTATTTTTTTTTAGTTTAAGAAATGCTTGATTAAAGATGCCTTTACTTTTATTTTATTTTTGAAAAGTAAGCAACTTGTACTCAATCAAGAGAAATAAGTAAGATACAAGCAAGGAGAGAGAGAGAGAAAAGAGTAAAAATAAAGAAACAAAGAAATGAAACAACACCCAGACATATATAGAACAGAACCAAGAGGACCACACTATCAGTTACGCCCTTGAGTCAGATAGAAGTTAAGTAGAGCTATTACAAAATTTTGCGGACCTCGCTCAATACCCTGGAAATACCTTTGATTTCTCTCGAACAAGAGGTACCAACTCCACACAAGAATTAGCCTCGCCTTACGAAGGGATGAAGTAGTGACAGTCATCAACGACAACGTGTCGCGGAACCAAGAAGCAGAGAATACCGATTCCTTAAGATGGGCAAGAAATAGGCTCCATGTTGAAACAGAGTACATGCAATTGAAGAAGAGGTGGTCGAAAGATTCTTCCTCTCTTGCACACAGAAGACAAGAGGAGTCGCTAATCACTCCTCTTAGTAAGAGTTTATCCCTAGTCGCCAAGCGTCGTTTGGACCAGATCCATTCGAACACGGAGACCTTTGGTTGGATTACACGTTGCCAAATGAAGTAGTGATAGATATCCTCCACTCCTCGAAAACACAACAAGCGGTAAAGAGATTTCGTACTAAAGGAATGGTTTGAGATCCATCTCTAGTGTATAAGATCATCGCCGGTGGACTCCCAAATAGCATTCAGATCTGAAGCCATCTCCAGGAGAAGGTCAACGCTGGCAAAGGAGAGAAAGCCAATGTTCCAGCCAATGAAATTTCCATCGTTGTCAACAAGACGGGCCTCCGCGATTGTGCTCCTTTGGTCACGAGCAAGGTTGTGTGATTGCGGATATTTTCCTGCCAAGAATTGACTCCCACACCATGGCTCCCTCTGGAGCTGAATTGAAGACTCCGATCCCACCTCATACTATGCCTTTACTAATTGTTGAATTGTGGGGAGAAAAATAATTAACTTGGGTATTCATCCTCTACTCATATATACAAAAGGAGAGATTTTACATGAGTACATAAAGATATATAAAACATATACAACCAGGTGACTATTTCACATTCCCCCATAAGTTTGCGCAATTATATTATATAAATCCAACTTGTTACAAATATAAGTAATTTTAGGACCTATTAATGATTTAGTTATATAAATCCAACTTGTTACAAATATTAGCCAATTGATTATTAGAATTCACAAATGTCAGGACTATCTCCTTAAACTCTATATTCTCTCTGATGAAGTGACAATCAACCTCACTGTGTTTTGTCATCTCATAAAAAATTGGATTAGAGACGATATGTATTAGCACTTGATTGCTACAAAATAACTTTATTGATTCTGTTTGAATGATGCAAAGTTCATGCATCAACTACTTAAGCCATACCTAATATGAGACATGGATCAGCTAGATACTCTCCTTGTCCTAGTAGCAACTTTATATTTGGATCCATTGAGTGTATATTGATCAAGCTCTCAACATGCATGTTTCATGTAGCATGTCAAGGACATACTTTGTTTCAGAGATGTATATAGATCTTCCTGATCGAGCTATTTCAATGCCAAAGAAATATTTGAGATCACCCAAATCCTTGATCACCCAAATCCTTTTAAAAATTAGGATTGTATCAAGCAAATTCAATTTAACCGGAGTACCATAAAATAAAGTTGATTAAATTCAATTGCAACAATGGCTATATGAGATTTGGGCCCAGTTAGTTCAATTGTCGGGCGATTAGGGCTCAAATTAATTGTTGGTCCAAAGAAAACGATAGACATTGCTGGTCCTAGCAACAAGAGATGTGAAGAAAACATATGTTAGCAACTTGTGGTGCCGAAGAACAAATTGAAAATCAAGAGGTTTTCTTGTGGGTTGATAAGGATGGTTGGAAAAATTGCTCCTCGAGTAGGCGGATGCTTCGTATGGAGCACATACATAACTCGAACATAGGAAAAGGAACTGCGAAAAATTGCTCCATGTGGATGGTGTGGGTGAATGGGGTTAGGGCAATTGGTAAAACAATAGTTCTTATACCACTACTAAAACATCAACTTATGAGATGGTTTCATATTGGCCGAATATTTTCAACCTAATGTATTAAGACAAAACATTTAATATATGATTATCATATTTAATTTTGTCACAATCTATTAGCACACGATTCATTAAAAATATATGATTAACATCTTAAATATTTCCTAGAGATCTAGGATTCAAATTTTATAATGGTTGTATAGTGTGACTTTCTATCTTTGTTAATTTTTTTATATATTAAAGATATTAAATTTACATTAAAATTACAGGAAAAGACACGAAGGGTGAGGGTGATATTTACCCTATAAATTAATATCGGCTCAGTCCAACCCATTGACTAACTCAGTCCATCTTCCACTCTACAAGGCGACGATTAGGGTTTCACTCTCATTTCTCTCCGCCGCGGCGTACATCCACCCGCCGCCTTCATCACACACCTTCCTTCTTTCTACTTAACTTGATCTTCTACCGCTGTCTCTTCTCATCTCTCATTCATTATTATTGATTTTGCACAACCTATTTTCTTTCCTTTTCGTATTGTGCAAGCGATCAATCGGGTTTCTTCTACTTCTTGTGTTTTTTATTTTTATATAATTGGAATTTTCTCTGACTTGGTTGATAATTCGATCGTTGATGTGAGACATTCAATCTGCGTTATCTTTCCGCAACTCATTTAATTTGGGTGATGAAGATGACTATAAATAAACTGAGATCAGAATCATCTTATAGAGTTTTCATCAGAAATGTCTGTGTATCTTCACCTGGTGATTTAATGTTCTTGTTTGATGTGCAATAAGAATTTTTTTGTAGTTGAATCCGGATCAAGATTACGTAGTTTATGCATTGTTGCTTTGTTTGTTCTATGTCTTGTTTTGCAATTAATTGCCATACTTTTGTTCTTATTCTATTTCTTTCTTTTTGATTTCGGCTCCCCAGACGGCATCAATGATGTAAAAAATCTCTTAGTTATCCTTGCACTTTGATTTCCCATGAAAAAAATTATGGGGGAATTTTACACTGAGATGCTCTATTACTCTCTGGATTTATATTATTATATATTTATTTGTTTATTTCTTCTGATTTAATAAATTCGGATTAGTGCTATAGATATGGATTCAGATACGACGCTGATTATGTTTTATTGATGTATTCTTGCAATTCTGAAATGCATAGGAATTTATTTTCTTGAATATTTGATCTGTGATGTGAATATAATCTGCTAGTGGACTTGCACCTCACTCCGTGTCTTTCTCTTTCTATCTCTTTATTAAATAAAGAGAGAGAAAGTTAGAGAGAGAAAGACACAGGTGAGGTGCGAGAGTCCATTGGACTCGCCTGATCAAAAATTATTTTCGATGTTTTACAGGTCATTCTCCAAGTAATTCATCGCTTTGTTCTTCTAACTTCTGGTTGAGCATATTCCAACACAAAAGTGGAGTTCCTTTGCATGAAAATTTGTTATACTTTTTTTTGTGTATTTTTCATTATTTTGGTCAGTTTGAGGCAAGGCTTTAATGCTGCATTTAGAATTTATTTATTGTTCTAGATTATTATCAATTTCAAAATGTATTCATTTTCGCTAGGTCTGTACTCAAATATTCAATTGGGATTGTTGTTACTTCTTGGTCTTTCTTATATTTAATCAATAGTCTCAGTTTGAAGAACTCAAACAACTTCCTTAACGAAAATCATGAGATTATGCAAAAATGTATACATGCAAGTGTTGGAGATTATGTTTTGTCTATTTATATCGTCCTACATTGTTCAAGATAAGAATGTTAGATGTCTATTTTGAATAAAAAATTATAGTATTTGATGAATAATATTATATTTTAACGATAAATGGGCTTGGAGAAGGGGTTTGAAAGTTTTTAAAAGTGGTATTCGTTATAATAATAATAGCTCATGATTAAAGTATTATTCATATCAAAAGTAGCATATTAAAAAAAAATTAAGTTTTTAATTTCGAAATGTGATCATAAAAAAAATGATGTTGAGCGAATTAGTGATCACAAATCTCTTCTCCACAAATTTTTTATATAAATTAATATTTTTGATATAAATTAATATTTTTGATATAAATTATTTTTATATAAATAATTCAAATATTTTTTATACTTTTATATAAATAATCCAGATATTTTTTAACGATTGAGTATCATTAACCCAAATATTTTTTATATAAATTAATAATTTTGTATTTTATCTTAATTTTTTTAAACATGAAAAATACGGATAACAAATTTTTAGGAAATTTAGTTTGCTGTTTTTTTTTTTTTAGGAAATGGCGAGTTTCGCTCAAAAATACAAATAACAAGTTCCTAGGAGCAAGTGCTGTGGTGAGAGGTTGAGAAAGAGAAGAAGAGACGGAGGAGAGGAGATGCTACAGGCGGAGGAGTCGGCGCGTATAGCCGGTGGAGCTCGTCGTCGCCTGAGTCGCGGGATCGAGGTAGGAGATCTTCCACTTCTCTTTTCTTCCGTATTTGTTTCCCGACGAGGTTGACGAGCGAGGATCAGCCGAGCCCGAATGGTGGCGATCGGCCATGCCGCGAGCGACCAGTCGCGGGCGGCCATGTCGCGCGCAGGCCGGCGGCCACCATTCGGTGGGAGTTGGGTCGGATCGATCGCAGAGGTCGAGGGGAGGGCTGGGGTCGTGGAGTTGTCGGTCGCCGACGGGTAGCCGGCTGGCCGAGAGGAGGAGATGGGTCTGCGGGTGATCGGAGGAGAAGAGGGAGATCGGGAGAAGAAGAAGAAGAAGAAGAAGAAGAAGAAGAAGAAGGAGAGAGAGAGGTGGTGGTTGTCCCGCCGGCGCCGGGAGCCGCCGGAGAGGCCCGACGAGACCGCCGGGGTGATCGGAGCAGGGAGGTGGCGTCGGGCGCAGTGGCAAGGGGGGGGGGGGGAGAGGGAGACGAGTGGGTGAGGAGGGATAAACAGTGTTGAGAGAATAGAACTGTATCGTATGAAATTAGGTTGATTTGTAAATTATTAGAGTATTTTTGTAGTTGATCGTAGAGTCGTCGGATCGAGTTGAGGTGAATACCAAAGTTTTAGATTTTTGCATGCTGAACGAGATGGTGGTGTCGGATTTCAGATTGGAGATCGTTTGATATGATTTTGATATTATTTTATTATTCTACTATTGTTTGGTAAGTGGGTGAAAATTATGTTTGAAACTAATTTAGTTGGTGGGCCCCGAGTTGTTGGTTGCAGTTGATGTGAGTATCAATCTTGATCGTTTTTGTGTGCTGAACGTAATGGTGGGATTGGTTTTCCGAGAAAATATTATTAGGATATTCTTTCAGTTGGTTAGTGGTTGAGGTTGTCAAGGTGTTTAAATAATAGGAAATTATGTCTGAGAATTTAGTTGATTGATTGGTGTAAAATAATTGTGTTTGGAGAATGGCTTGAGCATGAGTGTTTGGAGAGTGGGTTGAGCATGGGTGTTTGGAGAGTGGCTTGAGCATGGGTGTTTGGAGAGTAGGTTGAGCATGAGTTGAGCCTGCAAGTCTGTTGTTCCATGTCTGTTGTTGATTTGTCGTCGAAGATAAATTTTGGAAATACCCTTGCTTTAGTTGTTTGCTTTGCTTCCTGAAATTTATTGAACTCCTGTTGCACATTATTGTTGGACATGCCTTGTAGAGAAATTGCATGTGTTGCATTTTATTGGTGTTTATTCTTGATCATAGTATGTTATGTTAATCCTTTGGTGCCTTGGATTAGTCATCGGGTGCATTGTATCATGTGTTATATTTGACGTTGTTTACTTGTTTAGCATGTTCTTATCATGTTGATCATGTCATAATCACTTGGAGTTGTTGTGATATTGTTGATCATGATGTTTTGTTATTATCTTGTTGATCATATCATAATCACTTGGAGTTGTTGTTATATTGTTGATCATGGTGATATACCTTGTTGCACTCTTGGAGTCGAGTTGCATGGTCGTTGTCGATCTAGAGGCTACAGCCTCGGAGAGGACTTCGGTCTAGGCCATTTCAATGTGGTACCCCCAGGGATGGGAGAGGGTTTGGATATTGACTAGTCACTTTGGGTACCTTCGGGTGTGGGGATGTCGGATACGACGTCCGTTGGGCTACCTGATTGGTAGGGGTAGTCGTGGGGATGTCGGATACGCCGTTCGTCGGGCTACCTGCTTGATGGGGGTAGTCGCGTCACCGTTGGAGCGGACGGTTGATGCCACTCTACAGGTGGTAGAGTGTGGGATTTTTACCCAATGGTCCACACGCTCGATGATTCAGTTGATGTTGTTTAGGAGTATGTGAGAAGTATTTGTTGTATTTATTGCCTTTGACTGCATCTTAGGCCATGTTGTTATGCATTGTTGAGTTGACACTTATGCTTGTTGATCATATTGTGATTCTCCTACTCAGCACCCGCTGATCTCCGTTGTTTTTGCTTCAGACTTGCAGGGGTGAGTGATCGATTTGTAGATAGTTTTTAGCAGCTAGTAGTCAGTCGTAGATGTGGAGCTCAGATGGCGACTGCTTTTGTATTTTGGTTTGCTTTGTCGTATTGTAGCTCTTGATATTGATATTATTATTTTGGAGCTGTAACATGTAGAACTATTTTGTATTTTGTTAAATCTTGCATCGTTCCTGAAAATAATTTGATTTCTCATGATCTAAAGGCTCTAGCACCAGATCATTGCTAAGCATCTACACTTGCCACTCCATCTAGATCTTTCGATTCTCGGTATAGGTGGTGCATCATTAATCCCTAATCGAGATTGCGCCGTTCCTGAAAATAAATTGATTTCTCGTGATCCAAAGGCTCTAGCACGAGATCATTGCTAAGCATCTATGCTTGCCACTCCATCTAGATCTTTCGATTCTCGGTATAGGTGGTGCATCGTTCGTCCCTAATCGAGATCGCGTCGTTCCTAAAAATAATTTGATTTCTCGTGATCCAAAGGCTCTATCACTAGATCATTGCTAAGCATCTACTCTTGCCACTCCACCTAGATCTTTCGATTCTCGGTATAGGTGGTGCATCATTTATAAGTGCCTAATTTGTTATCTGTCTCCAACCACTCATCGTCAACGAGCAATGTTTAAACAATACTGATATGACTCATCCCACATCGCAAATACGCGTGTCTTCAATTTTGATACCATGCCTCCGCAATCTAGTTTTGGTCTGCAGACGACCTCGGAGGACAATCCAAAATAGGACCTTTATCTTCAACGGTAGTTGCCCTCGCCACACAAATGAGTTCAGAGGATTTTGTAGAGCGAAGAAGTCGAGTATATTCCATTTCCTTCCCACCTCCATCGCACCACATCGTCCTCGGAGCTGTGGAAGACCGAGGGGAGCCTGCTTAGCAAATCTAGAACTGCTCTATCCTCCACTTGTCGTTGTTGATAGCATTATTTCTATTAGTGACATGATTAGATATTGTGCTCTTAGAAGGAACTCCAATACAGAACTTTTACGGGTTCCCAAGGTGACTAAAGGACTCAGAAGGATTTGGGTATCTAAGGTACTGTTTAGTTAGCAAAAATTATTTTCTGATTTGATTTCAGAGAAACTGAAAACTTGATTTCGGTTTCTAGTTTTCAATTTTCTGAAAACGCATTTAGTTAATGAAAATAACATCAGTTCTAGTTAGTTGTAACTAGTGAATATTTATTTGGTTATAAAAATTAATATTAATTTTTGTTGAACATTTTTAGTATTAATTAAATATTTAGTTAACTTATAAAATTAATATTTGCTAATATGATTATAAAATATTTGTAAGATTTAATTAATTAAATTATTGATAATTTAATATTTTTTGTTTAATTAAATATAAAAATTAATTAATGATTATTATAAAATTTCAAAAAAATTTCAATGGTCTAAAATTAGTTTTGATTAAATTATAAATAGATTAACTTTAAAAAAATTGAATAATTTTAAAATTTGAGTTTGAGTCAATTAGATATAAATTGATTTAATTAATTTATAAATTTAAGATAATAAAATTTGAATTGAAAATAATGGTTTTATTTTTATTTTTAAAAATTAAATATAGTTTGATTTATTTTTAAATTAATTAATTTTATAAAAAATATATATTTATAATTATAAAGTTGGTACTGTATTTTGATAACGAAATCGATGGTCTCGAAATCATAGAAAATAATATTATGATGATTTTATTTTTATTAAGAAAATTATTTTTTTTTTCATTGTGGTTTAGATTCAATTTTATGAAAATACTGAACCAAACACGTTTTCGTAAGCAGTTTTAATTTTAGTGAAATCGAAATCATAAAAATAGACTTGATTTCGCTAACCAAATTATTTGGATTGAGGGTTTCAGAGGGGAAGAGTTTGGGAGGAATTTAAAACATCTTGTTTGGATAATTTTTTTTAAAGGGTTTGGAGGGGTTTCAAATCCCTCCAAATCCCTCATAGTACCTATTTTCAAAACCTCTCAAAATGAGGAGTTTTGAAAGGGTTTGAAAAGTTAATGAAAAAAATAAAAATAAAAATATTCCTAAATTAAAAAAATATTATTCTAAACGAGGGTATAATGATTTGCCAAATTCTTTCAAACTCCTCCAAACCCCTTATGAAGTTTAACCAATCAAAGTTTTTATAACTCTTTCAAAAATCTCCAAACTCCTCCCACTTCAAAAACCTTCAAAAACTTTCAAATTCATCCCCCTTCAAATTCTTTGCTCAAAATTATCCAAACATAATGTAAAATTTACTCTTCTCCACGTGTAGATGGACGCTTCTCATCTAGCAAGACTAGCCGGCAAAGAGTACGTGAATCTCAGTCAAAACACTATGATATATATGAAAGTGTTTTGCGGAAACAATTTGTAAAATGCTTTTTCGAAACACTAAATTACTTTGGCTTGATAAACTCGATTCATTAATCAAATAATCTCACCAACAATAAAGCACATAATTTTTTTTATAAAAACGATCTAAAAATTGGAAGCAGCGGCTCGGCTCATCATCTTGCCTTATGTAAAGATTTTGCTCACAACTAGGCCTAAGGCATCTAATAAATTATTATTAAATATTAATATTAAAATTTATAATACAGCTCCGAGTTTCGAGTCCGTCCACCTTCTCTCTCTCTATTTTACGAATAAAACTTGTATGAGCGGCATGCTCATACGAGTTTATATGAGCCGACCGTTCATCTTCCGTCACCTCATCCTTTACGCATCTTGATGCATTTTTTTGGATGGATTTCAAGATTTGAGATGCGTAATGGATATTGCATATCTATTACGCATCTTGATGCATTTTTTTTATTGCATCAAGATACGTAACGAATGAGGTGGCGGAAGATGAGCAGACCGCTCATACAAGTTTTATTCCTTTTTTTTTTACCGCCTAACCGACTGTAAAGTGTAAACACAGTTTGTGAAATTCGAACTCCCCACCGCCTGTTGCGCCTTCCTGTCCATTTGGCAACCAACCGTTGGCTCTTCTTTCACAGTGCATCGATGAATTCCACAACCACAACTACCCACAAACTAGCCGTTACGCTTTACCTTGACGACTTTATATACCTCGTTTAGCTTCATCCTCCCTCCTCTTCTTCGTCTTCATCTAATCGTATCGTCATCGTCCGCAACAACCAACACCGAGAAAGATGCGTGAGATTCTTCACATCCAGGGGGGGGCAATGCGGGAACCAGATCGGGGCCAAGTTCAGGGAGGTGGTGTGCGTGGAGCACGGCATCGACGCCACCGGCCGCTACTGCGGCGACTCCGACCTGCAGCTGGAGCGCGCAAACGTGTACTACAATGAGGCCAACTGCGGCCGATTCGTCCCCCGTGCCGTCCTCATGGATCTCGAGCCCGGCACTATGGACAGCGTCCGCTCCGGCCCCTACGGTCAGATCTTCCGCCCTGATAATTTCTTCGGCCAATCCGGCGCCGGCAACAACTGGGCCAAGGGCCACTACACCGAGGGCGCCGAGCTTATTGACTCCGTCCTCGACGTCGTCCGCAAGGAAGCTGAGAACTGTGACTGCCTGCAAGGTATTCGATGAAATGCTTGTTAGAATGTTTCTTCCCTTTCTCTCTCCAAAAACAATCGCATGACCACGGACTGTTGATTGCTGCAGGCTTCCAGGTTTGTCATTCCTTGGGTGGAGGAACAGGGTCGGGCATGGGAACGCTACTGATCTCAAAGATCAGGGAGGAGTACCCTGATCGCATGCTGCTCACCTTCTCCGTCTTCCCCTCTCGTAAGGTCTCCGACACCGTCGTTGAGCCCTACAACGCTACCCTCTCCGTGAACCAGCTCGTCGAGAATGCCGACGAGTGAATGGTTCTTGACAACGAAGCTCTCTACGACATCTGCTTCAGAACCCTCAAACTCACCACTCCCAGCTGTAAGCAAATTCGTGTTCCGTCAAATAGCTTATGAGCAGTACAAATAGCTTACAGATCTAGGGTTAAATTTTTTTTATTAGAAATATTAAATTTACATTAAAATTACAGGAAAAGACACGAAGGGTGAGGGTGATATTTACCCTATAAATTAATATCGGCTCAGTCCAACCCATTGACTAACTCAGTCCATCTTCCACTCTACAAGGCGACGATTAGGGTTTCACTCTCATTTCTCTCCGCCGCGGTGTACATCCACCCGCCGCCTTCATCACACACCTTCCTTCTTTCTACTTAACTTGATCTTCTACCGCTGTCTCTTCTCATCTCTCATTCATTATTATTGATTTTGCACAACCTATTTTCTTTCCTTTTCGTATTGTGCAAGCGATCAATCGGGTTTCTTCTACTTCTTGTGTTTTTTTTTTATATAATTGGAATTTTCTCTGACTTGGTTGATAATTCGATCGTTGATGTGAGACATTCAATCTGCGTTATCTTTCCGCAACTCATTTAATTTGGGTGATGAAGATGACTATAAATAAACTGAGATCAGAATCATCTTATAGAGTTTTCATCAGAAATGTCCGTGTATCTTCACCTGGTGATTTAATGTTCTTGATTGATGTGCAATAAGGATTTTTCTGTAGTTGAATCCGGATCAAGATTACGTAGTTTATGCAGTGTTGCTTTGTTTGTTTTATGTCTTGTTTTGCAATTAATTGCCATACTTTTGTTCTTATTCTATTTCTTTCTTTTTGATTTCGGCTCCCCAGAAGGCATCAATGATGTAAAAAATTTCTTAGTTATCCTTGCACTTTGATTTCCCATGAACAAAATTATGGGAGAATTTAGACTGAGATGCTCTATTACTCTCTGGATTTATATCATTATATATTTGCTTTGTTTGTTCTATGTCTTGTTTTGCAATTAATTGTCATACTTTTGTTCTTATTCTATTTCTTTCTTTTTGATTTCGGCTCCCCAAAAGGTATCAATGATGTAAAAAATCTCTTAGTTATCCTTGCACTTTGATTTCCCATGAAGAAAATTATGGGGGAATTTAGACTGAGATGCTTTATTACTCTCTGGATTTATATTATTATATATTTATTTGTTTATTTCATCTGATTTAATATATCCGGATTAGTGCTATAGATATGGATTCCAGATACGACGCTGATTATGTTTTATTGATGTATTCTTGCAATTCTGAAATGCTTAGGAATTTGTTTTCTTGAATATTTGATCTGTGATGTGAATATAATCTGCGTTATCTTTCTGCAACTCCTTTGCGGAATTGAAGAAGACATTGATACACTGAGATCAAAAATCGATTCAGATGTTTTACAGGCCATTCTCCATGTAATTCATTGCTTTGTTCCTGTTTGAGCCTAGGAAGCACGGACACTTCGTGGGACTGCCGTGACACACGAAGACACTGTAGAATATTAATTAGTATGAAATAATAGAGTTAGCTAGTTAACAGAATTGTTAGAGTTGTTAGTTCTTTGTTAATTAGTTATCAGAAGCAGAGCTGTAATTTTCTTCTTTAATTCTTGTACTGTTATCACTGTATATATACAGTGATGAATACTTCTGTATTAATTAATATTTTGTGTGGAATATATTTTTTACACAATATTAAAACCTTCCACACAACAACGAAGATCCATTGATGCTACAAGGATCATATAATCCTGGTATGATTCTTGTTATTGTACTTGTATCTGATAGCAATTTTTTAACCTAGAGTAGATCAATCAAACATGCCCTAGCTGCAAAGAATAAGTTAGGGTTTATTAATGGAAATATCCAAGAACTAGACGACGGAGATTACTACTATGATAAGTGGAAAATGGTAGATGAAATGGGGATCATAAATTCAATGTCAAAAGACATTGCAGAAACTTTCATTTACACTCCATCGGCTAGGAAATTGTGGCTTGATCTTGAAGAACAATTTGGTGTGAGTAATGGCCCACAAATTTACCAGATTCAAAGAAAGATATCTTCAATGGAGCAAGGGAATACATCAGTAGTTATGTACTATAACTAGCTGAAGAAATTATGGGAGGAACTGAATATTTTGCAACCTTTGCCTAATTGCACATGTGATTCATTTACCAGTTTGATGAATATTGCTTCACAGAATAAGTTGATGCAGTTCTTAATGGGTCTAAATAGTTCTTATGACAACATCAAGAATCAGATTCTGGTTCTTGATCCTATGCCTTATGTCATCAAGGTTTACTCTATGATTTTGAGTGTAGAAAGACAGATCAGTGCAAACAAATTTTGTGGAGAATAGTGACAATAGTGTCATGTTTACTAAAGGTACAAAGAGTACTCAGATAGGAGGTAACAAAGGTGGTTTCAACAAGAAAAAAGATAATGCTCTAAAAGAAGATAGGACTTGTAATTACGGTAAAGGCATTGGTCATACAAAGGATACGAGTGCATGGTTCTTGACAACGAAGCTCTCTACGACATCTGCTTCAGAACCCTCAAACTCACCACTCCCAGCTGTAAGCAAATTCGTGTTCCGTCAAATAGCTTATGAGCAGTACAAATAGCTTACAGATCTAGGGTTAAATTTTTTTTATTAGAAATATTAAATTTACATTAAAATTACAGGAAAAGACACGAAGGGTGAGGGTGATATTTACCCTATAAATTAATGTCGGCTCAGTCCAACCCATTGACTAACTCAGTCCATCTTTCACTCTACAAGGCGACGATTAGGGTTTCACTCTCATTTCTCTCCGCCGCGGCGTACATCCACCCGCCGCCTTCATCACACACCTTCCTTCTTTCTACTTAACTTGATCTTCTACCGCTGTCTCTTCTCATCTCTCATTCATTATTATTGATTTTGCACAACCTATTTTCTTTCCTTTTCGTATTGTGCAAGCGATCAATCGGGTTTCTTCTACTTCTTGTGTTTTTTTTTTATATAATTGGAATTTTCTCTGACTTGGTTGATAATTCGATCGTTGATGTGAGACATTCAATCTGCGTTATCTTTCCGCAACTCATTTAATTTGGGTGATGAAGATGACTATAAATAAACTGAGATCAGAATCATCTTATAGAGTTTTCATCAGAAATGTCTGTGTATCTTCACCTGGTGATTTAATGTTCTTGTTTGATGTGCAATAAGAATTTTTTTGTAGTTGAATCCGGATCAAGATTACGTAGTTTATGCATTGTTGCTTTGTTTGTTCTATGTCTTGTTTTGCAATTAATTGCCATACTTTTGTTCTTATTCTATTTCTTACTTTTTGATTTCGGCTCCCCAGACGGCATCAATGATGTAAAAAATCTCTTAGTTATCCTTGCACTTTGATTTCCCATGAAAAAAATTATGGGGGAATTTTACACTGAGATGCTCTATTACTCTCTGGATTTATATTATTATATATTTATTTGTTTATTTCTTCTGATTTAATAAATTCGGATTAGTGCTATAGATATGGATTCCAGATACGACGCTGATTATGTTTTATTGATGTAATCTTGCAATTCTGAAATGCATAGGAATTTATTTTCTTGAATATTTGATCTGTGATGTGAATATAATCTGCAAGTGGACTTGCACCCCCACTCCGTGTTTTTCTCTTTCTATCTCTTTATTAAATAAAGAGAGAGAAAGTTAGAGAGAGAGAAAGACACAGGTGAGGTGCGAGAGTCCATTGGACTCGCCTGATCAAAAATTATTTTCGATGTTTTACAGGTCATTCTCCAAGTAATTCATCGCTTTGTTCTTCTAACTTCTGGTTGAGCATATTCCAACACAAAAGTGGAGTTCCTTTGCATGAAAATTTGTTATACTTTTTTTTGTGTATTTTTCATTATTTTGGTCAGTTTGAGGCAAGGCTTTAATGCTGCATTTAGAATTTATTTATTGTTCTAGATTATTATCAATTTCAAAATGTATTCATTCTCGCTAGGTCTGTACTCAAATATTCAATTGGGATTGTTGTTACTTCTTGGTCTTTCTTATATTTAATCAATAGTCTCAGTTTGAAGAACTCAAACAACTTCCTTAACGAAAATCATGAGATTATGCAAAAATGTATACATGCAAGTGTTGGAGATTATGTTTTGTCTATTTATATCGTCCTACATTGTTCAAGATAAGAATGTTAGATGTCTATTTTGAATAAAAAATTATAGTATTTGATGAATAATATTATATTTTAACGATAAATGGGCTTGGAGAAAGGGTTTGAAAATTTCTAAAAGTGGTATTCGTTATAATAATAATAGCTCATGATTAAAGTATTATTCATATCAAAAGTAGCATATTTAAAAAAAATTAAGTTTTTAATTTCGAAATGTGATCATAAAAAAATGATATTGAGCAAATTAGTGATCATATGATGAAGGACCGAGACCGAACATCATTTTCATGACATACATGGATTGGAGAAGAAGACGACGCATCATAGCAGGCAGGAAAGGATGTGAGCGGTGGTGTAGTGTTTTTTTATTTAATTTAGGAGTATTTTTAGAATTTAATTTTTTTTATTTTTATATTCATTAACCATCATATTTTTAGAAATATATTTTAGGAGGGGTTTGAAATATTTACAAATCTCTTCTCCACAATTTTTTTTATATAAATTAATATTTTTGATATAAATTATTTTTATATAAATAATTCAAATATTTTTTATACTTTAATATAAATAATCCAGATATTTTTTAACGATTGAGTATCATTAACCCAAATATTTTTTATATAAATTAATAATTTTGTATTTTATCTTATTTTTTTTAAACATGAAAAATACGGATAACAAATTTTTAGGAAATTTAGTTTGCTGTTGTTTTTTTTTTAGGAAATGGCGAGTTTCGCTCAAAAATACAAATAACAAGTTCCTAGGAGCAAGTGCTGTGGTGAGAGGTTGAGAAAGAGAAGAAGAGACGGAGGAGAGGAGATGCTACAGGCGGAGGAGTCGGCGCGTATAGCCGGTGGAGCTCGTCGTCGCCTGAGTCGCGGGATCGAGGTAGGAGATCTTCCCCTTCTCTTTTCTTCCGTATTTGTTTCCCGACGAGGTCGACGAGCGAGGATCAGCCGAGCCCGAATGGTGGCGATCGGCCATGCCGCGAGCGACCAGTCGCGGGCGGCCATGTCGCGCGCAGGCCGGCGGCCACCATTCGGTGGGAGTTGGGTCGGATCGGTTGCAGAGGTCGAGGGGAGGGCTGGGGTCGTGGAGTCGTCGGTCGCCGACGGGTAGCCGGCTGGCCGAGAGGAGGAGATGGGTCTGCGGGTGATCGGAGGAGAAGAGGGAGATCGGGAGAAGAAGAAGAAGAAGAAGAAGAAGAAGAAGAAGAAGAAGAGAGAGAGGTGGTGGTTGTCCCACCGGCGCCGGGAGCCGCGGGAGAGGCCCGACGAGGCCGACGAGACCGCCGGGGTGATCAGAGCAAGGAGGTGGCGTCGGGCGCAGGGGCAAGGTGGGGAGAGAGGGAGATGAGTGGGTGAGGAGGGATAAACAGTGTTGAGAGAATAGAACTGTATCGTATGAAATTAGGTTGATTTGTAAATTATTAGGGTATTTTTGTAGTTGATCGTAGAGTCGTCGTATCGAGTTGAGGTGAATACCAAAGTTTTAGATTTTTGTGTGCTGAACGAGATGGTGGTGTTGGATTTCAGATTGGAGATCGTTTGGTATGATTTTGATATTATTTTAGTATTCTACTGTTGTTTAGTAAGTGGGTGAAAATTGTGTTTGAAACTAATTTAGTTGGTGGGCCCCGAGTTGTTGGTTGCAGTTGAGGTGAGTATCAATCTTGATCGTTTTTGTGTGCTAAACGTAATGGTGGGATTGGTTTTTCGAGAAAATATTATTAGGATATTCTTTCAGTTGGTTAGTGGTTGAGGTTGTCAAGGTGTTTAAATAATAGGAAATTATGTCAGAGAATTTAGTTGATTGATTGGTGTAAAATAATTGTGTTTGGAGAATGGCTTGAGCATGAGTGTTTGGAGAGTGGCTTGAGCATGGGTGTTTGGAGAGTGGGTTGAGCATGAGTTGAGCCTGCAAGTCTATTGTTCCATGTCTGTTGTTGATTTATCGTCGGAGATAAATTTCGGAAATACCCTTGCTTTCGTTGTTTGCTTTACTTCTTGAAATTTATTGAACTCCTGTTGCACATTATTGTTGGACATGCCTTGTAGAGAAATTGCATGTGTTGCATTTTATTGGTGTTTATTCTTGATCATAGTATGTTATGTTAATCCTTTGGTGCCTTGGATTAGTCATCGGGTGCATTGTATCATGTGTTATATTTGACGTTGTTTACTTGTTTAGCATGTTCTTATCATGTTGATCATGTCATAATCATTTGGAGTTGTTGTGATATTGTTGATCATGATGTTTTATTATTATCTTGTTGATTATGTCATAATCACTTGGAGTTTTTGTTATATTGTTGATCATGGTGATATACCTTGTTGCACTCTTGGAGTCAAGTTGCATGGTCGTTGTCGATCTAGAGGCTACGGCTTCGGAGAGGACTTTGGTCTAGGACCATTTCAATGTGGTACCCCCTAGGGATGGGAGAGGGTTTGGATATTGACTAGTCACTTTGGGTATCTTCGGGTGTGGGGATGTCGGATACGACGTCCGTTGGGCTACCTACTTGGTAGGGGTAGTCGCGGGGATGTCGAATACGCTATCCGTCGGGCTACCTGCTTGATGGGGGTAGTCGTGTCACCGTTGGAGCGGACGGTTGATGCCACTCTACAGGTGGTAGAGTGCGGGGTTTTTATCCAATAGTCCACACGCTCGATAAATGGGCTTGGATAAGGGGTTTGAAAGTTTTTAAAAGTGGTATTCGTTATAATAATAATAGCTCATGATTAAAGTATTATTCATATCAAAAGTAGCATATTTTAAAAAAATTAAGTTTTTAATTTCGAAATGTAATCATAAAAAAATGATGTTGAGCGAATTAGTGATCATATGATGAAGGACCGAGATCGAACATCATTTTCATGACATACATGGATGGGAGAAGAAGACGACGCATCATAGCAGGCAGGAAAGGATGTGAGCGGTGGTGTAGTATTTTTTATTTAATTTAGGAGTATTTTTGGAATTTAATTTTTATTTTATTTTTATATTCATTAACCCTCATATTTTTAGAAATATATTTTAGGAGGGGTTTGAAATATTTACAAATCTCTTCTCCATAAATTTTTTTATATAAATTAATATTTTTGATATATATTATTTTTATATAAATAATTCAAATATTTTTTATACTTTTATATAAATAATCCAGATATTTTTTAACGATTGAGTATCATTAACCCAAATATTTTTTATATAAATTAATAATTTTGTATTTTATCTTATTTTTTTTAAACATGAAAAATACAGATAACAAATTTTTAGGAAATATAGTTTGCTGTTGTTTTTTTTTAGGAAAGGGTGAGTTTCGCTAAAAAATTCAAATAACAAGTTCCTAGGAGCAAGTGCTGTGGTGAGAGGTTGAGAAAGAGAAGAAGAGGCGGAGGAGAGGAGATGCTGCAGGCGGAGGAGTCGGCGCGTGTAGCCGGTGGAGCTCGTCGTCGCCGGAGTAGCCGGCTGGCCGAGAGGAGGAGATGGGTCTGCGGGTGATCGGAGGAGAGAAGAAGGGGAAGGAGAGAGAGAGGTGGTGGTTGTCCCGCTGGAGCCGGGAGCCGCGGGAGAGGCCCGACGAGGCCGACGAGACCGCCGTGGTGATCGCCGGCGTCCGGGAGGTTGGTCGGTGTGGGTTCGAGCGGAGCAGGGAGGTGGCGTCGGGCGCAGGGGCAAGGGGGGGGGGAGAGGGAGACGAGTGGGTGAGGAGGGATAAACAGTGTTGAGAGAATAGAATTGTATCGTATGAAATTGGGTTGATTTGTAAATTATTAGGATATTTTTGTAGTTGATCGTAAAGTCGTCGGATCGAGTTGAGGTGAATACCAAAGTAGTAGATTTTCGCATGCTGAACGAGATGGTGGTGTCGGATTTCAGATTGGAGATCGTTTGATATGATTTTAATATATTTCAGTATTTTGCTATTGTTTAGTAGGTGAGTGAAAATTATGTTTGAAATTAATTTATTTTGTGGGCCCCGAGTTGTCGGTTGAAGTTGAGGTAAATAGTAAAAATCTTGATCATTTTCGCGTGCTGAACACGATGATGGTGTCGGATTTCAGATTGGAGATCGTTTGATATGATTTTAATATATTTCAGTATTTTGTTAAATCTTGTATTTGATCGGACCAATGAATTGTAATTATTGGTTTTTATGTTGTTGTTTTATTATATGTTATGAGTTGTGGCTTTTCCTTCCGCTGCGCGGTGTTCGAGTCATCGTCGCTTCCCGGGCCGGGGGACCAGGGCGCGACATGAAACATGGCTAAAACCTAAACCAAGTACAGTGAAAAACTATTAGTAGTATAATTGCACACGGGTATAATTGTTTTTGCAAAGTTCCACAGCGTCCCTAATCAAGATTGCATCGTTCTTGAAAATAATTTGATTTCTCGTGATCCAAAGGCTCTAGCACCAGATCATTGCTAAGCATCTACGCTTGTCACTCCATCTAGATCTTTCGATTCTCGGTATAGGTGGTGCATCATTAATCCCTAATCGAGATTGCGCCGTTCCTGAAAATAATTTGATTTCTCGTGATCCAAAGGCTCTAGCACGAGATCATTGCTAAGCATCTATGCTTGCCACTCCATCTAGATCTTTCGATTCTCGGTATAGGTGGTGCATCATTCGTCCCTAATCGAGATCGCGTCGTTCCTGAAAATAATTTGATTTCTCTTGATCCAAAGGCTCTAGCACCAGATCATTGCTAAGCATCTACTCTTGCCACTCCACCTAGATCTCTCGATTCTCGGTATAGGTGGTGCATCATTTATAAGTGCCTAATTTGTTATCTGTCTCCAACCACTCATCGTCAACGAGCAATGTTTAAACAGTACTGATATGACTCTCCCACATCGCAATCTAGTTTTGGTCTGCTGACGACCTCGGAGGACAATCCAAAATAGGACCTTTATCTTCAAGGGTAGTTGCCCTCGCCACACAAATGAGTTCAGAGAGAAATTGACCCCATGATCCAGAAGGATTTTGTAGAGCGAAGAAGTCGAGTATATTCCATTTCCTTCCCACCTCCATCGCACCACATCGTCCTCGGAGCTGTGGAAGACCGAGGGTAGCCTGCTTAGCAAATCTAGAACTGCTCTATCCTCCACTTGTCGTTGTTGATAGCATTATTTCTATTAGTTACATGATTAGATATTGTGCTCTTAGAAGGAACTCCAATACAGAACTTTTACGGGTTCCCAAGGTGACTAAAGGACTCAGAAGAATTTGGGTATCTAAGGTACTGTTTAGTTAGCAAAAATTATTTTCTGATTTGATTTCAGAGAAACTGTAAACTTGGTTTCGATTTCTAGTTTTCAATTTTCTGAAAACGCTTTTAGTTAATGAAAATAACATCAGTTCTAGATAGTTGTAACTAGTGAATATTTATTTGGTTATAAAAATTAATATTAATTTTTGTTGAACATTTTTAGTATTAATTAAATATTTAGTTAACTTATAAAATTAATATTTGCTAATATGATTATAAAATATTTGTAAGATTTAATTAATTAAAATTATTGATAATTTAATATTTTTTGTTCAATTAAATATAAAAATTAATTAATGATTATTATAAAATTTCAAAAAAATTTCAATGGTCTAAAATTAGTTTTGATTAAATTATAAATAGATTAACTTTAAAAAATTGAATAATTTTAAAATTTGAGTTTGAGTCAATTAGATATAAATTGATTTAATTAATTTATAAATTTAAGATAATAAAATTTGAATTGAAAATGATGGTTTTATTTTTTATTTTTAAAAATTAAATATAGTTTGATTTATTTTTAAATTAATTAATTTTATAAAAAATATATATTTATAATTATAAAGTTGCAACAGTATTTTGATAACGAAATCGATGGTCTCGAAATCATAGAAAACAATATTATGATGATTTTATTTTTATTAAGAAAATTAATTTTGTTTTCATTGTGGTTTAGATTCAATTTTATGAAAATACTGAACCAAACACGTTTTCGTAAGCAGTTTTAATTTTAGTGAAATCGAAATCATGAAAATAGACTTGATTTCGCTAACCAAATTATTTGGATTGAGGATTATCGAAGACAATGATGAGGCAATAGCTTTACTGATGGAAGAATTGACAATTCGACCCTTCGAATATTATGAATATTATCCTGAGGCCAGGATGTTCTTCCCAGTAAGTACTCAATTAAATTGGGACAACCCAAATGACCATAACGCAAATGAAAGAAGGATGGATTTCGTGGCAAGACTAAGCACAGTCAGAAATGAAGCTTGGGCTTTACAAGATCAAACCCAATGGACTGATGATGAGGATGGGAAGAGTTTGGGAGGAATTTAAAATATCCTGTTTGGATAATTTTTTTTAAAGGGTTTGGAGGGGTTTCAAATCCCTCCAAACCTCTCATAATATCTATTTTCAAAACCTAAATTAAAAAATTATTATTCTAAACGAGGGTATAATGATCTGCCAAATTCTTTCAAACTCCTCCAAACCCCTTACGAAGTTTACCCAATCAAAGGTTTTAAAACTCTTTCAAAAATCTCCAAACTCCTCCCATTTCAAAAACCTTCAGAAACTTTCAAATTCATCCCCTTCAAATTCTTTGCTCAAAATTATCCAAACATAATGTAAAATTTACTCTTCTCCACGTGTAGATGGACGCTTCTCATCTAGCAAGACTAGCCGACAAAGAGTACGTGAATCTCGGTCAAAACACTATGATATATATGAAAGTGTTTTGCGGAAACAATTTGTAAAATGCTTTTTCGAACGACTAAATTACTTTGGCTTGATAAACTCGATTCATTAATCAAATAATCTCACCAACAATAAAGCACATAAATTTTTTTATAAAAACGATCTAAAAATTGGAAGCAGCGGCTCGGCTTATCATCTTGCCTTATGTAAAGATTTTGCTCACAACTAGGCCTAAGGCATCTAATAAATTATTATTAAATATTAATATTTAAATTTATAATATAGCTCCGAGTTTCGAGTCCGTCCACCTCCTCTCTCTCTTTTTTACGAATAAAACTTGTATGAGCAGCATGCTCATACGAGTTTATATGAGCAAGTCGCTCATCTTCCGTCACCTCATCTATTACGCATCTTGATGCATTTTTTTAGATGGATTTCAAGATTTGAGATGCGTAATGGATGATGCAATATTCATTACGCATCTTGATGCATTTTTTTATTGCATCAAGATACGTGACGAATGAGGTGGCGGAAGATGAGCGGCCTCTTCATATAAAGTTTTATTCCTTTTTTTTTTTTACCGCCTACAGACTGTAAAGTGTAAACACAGTTTGTGAAATTCGAACTCCCCACCGCCTGTTGCGCCTTCCTGTCTATTTGGCAACCAACCGTTGGCTCTTCTTTCACAGTGCATCGATGAATTCCACAACCACAACTACCCACAAACTAGCCGTTACGCTTTACCTTGACGACTTTATATACCTCGTTTAGCTTCATCCTCCCTCCTCTTCTTCGTCTTCATCTAATCGTATCGTCATCGTCCGCAACAACCAACACCGAGAAAGATGCGTGAGATTCTTCACATCCAGTGGGGGGCAATGCGGGAACCAGATCGGGGCCAAGTTCTGGGAGGTGGTGTGCGTGGAGCACGGCATCGACGCCACCGGCCGCTACTGCGGCGACTCCGACCTGCAGCTGGAGCGCGTAAACGTGTACTACAATGAGGCCAACTGCGGCCGATTCGTCCCCCGTGCCGTCCTCATGGATCTCGAGCCCGGCACTATGGACAGCGTCCGCTCCGGCCCCTACGGTCAGATCTTCCGTCCTGATAATTTCTTCGGCCAATCCGGCGCCGGCAACAACTGGGCCAAGGGCCACTACACCGAGGGCGCCGAGCTTATTGACTCCGTCCTCGACGTCGTCCGCAAGGAAGCTGAGAACTGTGACTGCCTGCAAGGTATTCGATGGAATGCTTGTTAGAATGTTTCTTCCCTTTCTCTCTCCAAAAACAATCGCATGACCACGGACTGTTGATTGCTGCAGGCTTCCAGGTTTGTCATTCCTTGGGTGGAGGAACAGGGTCGGGCATGGGAACGCTACTGATCTCAAAGATCAGGGAGGAGTACCCTGATCGCATGCTGCTCACCTTCTCCGTCTTCCCCTCTCCTAAGGTCTCCGACACCGTCGTTGAGCCCTACAACGCTACCCTCTCCGTTCACCAGCTCGTCGAGAATGCCGACGAGTGCATGGTTCTCGACAACGAAGCTCTCTACGATATCTGCTTCAGAACCCTCAAACTCACCACGCCCAGCTGTAAGCAAACCCCTGTCCCGTCAAATAGGTTATGGGAAGTACCAATATGTGCGTGATTAGCGAATTCATTTTGATCTCTCTGTGAACATTCATCGACATTCATGGGGAACTCGACTTCCATCCAGGAGATGTTCCACCGGGTGAGCGAGCAGTTCACGGCCATGTTCAGGAGGAAGGCCTTCTTGCACTGGTACACGGGGGAGGGGATGGACGAGATGGAGTTCACGGAGGCGAAGAGCAACATGAACGACCTGGTGGCGGAGTACCAGCAGTATCAGGACGCTACGGCGGATGTGGAGGAAGATTACGAGGAAGAAGAGGAAGCGGAAGAAATGTGAAGCGACGCGGATGTTCTGCAACTTCCAGTTGCCAGTTCATTCTGAATCGTGCGCTTGCTCGTAGTGCTTTCATTGCGACTAATCTTTTAGTTTTAGATCTGAAGTTAATTATGGGAAAATATCATTGACTATAGTCACCCATTGCCTGAACATTTTGTATGGGAAAATATTATCTATTGCTCTTCAGTAATTCTCTGAAGCACAAAAACCATTGCGTTGTAGTACTACAAGTCTACAATCATCTCATTTGGGATCGCACTAGTGAAATTGTTGCCAATCAAATGTAGAATTCATGACGAATTGAGGAGCACGTAGTGAGGTTGCCTCCCCTCCCATTCTCCTCCAATAACTCCAAACCAAACAGAGCGAGGGCAAATTTGGTATATTATATAGTACATTTTTTTACCATACATTATACAGTATTATTGACTAATTTGTATAGTACTATTACTATTATTATATTGCTTTGGTGCAGGCATATATAATTATTTAGTATTTTAATTAATAAAATATATTTTAACATATTAGTATTTTAATTAATAAAATAATATTTTACAAAAGAGGTGTTATAGTTTTAAAAAATATTTTTTATTAAAATCTTTCATAGTTTTTTAATTTAAATTTAGTTTTATAGAATATTCTTGCCTAAGAGTCAGGATCTTCCAATTTGGTGTGTCTCCGTGTTCGGTTCAACACTGGTGGGTGGACCTACAAAAGACACTCCGACGCCCAAGTTAGGATGACTCCAAGATAAAGATTTTTGAAATTGAAACTTAGGGTTATCTGGATACGTTGCGTCTATATATATTGCAAGGCTAAAGAGGAGTCGAGCTGCCATAAGTGGCTTGTGTGTTACTTCTGGCAAGCATGTGGCGACTCTTCGTGTTACTTTGGAGTACGTCATATCAATATTTTTGTTGTGTTTTAACATGCATCTTTTTGGCTTCCACGCTTAGTATGACAGTTTCACTAGTGGAGATCTTCTCACCCTGCGTGGCGATTGTTGATTGGTCTTCGCCTCGATTTTTGGGGAGACATCATGGTGAAAAAAATACGCTTAACTACTTATGTGATGGAGGGAGTTTATAGGGAGCCGTCGATCGCTGAGCTAGTCAGTGTAGATTTAATTTTCTTTTCTGACAGGGAAGCGAGGTCTATAAAAGGAGCCTTTCCTTCCTTGTTTGCGAGTTTTCGTGCGCTTCCTTGGCCTTCGTCTATGGCAAGCTTCAATGGTGTTTAACTCGTTTCTCTTCACCAATATGCTTCCCAGCCTCGAGTTCTAGTGTTCGTCGTTGACTTTGGGTTTACTATCTTTTCGCATGAGCTGTTTCATCTCTTCTTTGTGGTTCACGTATGCGTACCTTGTTTTTGAATGTTCCACGTATGCGCTCTTGTTTGGTGGAGATGCAGGAGAGGACCGCCGGGGATAAGGGAAAGAATTTGCTGGCGGATGAGTTTTGAGGCCTATAAGGGCTTCATAGTGCCCCAGGAGCGAGGGTGGAGGCTATCGACTCATCGGCCTCTTTAGATTCTCTAGTCCTCCTTGGTTCGCTGGCGGGGCATCGGAAGAGGGCTGGATATTCCGGAGAACACCTTCTTGCAAGGTCAAATGACTATCCTGAGGGGAATGAGTCTCTACTCCCGGAGGCGGAGGTGGCGACCAACACATCGGCAGGGGTTCGGCGCCACATTTTTATTTTAGGAACCAATTGGTCTTTTCAGACGGGATGTACTTTTGGGAGCACATCCGGCTTTCGCTGGGCAAGTTGCAGGAGATCTTGCAAAGAGAGCATGAAGAACTCGCGGCATGCAAGCTCAAGATGATGGAGATGGAGAGGGCCTTGGAGGCAAAGGCCGAAGAAGTCACTTGCTTAAGCGCAGTCATTTCTGAGTCTACCGCCTAGGTTGCAGATTTGGAATGCAAGGCCAGGGCGGATTTAGAGATGGTCTACTTGGACATTTCTGTGGTGGTGACGGCGAAGTCCCTTCTGAAGGCTGAGGTAAAGGAAGCGAATGTTGAGGCTGCAAGGTGCAATCTAGTTAAGGAGTCCCTCGATGAGGAGGTGAAGTGTCACCGAGATAATGCCCTCGCCATATATATAGAGGGTTTTGAGAGAGCTTTTGAACAAGCCAAGCTTCTGGCTCCTAGTGCTGATCTTTCAGTGATGGACCTCCTTAAGGAAGTTAAGGATAGCACCCTGGTGAATCCTAAGGCCGAGAGAGAGTTTTCTTGGTCGCTTAGAGGGGATCTCCTGGCCAATGCCTGTTTTCTCCCATAGGATTCCTTACAATGGAAAAGGACGCTCCTGCTGCCTGTGCCAAGGCAGACGCAGCTTCTTCTCAGCAACTCCTTTAAATTTTCTTCTGTTGTCTGCATGGGGACTTCTGATCCTTTCTGAGCTTATTTGTGTTGTTTCATAAATCTATTTTTCTTAATATTTTATGAAGGGAATGTCATTGCCCCATTTTTTGGGGCTCTGACTCAGAGTTTAAACCATCTGGTTTCGGATTGAAACCTCCTAGTTGAGTCATAATGAAAGGTTTAATTGTGTGGGGTCTGCTTATGGTTGAACCTTCTGAAATCTGGTTCATGGTTGATCATCCCAAAGTCTAGTTCATGGTTGAACCTTCTGAAATTTGGTTCATGATTGAGTCTTACGAGATCTGGTTCATGGTTGAATCTTCTAAGATCCGGTTCATGGTTGAACCTTCTGAGATCTGGTTCACTGTTGAACCTTGTTAAGTGTGTAATAGCTCCTTTGGTCGATCCTGCCAAAAGGTGCACGTTGAGGCCATGTGCAAGGCATCATTTAGAGGTCATGGCAAAAAGTATTTGGTGTGAGGAAGCAGGTACTCAGGGATTTAGACCAAGATCGCTAGGGAGTGTAAGGCAGAATCGTGCGCGAGGAGTTATGCAGGGGCGCTGTGGCCGGATGTGTTGGCGTAGTAGCCAAAGACCGCTCTCGGGGGTTTGGGCCGAGCTCGCCGAGGAGCGTAAGACGAAAACACACACGAGGAGTCATATGAAGGCGTTGGGGCCGAATATGTTGGCGTGATAGCCTGAGACCGCACTCGCGGGTTCGGGCCGAGCTCGTCGAGGAGCGTAAGGCATAACCTCACGCGAGGAGTCGTATGAGGGCGCTGAAGCTAAATGTGTTGGCGTGGTAGCTAGAGACCGCACTCGGGGGGTTCGAACCGAGCTCGCCGAGGAGCATAAGGCGGAACTGCATGCGAGGAGTCATATGAGGGTGCAGAGGCCGAATGTGTTGGCGTGGTAGCCGAAGACCGCACTCGGGGATTCAGGTTGAGCTCGCCGAGGAGCGTAAGGTGGAACTGTACGCGAGAGTCGTATGAGGGTGTTGAAGCCGAATTTGTTGGCGTGATAGCCAGAGACCGCACTTGGGGGGTTATTGTCGAGCTCGCCGAGGAGCATAAGACGGAACCGCACGCGAGGAGTCGTATGAGGGTGCTGAGGCCGAATGTGTTGGCATGATAGCAGAGACCTCACTCGAGGGTTCGAGCCGAGCTCGCCGAGGAGCATAAGGCGGAACTGCATACGAGGAGTCGTATGAGGGTTCTATGGCCGAATGTGTAGACGTGATGGCCATAGACCGCATTCGATGAAAACTGAGCTCGCGAGGAGTGTGCATTGGGTCATTGTGGGTGTGGGAGCCCGAGATAGGCGCTTAGGCCGATGAGCCATATTGGTGAAAACCAGGTTCTGGTCGCTGCGTGTAGAGTTTAGGCTTCTAGAGCCGAACACCGTAAGCTTGAAGATGGATGATGTGATCTTGTTGGCTTTAGGTTTTCAACCTTAGCCTTAATCTCGATCTTAATAGTTTTGATGATTACAAACATGGAACTAATGATTTCATTGAGAATATGTTTTAGGTTCCATATCATTAGCGTTCGATGTCCTCGATCGGAAAAATTGAAGAAAATGATAAATCAAAAGGACATTGATCGTCGCGCTCGGGTTTGTCGCGAAGTTTCTCGAAGATCGATGAGTGCACTCAAGTCGCTTGGATGAGTCCAAAGATCAAGTCAAAAGCTCTCCAAGATAATGCTCGTTGAAAGCCGGAACTCGGAAAAGAAGCATGGAAGAAATAGGCTGAAGAAGTAACATTCAGCCTAGGTTCGGTCGACCGACCGAAGGTAAAAAAGTTAGTAGAGCTACTTCGGTCGACCGAGTGGTCAACTGATGGAAGCCCAAAATGGGCAGTAGCTCGGGCGGTCAACCAGTCAATCGACCGACCTGCTAATACCCATGATGCAAGATCGCGTCGGTCGACCAATGGGTCGACCGAATGGTGAAAGAATCGGGCCGAGGTTGGCGATCGACCAATCGGTCGATCAACCTGCATATGGGCGCGACGCAATACCGCATTGGTCGACCGACGGGTCAACCGAAGATCACGAATCGCGCAATTTGCGTCTGGCGGTCGACCAGTCGGTCGACCGACCACAAGGTAAACAGAAGCGGTCGAATAACCGGTCGACCGATGCTTCGATCAGCGCTTCGACCGGCGGCCTGTAACAGATAGTTTTCTATCTGTTGAACGTCGTTTCTTCACCTGGGTATAAAAAAACCCAGGTATGATTTTTACAGAGTTTATTGAGCATTTAAAGGGGAGTTTAAAGCCTTCCAAGTGATTAATTAAAAGCGCGCCCAACTCTCTGTCGAGTTCATTCTTCAAGCGCCAGCTGTGGCTCAACTCGAGTTTTTGATCAAGCTACCTCCTGACAAGTTGAAGAAGCCAAAGGCTTGCAAAAGAGCTCTTAAATTTGATTTTATTCTTTAGCTCTTTGATTGTATTTTATCTATTTATTTAAACCTTGTTTAAATTGTGCGTTTGTAGAAGACCGGGTGTTTGGTCTTCTGTGTGAAGTGGTATCCTTGGTGTAGAAGGAGTAAAGCCACTTGTGTAAGCATAAACTTAGTGTTTACTAGGATTAGTTTAGTTGTCCCTTAGGGTTGAGGTGGGATAAGTGCTCTCGACAAGAAGGCGGAGACTTCCGGGTGTGGAAGTACCTTAGGTCGAGAGTAAGACTTTTCGGTGAAAAGTCCTCGTGTATTAGGGAAACTCAAATTAATCTAGTAAAACTAGTTTGGAAATCCTAAGCGGGGTGCTTAGGTAGTAGAGTAGGCATTGAGGCCGAACCACTATAAATCTCTTGTGTTTGCATTGCTCTTGTTGTTTGCGCTTATTTGCTCTATCATTTATCTTGCTTCTGCATTCAATTGTAAATTGCCTAAACAATCTAAAGAAATGATTAAAAATGAATTTAGGCTAATCATATAGTAAACACACTATTCACCCCCCTCTAGTGTAGCCATTTCTCCATCAATTGGTATCAGAGCGGGTCGTGGATTGAGATTTCACCATCTCGTCTACATCTTGCCTCGATCCGAAAAAAATGGCACTAGAGAGTTTAGCATGTGCCCTACCTAGGTTTGATGAAGAAAACTTTGGTGTTTGGAAAAGTAGGATGTATACCTTTCTCAAAACACAAATTTTAGATCTATTAGGCATGCTAAAGAATGAATATGTTGAGCCCACCATTGACTTAAATGATTGGACTCAAGAACAAATTAAATTATTTGAATTGAATGCTAAGACAACGCATATCCTATATTGTTCATTTTCAAATAAAATTCTTGAAAAGATTATGCATTGTTCTTCTACTTTTAATATTTGGGCAACATTAAATATGTTATATGACTATGCTAAAACCGAAGAACTTAATACTTTTGTTGAGGGTGGTGATGACAATGGTCATCCCCCTAGTACTAATCTTGGTTTTGGTGCCCAAAGCATTTCTAGCCAAAGAAGCACAAGCAATAATCGGAAACGGAAACTTAGGTGCTTCCTTTGCCAAGAGAAGGGACACAAGAAGAAGATTGTCCACTCTTGAAGAAGAAATCCAAAAAGAAGCGTGCTTCCTCATCCACATCTCAAACAAGTGAAGCCTCTTCTAGACATGACGATGAAGCTACATCAAACGTTTGCTTCATGGGTCTTCGAGATGAGGTATATTCACCATCTTCTAGTCATGTTCAAAATGTTAATGATAGTGATTCTGGTAGCTCTAAATCCCTTGACATGTCTTATGAAGAACTACTAGAAGAAAACAAGAAAATGTATGCCATCCTTGTAAAAAAGAACAAAGAAAATAAGAAATTGAAGAAAGAAAACTTAAATCTTAGTTCTCAATTGCATGAATGCAAATTAGAAAATGAGAAAATGAAATCTAGTTCTTTTAATTCTTGCCATGATGATATGAAACTTGAAATTAAAAATTTGAAACATAGAAATGAAGAATTAGAAATTGAGATTGATGAGTTGTTAACTAAGATTTCAAAAATTATAAAATGAGAATGAAAACACAAAAAATAATGTGAATCACAATGGTAAGGAGTGTACAAGCAATTTCAAATTTGAGCATGATATTTTGAAAAATAAAAATTGCTTGTTGGAATCTCAAATTCAAGCTTTACACAAATCCATCAATGACTTAAAAAATGAGGTTGTTCTCGTGAGTAAGAAAACTAGTAATGTATCAAATGCTTCATCTTTTAAGAGTCCTAGAAATCAAAATGTTTCATTTAAGAAATTTCTAAACAAGAATGCTCATGCTCATAATAGTTCATATGTTAAGCATTCTAACCTTAAACCTCATACCCATAGCAAAAATAAAAAGAAATTTAATGGACATTATTTTTGTTGTGGTGTTTATGGCCATGCAATCTATGATTGCGCATTCAAGAAGAATCCAAGTGTTGTTAAGACACTTTGGATACCTAGGCCAACTAACCCCCAAGGACCCAAAGCCATTTAGGTACCAAAAGTTTCATCTTCTTTTGTAGGGGGAGCCACCACACAAGGGTAGAGAGAAGTGAAGAGTTGAAGTTGACCATGGACTTAAGTGAAGACTCATCCCTACATGGTTGCAACTTCAAGGTCTTCATCTACACTAGATGCCTATGGTAAAATTGGCATCAAATATTCTGGTATCATCTCCTATATCCCTTTGTTTATCTAAGTTGGAGTTTAATATATGCTTAAAATTGATTGATTTTTCCTGCTCTTAACATCTTTCAAAAATGTTTTTGATTTTGATTTCCCGATCTCTTCGGAGACCCCAGCGGCCTGTAATGGGCCTAAGCGACCTTGCGATTTTGAATCATAGGCTTATTGTGGCCTTTCGGTTTTCAACCAATAGGAAGGGTTGGAAATCATGTTTTCACCGACATTATATTTATGATCTCTTGAAAGTTCGTTTTGGATTCATGACAACATATTTTGAAACGAATTCAAACTATTTAGCAAAGTAAGTCTTGAGATCGATACTTGAGTTTCTCTTTGCTATCTAGTATGATAACTTGTTAGTAGTTACATTTCTATTATATTATTAATGAATATTGCTTGCAAGTTATCAAAAATGTGATTGAAAGCTAGTAGAGCCAAATTGAAAGGAAAATGAAAATTTTGAAAAATTCTCAAGGGTGAGGTATGAGTTCAATTTTGCAAAAATATTTGTGTAATAATTGATTATTCATTATTAATGAAGTCTCTATGCTCATGATTGCTTTTGCTTGATAAATGTATGAAAATTCATAAGTAAGTTAATGTTTGATAACTTAGGCAATTTCATACGTTGATTGGATGAAAATTGCTCTAGGTTAAAATTTTCATTAGAGACCTCATTTTCTATGGTTGAAAAACATGTTTTGAATAGACACATCATATGAGTCTAGATTGCTACACTTTGTATCATATGAACACTCAAAACTAGATTAGTCCATAAGACTCAAAATTGGAAACAATTGATCTAAGTCAACATTTTGACTTAGAAATCTCCTTTTGAGTTTGAATTTTCACAAACATGTTTAAATTTACTCATGTTAAATATCCAAGTGTCTAAGTTAGAGAAAACATGAGTAGATAGCCAAATTTGATTATTAACACTTTCATGGCTTCAAGCTTATTTTGATTAAAATTGTGCTAAGCTCATAACATGACTAATTAATTTAAATTTCACTTCAAATTTGATAAAACAAGTGTTAAATGATCATATCTTGATATCTAGAAGATTTGAGTAAAATCAGAAATCGGTGGTTAAATAACACATATTTACAAAAATGCCACTGGGATATTGTAGGATTTTAGAAAATTGTAAGAATATCCTTTTTGAGTGATTCTTGATTCTTTAGAATCCTCATAGGGTCAAATTTATGTAGAAAAAGTTTCACAAAATTCGGATGATCACACCCTGTAGAAAAAGTTGTATATCCTCTTTATGATGCAAGAAACTCCAGAACCTGAAATCCAAAGAAATCCTAAAAAAACCAAAAACTAGGTTCTGGTAACAGGTTTGGTCGAATCTCGCCCGATCCTTGGTCGACTCACGGTCGCCCGAGGATCGATCGAAAGTGTTCTCAAAAGTTTCCAGAACTCAGTCCACCGACCCGCGACCGATCCTCGATCGGTCGAAGATCGATCGACGATCGACCAGATCACCCAATGGATTTAAATAGATCTGTTGAATGGCTCTTTTGAGCCTCTACCTTTGGGATATTTGTAAATAGATCCCAAACTTGCCTTCCCATCCATCTAATGCTTCATTGAGCCATTCCGACATATTTGCTAAGACTTCGTAAGCTATTCTTTGAGCAAACTCTAGTTCTCATGCAAAAACCATGATTTTGCCTTCACACTTCATCGATTCATCTTCAAGGCATCAAGAGGAACTAGGATTTGGTTGTTGGAGCTAAGTATTGTTTTGATTGTTCATTTGATCCATTTACTTGTGTATTTTGTTGTTTATTTTCTTGTATGTGAGTTTGTGATTGACCTAGTGCTGTAGGTCTTTAGTTTGGTGGTTGCCTTGGTGTTGAGGCTTAAATCCACCTAGGATTAGTTGTGTTGTCCTTAGGGTTTAGGTGTGAGCATGCTCTCGGTAGGAAGGCCAGAGACTTTCGGGTGTGGAAGTTCCTTCGGTGTGAGAGCGAAGACTTTTCGGCGAACACTTTAATCTAATTAACTATAGTTGAAAATCCTAAGCGGGGTGCTTGGGTAGTGGAGTAAGCATTGGGGCCGAACCACTACAAATTCATGTATTAGCATTATTTTTAGGGATAATAGACTAAAAAACTATAAAGTTTACAGAAATTTTACGTTCTACTCGTGTTTGTAAAATTCGCCTATAAATGCACAACCTTTACATTTGTTTATGTCATCTACCAAATCGTCAAGCGTCGTCTCAACTTAGCTGACATGGAGGAAAACGGCGCTTGCGTGGCTTGACGGCTTCATACATGGCCTTCCTAGTTGTGAGCCCGTTATTAAGAAAGAATATATATGATCCCACATATTTTTCTCTTTCTTCTCTTCTTCTTTCCCACTTCTTCTTCTTCCACCGCCAATACCACCTTACACCGCTACCTCCTGCACCTTGGAACCCAGCCACGCGTCGTCCATCACCACCATGTTGGGCGAGAACTCGCTCCTCCTGATGTGCAGCACCTGCCACAAGCGCTTGCACGTCGCGAGTACCACCTCGTCATCGATAGCTTCTTCTCCATCATGTTCCCTTGTTTCCTCTCCTTCACCACCTACGGCCACGCCGTCCAGGTAACAAAACATATCTACCCACTTGGCTCTCTTGCATGCTCGTTGCTGCTTTTGACGGAGGGTTCTCCTCTCTTTTCTTCTTAGAGGAAGAGCCCTGCATTGACGGAGAGAGAGCTAGCTTTTATCCAGAGGCCACAATAATGGCAAACTAAAACAGGCCCTGCGGGCAATGTCAACCCTCCGATTACCATCCCATGCCTCTCTCTAATTTATCTCGCGCATTTAATTCATCGTAGGTATAAAACATAGCATATTTCTACAGGGAGCGTACTGTCTCACCTCCCTCTCTCCTCCCACCTTCACTGGTATAAAGCGAGCCAAACAAAGGATGGCCTTCCAGTACGTGAAGCATCATCAACTATGGCACCATCTCCCCCATCGGTGTCCCCCAGCGAGGCGACGACCTCCAGCATGACCTCGACCATCTCCGCATCCTCCGCGGCAAACCTCGACCAACTACGATCGCCACTAGCTTGCTCAACTGCTTCCTCGCGTTACGTGACTTGGGAGGCGGTGAGGAACTACTGTAGGGCGAGGGTCGCAGAGCCGAAGAATCCATGGATGTCAGCAAAGCGGAGGAAGTCGTCGAGGAGAGGGTGGGTGGAAGGAGCTACTGCAGCTACCGACCCCAACGGTGTTGCACATTCTCACGGCCACCATCGGCGTCCACTTCTTTCAACATGCCACTAGGATCGAGGCCGTCGTCCTCTACAGCCCTCAGATATTCAAGAACGTCGACTTAGTGACCAAGAACCAGTAGTTCCTCGTCGCTATTAACATCGACGGTGTCAAGACCGCGTTCATCTTGCTCGCTATCCTGCTCGTTGACAAGGTCGGGAGGAGAAAGCTATTCCTCTCTAGCATAACAGGGATGATAGGGATGATACTATCGCTCATAAGGCTGGGCGTTGTCCTCACCATGATCGAGCACTCGCAGCTGGCGATCAATAGAGTGATGAACTCCACCATGTCGATGTCCTTCGTCTGGCTCTACAAAGCCATCACCATCGGTGACGCCTTCTTCCTCTTCTCCGGTGTTGGGATCATTGCGTGGGGGTTCTATTTCTTGTGTTGCCCAAAATGGGAGGGAGTGTGTTGGAGGAGAAAATGGAGGAAGTGTTCTTGAAGCCCAAGGACAAGAAGCTACAGAATAACGAAGGAGTAGTATGACGTGGCAAAGGTTGACATGATAATCAATTTTCTTCGGGCCGGGGAAGACTTGATTGGATCCGAGAAGTCGGAGGAGGTGGGTGGTGAAGGTGGAGGAGGCAGTTAGGGGATTGGCTGGCAGTGGCTCAGAGGGCGGACAAGTGCGGATCGCAGCTATTGTGTGGCAGCAGATTAAGTGTGAAGTAGGAGGCGGCGACGGAGGAGAAGGATGGGAGGCAGTGGCGGTGGCTGCGGTGGCGGTGCAAGGTGGCAGTGGCGGTGGCAGAAGGAGTAGGGAAGAAGAAGAGAAGAGAGAGAAAAATATGTGGGACTATATATGTGTGTGTGTGTAATAACGGACCCACAAGTAGGCGGCCACCTATGAAGTTGTTAGTCACGTGAATGCCATTTTACTCCACGTCAGCTAAGTTGAGACGGCGCTTGACGATTTGGTAGATGACATAAATGGATGTAAAGGTTGTGCATTTATAGGCGAATTTTAAAAACACAGGTAGAACGTAAATTTTTTGCAAACATTGTGAGTTTTTAGTCTATTATCCCTTGTTTTTATTTGTGCTTGCTTATTTGCCATATTCACTTGCTTCTGTATTTAGTCTATGATTTGAGCATTAACCTAAGTAATCAAGAAATGATTAAAACCATATTTAGGTTAAGTTTTTTAGCGAACATACTATTCATCTCCCCCCCCCCTCTAGTGTAGACCATTCAACTTACATTTGGTATCAGAGCGCGTTGTAGATTGAGATTTCATCATCTCGTCTACATCTTGCCTAGATCCAGAGAATGGCAATTAAGAGTTTAGAATCTACACCTCTTAGGTTCGATGAATCGAACTTTGGTCTTTGGAAGTCTAGGATGTACACCTTCTTAAAGACGGGAGGTTTTGGTGTTTATAACATATTAAAATTAGAATAGAACCTAAGGTTGACATGCATGATTATGTGAACTTGGCAAGGAAATGTTTAAATTTAACAGAGATGCCATGAATTGCATATTTTGTGCCTTACCAAATAATATCTTTGAAAAAGTCATGCATTGTTCTACTACTATTGATTTATGGGCTTGCTTAAATAATTTATATGATTATGCCAAAATCGAAGAGATTGATATTTTTAATGAAAGTGGTGATGACAATGGTCACTCACCTACTACTAATCTTGGTTTTGATGCTCATAGTGCTTCTAGTCAAAGGAGCAATTCTAAGAGCCAGAAGAGAAATGTAATTTGCCACTTGTGTAAAGAAAAAGGACATGTGAAGAGGAATTTCCCTACCATGAAGAACAAGACAAAGAATACGTCAAATTCTTTCACATCATCATCTCATTCAAATGAAGCACCCTCTTGCCATGACTATAAAGTCACTTCAAAAGTTTGCCTCGTGGATGTTAATGATGAGGTACACTCTTCTCCTTCTAGTCATGTTAATGATAATGATAATATTAACTCATCCGGTTCTCATAATATGCCTTATGTTGAATTAGTAGATGAATATAAAAACATGTAAGACTTGCTTGTTAAAAAGGATAAAGAAAATAAGAAGTTGAAGAAAAAAACTTGAGTCTTAGCTCTCATCTACATGATGTCAAAGTAGAAAATGAAAAGTCAAAAATTAGTTCTTTTGATCCATGCCATGATGCCTTGATTATTGAAGTTAAGGATTTGAGAACTAAAGATGAAAATTGCATGTTGAAAACTAAATTACATGCATTGTAGAGTTCTATGAATGACTTGAAAAATGAGATTTTAATATTGAGTAGGAGAGTTAATGAACTTACTAATGTTTCTTCTCCTAAGAATTTTAGAAAAAAAAAGGTTGCACCTAAGAATGCTTATAATCATACACATGTTAGGCATTGTAGTTTTAAACCTCATAAAAAGAAGCAATTTAATGGGCATTGCTTTTGTTGTGGTGTTTATGAGCATGTTATCTATGATTGTGCTTACAAAATGAATCAAAGTGTTGTGAAGACACTTTAGGTACCTAAGCCCACTAACCCTCTAGGACCCAAAGCAGGGAACCAAAAGTTTCTTATTCTATTGAAGGGGGAGCTACCACACAAGGATAAGTGAGAAATGAAATAATGAAGTTGACCTTGGATTAAAATGAAAAATCTTCATGAGGTTGCAACTTCAAGTGATCTTCATGCCTAAGGTTGGCATCAAAAGTATTTTGGTATCATTCCTATCACTCTAATGTCTATATTAAAGTTGTAATTTTGATACATGATTGATTTTGGTTGATTTCCCCGCTCTTGATATGTTTTATTTTTGATTTTCGATCTCTTCGGAGACCTATGTAGCCTATAACTGACTCATGCGACCTTGCGGTTCTAAATCGTAGACTCATTGTGGTCTTTCGGTTTTCAACCAATGGGAAGGGTTGAAGATCTTATTTTTAAGTATTTCATAATTTGAGATCTCTTGATTCATTTTGGTATCATGATACTTGCCTTTTAAATGAATCTTTACTATATAGCTTGGTTGAGGTTTTTGAATGAAATCTTGCACATCCTTGCTATTTAGTATATTAGCTTGTTAGTTGATTTATGATTTCATTATGCTACTTATAAATCATACTTGCAAGTTGAGAAAAAGGTAAATTGGAAGGCTAAAAGAAAATGAAAATGAAAAAGGAAATTCTCAAGGAATCAGGTATGGTTTCCATTTTGGCAAAACTCTTGTTTAATACCTCAATATTCTTGACCAAATAGTTTCTCTATGCTCATGATTGATTATGCATGATAATTGATTGAAATCTCATGATATCTTGATTGAATGAAATTTGCTCTAGGTAGAAATTCATCTTAGCGACTTTATTTTGAGTTAAAACTTGATGAACATGTTTAAATTTACTCATGTTAGGTGTCCATGTGTCTAAGTTTGAAAAACCATGAGTAAAAGTTAAATTTTGATACTTAGCAATTTCATAATAACATGCTTATTTTTTAATGAAATTATGCTAGGGTAAATTTTTTACCAAATGACATTATTTTAATCTCAAACTTGATAAGCATGTTTTAAATCAACATATATTGGTGTCATGAAAGTTTGAATGAAAACTGAACATGATTTGAAAAATGACTGAAAATTACGAAAATACCATCGAATTGTAGAAATATTCAGTTATTTTTAGAAAAATGCAGTAAATTAATTTTTGGATGATTCTTGAAACTACATTTTCAATGAAAAATCTAGTTTCTTGTGTAAAATTTGATATGTATTTTTGAAGTTGGATTTTGAAACTTTAAAGTATTGTCCTTCCTAAGTGTTCATTTTTCGATATTTTAGATTTCATCAAAATTCTCAAATGAGACTTCAAGTATAATATCATAAAGTTTTGGTATCGTTCTCATTATTATTTGAGAAAAATTATTTCTAAAATTATTTTTGATATTTTGATCGATACTTGAAAATATCGATACTTGAGTTTATACATGATTTTCAGATTTGGATTTTAGTTATCATTCCTTGCTATCATGTATTGATTTGTCTCACAATGGATATATTGTTTTCATCCCTTGGGTTGGTTGACTTCACTTTCATGAAAACTTGTTTCAAGTCCCAACTTTGCCCTTTTTGATTGATGTCAAAAGGAGGAGAAAAATAGAGGTAAAGGGAAAAAAAATATAGGAAAGCTATGCATATAGATATGGGGAGTTTATTTTCATAGATATGCATGTTGATAGGGGAAAATATCCCATGATTGGCTTCCTTTATGCGTAAATGAAAATATTTTCTTAAGGTTGTTTGTCATCATCAAAAAGGAGGAGATTATTAGCCTAAGGTTTTCAACATTGATCTTAATCTCGATTTTGATGATAACAAACATGGAACTAATGTTTGAGTGAGAAATATTTTTAGGTTCCATGCTGGTTTACGCGAGCTGTCCGCGGTCGGAAAAATCGAAAGAATTAGAGAAATTGGAAGGACGGTCATCGATGCTCGGATTTTGTCAGGAAGTAAGAGTCTAGGCATAGGATGTCTAGCATGTGTTGTATATCCTCTTTATGGTGCAAGAAAACCCAAAACCCGGAATCCAAAGAAATTCGAAAAAACTAAAAACTAGGTTCTCGCCACAGTTCGGTGGAATCTCGGTCGATCCTCGGTCGACCGACGATCGCCCGAGGATCAACTGGAAGAGTTCTAGAAAGTTTTCGAAACTCAGTCGGCCAACTCGCGACCGATCTTCTGTCGACCAGATTGCCCAACTGATCTAAATATATCCGTTGAACGGCTCTTTTGAGCCTCTATCTTTGGGATCTTTATAAATATACCCCAAACTTGCCTTCCCAACCACCTAATGCTTCATTGAGCCATTCCTAAATATTTGCTAAGACTTTTTGAGCTATTCTTTGAGCAAACCCTAGTTCTCATGCAAAAACCATGATTTGGCCTTCACACTTCATTGATTCATCTTCAAGGCATCAAGAGGAACTAGGATTCAGTTGTTAGAGCTAAGTATTGTTTTGATTGTTCATTTGCTCCATTTACTTGTGTATTTTGTTGTAGTTCTTGAGTTTGGTGGTTGTCTTGGTGTTGAGGCTTAAATCCATCGGTGTAAACTTAGTTTGTTATGATTAGTTGTGTTGTCCTTAGGGTTGAGGTGGGAGAGTGCTCTTAGAAGGAAGGTGGGAGACTTTCGAGTGTGAAAGTGCCTTCGGTGTGAGAGCGGAGACTTTCTGGTGAAAAGGTCCTCATTGTAAAGGAAACACTTTAATCTAGTAAACTAGAGTTGGAAATCCTAAGCGGGGTACTTGGGTAGTGGAGTAGGCATTGGGACCGAACCACTATAAATTCATGTGTTAGCGTTGTTTTTATTTGTGCTTGCTTATTTTCTATATTCACTTGCTTCTAATGTAGGCCATTCGACTTATACTATTATTCACCCCTCCCCCCTCTAGTGTAGGTCATTCGACTTACATCTCTGAGATATGAAACTTTACTGCTAGATGAGAAGTAGATACGACAGCGGACAACCCCCAGAGTGTTTAAGGATGGTCGCCCTTGGATCATATGTTATGGGCTGGGTGTTGGCCCAAGGGTTACCCCTATGCCTCGATATCTATTTTAATGACAACAAACATGAAAATAATGTATTTATGGAGTTTTGAGTTCAGGTTGATGGTATGATACGCGTGCAAACTACGTTCGGAAAAATGCCAAGAAACATCAAAAATGACTCCGACGATGATCGCGTAGAATCCTAGGATTAGAAATAGAAATAATGTAATATGCATCTAGGAATTAATTCTAAACCTGATTGTAATAATTTCCAAGTCAAAACTCTGAGACGAAACTCGAAAACAAGCATCGTATGTCAAAACGGTGAAAAATCAGCATTTCTATGTTTTCGGCCGATGGCTGGTCGACTTGGCCATCATTCGGCCATCGACCGCTGGATGTCGAAAATGAACAAAAGGCCTCAGTTGATGGCCGGTCGATGGCTGGTCGCTCGGCCGGTCACCGACCCGGCAGCGCCAACGTGTGTTTTTCTACCCGTTGGATGACCTGTCCGAGTGAGGGGTTATAAATACCCCTTATAAACACTCACCTATCTTCTTCCACAGTTCTCCAAGCCTTCAAAAGAGATTTCTAAGCCCTCAAGAGTTGATTTCCACGCCCGAGCTTCGACGATTCATCTTCTACTCGGAGTGCTCTTCACTTCTCGACTCCGGCTACAAATCGAACCATTCGAGTTGAGAAGTTGGAGGCTTTGAAGGCTAAGAAAGGAGAACACACGCTTGGTTCATTTCCTTGCTCCTTTGGATCTTGTTTAGCTTGTGAGGTGTGCTAGGTAAACATCTTAGGGTTTCTTTGTAGATTTATGTTTTGCCTAAGTGAATAGGTGTTGAGGCTTTCTCAAATGGTTGAGAAATGAGTCCTCATTGTATTCAAAGGAAAACACTTAGTCTATAAAGAGGTTTGGTTAAAAATCCTTAGTATGGAGCCAAGGTAGTGGAGTAGGCGATTGGCCGAACCACTATAATCAATTATGTTTGTGTTGGCTTGATTACTTGCTTTCATTTAATATCTTTACTTGTCTAAGCATCATAATCAAAAGAACATCGATTTGGTTGTGAACATGTTTGAATCGAAAAGAATCAAGTTAAACCTAGTTTTAGCTAAACACTATTCACTTGTCCCCCCTCCCCCCTCCCCTACTAGTGTGGATATTTGAACAACACTGGGTATGTTGATGACGAGATACTACACATCGATCGTCTTCGCTTTAGGTCGAGAGTCCAACGTTGTCCTTAGCCATAGGGCTCCGCGGACATCGACTCTCTCTCTTGAGAAACCTATCATGTCTCCTTTGCAATGTGTGAGTGAGGCTTCGATCAACTACATCTTTTCAAAGATGGAGTGGAAAAGAATGTCAGCCGAGCTCCCTTGATCGACGAGGACCTTTTTGACAATGAAATTCTATGCAAATCACAGAAATAATGATTGGGCCATGTAGAATCTGATCAGTACCTTGGAAATTAGATTAGTAGAATGATATTACCCGAGTTCTGGGGATAGGTCGGCGCGGGTGAGTGACGTTGTCGACTGCCATGACTGCCCGAGGGATCATTTCTTGGACGAGCTTGACTCCCCACCTCCCGTGAATCCGCCTATGGTGTAGTTGGATTACCCCTCGGGGTTTGTTCGGTCGACTGCGCTCTTTTTGGAACCTCGGGGGAGGGGGGGGGGGGGGGGGTTGGCTTTGCCGCCAAAGCTCACGACTCCTTCTTCGACCTCTCTCCTTCTTGTAGCAAAGGTATTTGTCAAGGTGTCATGTGCGGACTAGATCTTCCAACTAATCTCCGACCATAACACACTCCTCGGACATGAAGTGTGTCCATAGGTGTCATGGCATGCATACTTCTTGTTCATGTCTACGTTGGGTGCAGGTTTTGTTTTCCTGCGTTGGCGGGATATTTGATGAGCTTTAAGTGATAGATGTCCCGGAGGATAATTTCTTTCTTGCCGTTGAGGGGAGTATATATGTCTTTTGAAGCGGGCGTTCGGGCGAGGTGGAGACCTTGGCCGTCTACCAATTCCTCGTTCATGTTGACTGTGGTCCTCAGCCATTTTATCTTCCTTTTTGGGCCTTTTATCTTCGATCGCAGCTTTGATGTTTTTCCAGTCGATCTTCTTTGCTTCTCTTTGATATTCCATCTTTATGAAACCTACCGCCCTTTCCTAGAACTCGACCATGTCTTTGGGTTCGACCAAGGCGATTTGGTCGGTGAAAGGCCCGGGCTTCGGCCCGTGTTGGATACAAAAAAGTTTGATTTGTGGATCAAGGTTGGGGATATAAGATGTTATGGCGTGGTACCTGTTCATGTACTCTCTTAGGGGCTAATGTTACCCCTGCCTGATGTAGTGCAGGGCTGCTCCTAGGAGCTAATGTTACCTCTGTTCAGGAAAGGTCGTCGAAGGAGTTGATCGATCCTAGCGGGAGGGACAAGAACCATAGTAGAGTAGCCTTCCCTAGGAAGATCGAAAAGGCTTGGCAAAGCGCAGAGTCGGTCGCCCCGTGATAGTACATCACGGTTTGAACCACCGTCAGAAGCAATGCGGGGTCACCGGTGCCATCGTAGGGTGTTAAAGTAGTGGATAGCTCACTTCTAGGCGGAAGGCGAGTTGCCATAATACGCTGGGCAAAGGGCCCTGTGTCGAGGGGAGAGACTACCTCGGTTCTTGGGACCCTAGGAGTTGTTCTTCTTCCGGTCGCGAAGTGCTAGAGGTTTCGTCTTGAAGGACAGAGACTGGCCTCCTTCTTTTTGAGTGGTTGGGCTTTGCATGCTCCGAACGAAAACATTCATGTTCAGCTAGGTGCTACCCCTGAGGCTGCGCCGGTAACTCGGCTTGTGTCGCTGGTTGTTGAGTCCTTTTTTGTGCTCCCTAGGAGCTATTGCTTATTTTCTTTTGTAAGCTACCCTCCATAGGTTTGTACGTGTAAATATCCCTTTGTGAGACTTTATGAATAAATAGGGTGTCTTTTGTCACTGAGTTTATCCCTGTTGTGCTCTCGTCGAGTTTGATTGGTTCCTTGGTTTGCTGAGGTATCGTTAACTGTATGTCTAGTTTAGAATAATATTTAAATTTGGGATTACCTATTTGGTAACTGTGAGTAAGGTGTTGAGGCCGTTGAGTCAGATTGGATGAAAGTACCGAGCTCTGATTGTTGGGGGCTCTGAGGTCAGGAATAGTGGCGCTATGACCGATGACCAGACTTAATGAAAACCAAGCTCATGAGGAGCACGCTTGGGGTCATGTTTCTTATTTAGAGCATGTCGGGCTGAGCCGGAGGCCGTATTTAGGGCCGTGGACCAGACTTAGTGAAAACCGAGCTTGCAAGGAGCACGCTTGGGGTTATTTGCTTATTTGGAGCATGTCGGGCTGAGCCGGAGCCCGCATTTAGGGTCGAGGACTAAACTTGGTAAAAATTGAGCTCGCGAGAAGCGCGCTTGGGGTCGTTGGGGGCATGTGAGCCCGTAATAGGCACTGAGGCCGGCGAGCCAAATTGGTGAAAACTGAGTTCTGGTCACTGAGTGTGGCGTTGAGGCCAACAAGTTTAGACTGGTGAAAATCGAGTCCCAATTGCTTACAGAGCCTCTATAGCGCCAAGAATATGGGTGATTTGCCGAGGAGGAATGGTGTGTCACGTGGGTCAAGGGCTGCTTGTGATGTCGTGTAAATTCCTCCTGCAAGGTATGCAATGACTACAAGTAATATTAGATACAAAAGGAATGTGCAGAATAGAAAAAGTAATTTCATTGTGGAATATCATAATGATACATCGTGTCCCACCAAGAGTTAAGCTTGGCTTACACAGGGTGGAGCCTCGTTAAAACTTAAAACCTTTTCATGGGAAAACCCAGTGGGAAAAAACTACCAAGTAGGAAAAAGAGTACTCCCCAGCCATATTATAATTTAAGGGTGGAAGCTTAGCTGTAGTAGGACCGTAGAGAGATCGCGTTCCACGATCGTGTGAGTTCTCGTCCAAAGAGTTTGGCGATTTTATAGGCATTTTTTCCAAGGACCTCTGTGATCCGATAGGGGCCTTCCCAGTTTGGAGGGAGCTTACCTTCTCCGACTGGTTTTATTTATGGTTCAATCTTTCGGAGAACGGGGTCTCATTTTGTAAAATTTCTAGGCCTGACACATTTGTCGTATTTTTTAGCAATCTTAAGTTTCATTGCTTCTACTCTAATTTGGCGAGTTCTCTTTCTTCTTCAATAAGATCGAGCTCGGCGAGTCAGGCTTCTGGGTTGCCCTTTCCTAGAAGGTAATTTCGTGGAGGCTGGGCTCTGCAATCTCGACAGGGATCATAGCCTCCACTCCATTAACGAGCCGGTAAGGGGTCTCCAAGGTGGAAGATTGGGTAGTTGTGTTGTAACTCCAAAAAACTTCGGGTAGCTCTTCGACTCAGTATCCCTTGACCCAGTTGAGCTTCTTCTTTAGTCATGTTAGAATGACCTTGTTGGCTGCTTCAACGAAAAGAGTTATCAGATGTTGAGGTTTGAGCAGAACTCTCAAAATCGACAATCCATGAATTGTGTCACATTATCGCTGATGAACTTGTGTGGTAGTCCATACACGCAAATGATGTTTTTCAAACCAAACTTATGAACTTTGTTAGTCACAATTGAGGATAGGGGTTCAGCCTCTATCCATTTGGTGAACCGCCTCCACCGACAACTACATGAACATATGGGAGAATTCCCAACAAATGTGGTCAGCTTCTACGAGCCGAAAGCTCCAGTTTATGGGATCTCATCGGTGAGGTAATTGTTAGCAAGGGAAAAAGCGGTGAGGTTCGAAAGCAGGGTCAGACCTCTCGGCACGGCGCCTACCAGCGTGTTGTCGGAGAGATTAACCACTTGGAGTCCATTCATGCGGTCGTTAACAACCTCGGCGAGCTCACCAAAGATATCATTGTTCACCAACGACAGAAAATCGAATGCCGGAGGAGCACTAGAAGATGGATAGCAGTAGCAGGAGGAAGAAAAGGAGGAGAGAGAGAGGTGAGACTCAATTAAAAAATATTTTTTAAAAATCCGACGTGTATTGAGCTGAGTTTTTTAAAAAATAATTTTTGCATCGCCACATCAGCAAGTTAACGAGCGACATCATGACTTGTAGACGAGGGGGCCATTATTGGAACCAATGTTAAACTTCTTATATACAATTAAAAACAATCAAAGGTGAAAGGTGTTAAGGCACACTAAAGGGGGGGTGAATAGTGTGAGTCTAAGGTGATTGACTTCAATTCTAGTTTGATCACAACTAATTCAAATTCCACTCTAAGTTTCTAAGTTATGATGAATATTTGATATGATTATACTTGATAATGAGAATGAGAACAAGTGATGAACTAAGTAATTCAAAATATCAATGATGCAAAGCTAACAAGATATTTAGAGTGGTTCGGGAACCTTCCCTACTCCATTACCTTGGTTCACCACCAAGGATTTCACAACTACTTGTCTTAACTTTTCTTTTCCTACAAATGAGGGTTAACCAAGGGCTTATCTCTCCACAATGAGAGTGTCTCTACCTCAAATCTAAGGAACTCTAAAAGATACACACAAGTCAAACCCAAGGTGTGTCACCCACACCTTGTTACAAACCGATTTTAAGTTGAAATGAAAATAACAAAACAACATGTAGAAAATGCAAGGAGAAAAGCTTAAGTAGATCACAAACAAGTTGAAGCTTCTCCATGATGTCTCCTAGAACTCCAAGCCTTAAGATGATGTCCACACTAAGTTTGAGGACTTGAGAGTGAAGGAAGACAATGAGAGATGAAAACTAGGATTTGCACTTTAGAATCACTCTTTAAGGCTCAAGAGAATGTTAGATGGCTCAATGGAATAGTTGGGAGCCTTAGGAAGGGAGTTTTGAGTGTATTTATAGAGTTGGTATTGGGGTATGGAAGCAAAGAGCCGTTTGGGGGTATTCTGGGAATTCTCGGCAGTTTTTTTAAAAACTGGCTGGGGGGCATTCTAGGAATTTTAGGTAGTTTGGAGGTTTCTAGCCTTTCAAGCATTATTTTTTTTAGGTTAACGATTTCCAAAAATTCATTTAAAATATGTCTTTAATTTTTTTTTTATCTAAGGAACAATTATTGAGTCTTTTGATGGCAAAAAAATATCTAAATTATGTAGCCCTCCAAGGAGTCTCCTATACTTAGAAATTTTCAAGACCGTTTTTTTATTTTTCTAGTTTTTAAGTTTTCGTGGTTCGGAGTTTAATTTTTTTTGGATTGTGAACTCAATGAGGACATCAAACTAAGGCTTAGGAATATTTACAATGAAAGAAATTAAGTCCTAAACTAATTTTAACATGTTCGACTCCGAAGCCTCCGATTCTTGATTTTTCATAATTTTTTCGACGAACTTCGAATGCATATCGTATGTCCAACCTGAGACCAAACCTTGATAAAACTATTAGAACCATGTTTGTTATCATCAAAACTAAGAGTGTTTCCAAGGTTGAACCCTTGGGCCAACAAAAGGATTGGCCAAATTTGAAAAATTCGCTAAAGTTGGGGCTATTTTCATATAAAGTTATCAATTTTGAGTCAAACTTTCCAGACATTGTTGAATGATCATTTAAGATGTGTGTGTCAAGTTTGAGCTCAAAATGAATTCTCTAAGTTTATTTTTCATACTATCTTGATTTTAATGAAAAACCGATATTTCTAGTTATCGTTTAAGTTATCAAAATCATTCCTAGAAATGATTTTACTCAAACAATGATGCGAACGATATTAGAAATAGAATCAAAATGATAAACATGAGTTTTCATTTGAAGTTTTTGACGAAAAACCGAAGTATCAAAAAAGTGAGTATTTCAAGTAAGTGATACTTTGTGTTTCCGAAATCTAGCTTCAAAATTCTAGTATAAATTAGATTCTTGATGAAAAAATTTGAAATTTTTGAAGTTTTTACACAACAAACTAGATTTTTCATTGAAAGTGCAATTTCAAGAATCCTCGCAAAATTAGTTTTCTACAGCTTTCTAAAATTGACTGAAAATACTAAAATTTCAATGACATTTTCGTAATTTTTAATTATTTTTAGATTGTGTCCATTTTTCATTCAAACTTTTACAACACCGCATAATGATCATGTCAAGTGTGTATGCCAAGTTTGAGATGAAAATAATATTCTTAAACCAAGATATCAACCTAGCATGATTTCTTCCTAAAACAACCTATGATAACATGAAACTTGTTAACTTTCAACCTTATCGTTTACTCATGATTTTTCAAACTTAATCCTATGGATACCTAAAATGGGTATATCTAAATATGTTCCTCAAATATGGATTGAAAATGAAGCCCCCAAGTCTATTTGTTGCCTTGGGTCAACTTTGATCAAAAGAGATTATCATGAAATGACATCTATATCATTTTATCCATATTCTTATAAGTTTTTTCACTCTAAATGCATGGAAACATGCCATATCTATTCATAAACATATTTATGAAGTTTGGTCCTAAAATGAAGTGTCTAAGTCGATATATTGACTTAGGTCAAACTTTCTCAAGTTTAGGGCCCCTAAAGTGGACTAGTTATCATTTTGGTCGATTTTTCATGAATTTTCAATTCTAAACATATGGCAACAAATCATTAACATTCCTAAACATGTTCATCTAATTTTCAACTTAAAATAAAGTCTCTGGTGAAGAATTTCAACCTTGAACTGGATTATTCTCACATATATTGGACTCCATGTGCAGCCCATTGTGTAGACTTAATGATGAAAGATATCGGTGCTATACCGATGGTGAAGACGACGGTAAAGAAGGCGCAACAAATTACGTGCTTCATATATATACAACCACACATGGGTACACGCCCTTATTAGAAAATTTACATAAGGTATTTTTTTAAAATAATTTATAGTATTTATTTATTAATTAGTTTAGGTGATAATTACTAATAATAATTCCATATTTTAGGTGAAATTCTTCGACCGGGAGCGACTCATTTTGCAACCAACTTCATCGCATTAAGGTCGCTCCAACAATGTAAGGCAGGCCTTCGATCAATGTTTACAAGTGAGAAATGGTCTACATCAAGATATGTCAGAACTACTGATGGAAAGCAAACCGAGAAGTACATCCTCAACACGCGCTTCTAGGATTACGTTGCGGAGATAGTCGTCGCCGTAGAACCATTGTACAAGGTTCTACGACAGGTGGATATGGAAAAGATGCATCAAATGGGTCATCTCTACCACTACATCCACCAAGCACAAGAAGAAATCAAGAGGGTTATGATTTCGGAGACCAAGTATAAACCCTTCATCGACATTATCTCCCAGAGGTGGGAGGATCAAATGGGTCGTGACATACACATCGCGGGTAATTTTTTATTTAATTTTCTGAAATTTATTTAATTTTAATTCATTATGCTAAATTACTTATTAAATTTATAATTTTTTGTAGCGTATTATTTAAATCCCGCATACCAGTATCGATATGATCTTGGAACGATGGATAGTTTGTTATATCCATTTTGCAAGGTCATACAACGAATGTCGGCATCAACCAGAGAAGCGACACAAGCTCTAAATGAATCAAGATTTTTTTGAGATTCAAGTGGCAATTTCGGAGATCCATTTGCAATATTGTGCCGAGATTCTATGGATCCAGGTAGATATAATTTTTTTCAATTTATTTATTAATGATAAAATTGGTAATCTCGTTACTAATACTAATTTTAAATCTATTGCAGTTGAATGGTGGTTGCAATTTCGAACCGAAGCTCCAACTCTTCGGAAGATTGCAACACGTATCCTCTCGCAAACCACATCATCAAGTGGATGTGAGAAAAATTGGTCGACCTTCGCCTTGATTCATACCAAGCCGCGCAACTAGCTTTCATATGCCCGATTAGAGAAGCTAGTATACGTTCATTACAACATTCGGCTTCGAATGCGAACATTACAAAACGAAGATATTCAATATGTAGATCCGTTCGATGTCGAGTTTGTCCAAGACGATGCGGACCTGATAATTGATTGGTGGACTACAATGGAGAGCGACCAACCTCTTCTTGATGAACCAGACGACCGGCCTTCACCAATTATATCTGATGCACTTGAGTCTGAGAGCCAACCAGAAGACATGGTCATTACTCCCTTGGACTCCCAACGAATTCGGCAAGCAAGACGCCGATCGGAATCAGACTCTCCATCTTCCCAATCAAAGGGGAAAAAGAAGGCAACACCTTCAAAGGCAAAAGGCAAAGCCAAAGGTAAATGACCAATTGATCCTTTGGATGCGATTGCAGAAGCAGAAGAGGACGAAGAAGACGACCCCTCCGGTAGCAGCACAGAAGACGAAAGAGATGTTGATGATGATGGAGCTGGTGGAGAAGACACCGTCGTGCCATCAACATTGCCACCTGATGATCTATGGACAAATGAGCAATACTTCGATCACGCCACCCAATATGATGACCATGGTGCTAGAACCGAACAAACAACTCAGGTATACAAGAAGAGAGGCCCGCGTTGAGGAGGTGGACCGACAGCTTTGCAAGATTACCATCACAATATGATGAGTAGTTTGCAAGAGGTTTCTGAATCCACCTACTCTGTATCCAGTACCTACTCAACTGATGATACAGGGTCTAGTTCTTGGAATCCCAACAAAGAAATGCTAATGTCAATGTGGTATAATGGATACCGAGGCATTATGCCATGGGAAAATTTCCAATTATGGGCATTAGAGACCTACAGTGTTGACCTTAGTCGTGTATGTCCCGAAGCCCAAGATATGTACCCATACGATGGACGTCATTCATCCGCATTTTAATAGACACCATGAGGATTCTTTGCATCATCATGAGGATTTACAATTTATCTAGACACCCTAAACCTAAACTCTAACTTCCCGAAGAATCCGAGCGCGTCTACCAACGTCCTTCCGATTTCCCAATTTCTTCGATATTTCCGATCGAGGACGTCGTGCGCTAACTGATATGGAACCTGAAAGAATTTCTCAATGAAACATTAGTTCCATATTTGTTATCATCAAAACCGAGATTAAGACCAAGGTTGAAAACCTTAAGCCAACAATCTCCCCCTTTTTGATGATGACAAACATCCTTAAGAAAATATATTCATTAAAGCGCAAAGGATATTAATCATGGGATTTCTCCCCTTACCAACATGCATATCTACATAATGGAACTCCTCCTATCTATATACATGGTTAATCTATATTTTCTTCCCTTTGTACCTATATTTTTCTTCCCCTTTTGACATCACTCAAAAAGGGCAAGCAAAGTCGACCTATAGTCAAAGTTGGGACCTAAAAAAACTTGTTTTAATGAAAACACGTAGATCTCAACTCAAGAGATGAAATATATACATACAAGTGAAACTAATCAATACATGATATCATAGAATGCTAAACATGATCTTAAACTAGAAATCATGTATCAAACTCAAGTAATGATATTTTCATGTATCGGTCAACATATCAAAAACCTTTTCGAAATGATTTTTCACGAGTCAAAATGAGAACGATACCAAAAACATGAATCTAACATCATACTTGAAGTCTCATTCAAACATTTCGACAAAAATCCAAAATAGCGAGAAATGAGCATTTGGGAAGAACGATACTTTAAAGTTTCGAAATCTCATTTCAAAAATCCAAATCAAATCACATTCATACTCAAGATTTTTGAAATTTTTATGCCACAAACTAGATTTTTCAAGGAAGATGCTGATTCAAGAATCAACAAAAAATCATGTTTCTGCATTTTTCTAAAATTCATTGAGTTCTAGTGGCATTTTCGTAAATAATTGGAATTTTTTTTAAAAGTCTTCAATTTTCATTCAAACTTTTCAAATGTCAAGATATAATCATTTAAAGCATGATTATCAAGTTTGAAATGAAGATGATGTCATTTGGTCAAAATTTTACCTTAGCACGATTTCATTCAAAAATAAGCATGATAACATGAAATTGCTAAGTATCAAATTTTAACATTTACTCATGGTTTTTCAAATTTAAACATATGGACACCTAACATGAGTAAATCTAAACATGTTTGTGAAGTTTGAACTCAAAATGAGATTTTTAAGTCAAATTGTTGACTTAGGTCAAACTTTTTCAATTTTGAATCTCCTAAGGTGAGCTATTTGTCATTTTTTCCATTTACACATGATTTTTCAATTTTAACCACATGGATGTAAATCATGAGTAAGCTCAAACATGTTTATCAAGTTTCAACTTAAAATGAAGTCTCTAAGATGAAATTCTACCTATGACGCATTTCATTCAAACAAGGTTTCATGAATTGCCTATGTATCAAAATTTTATCTACTCATGAGATTTCAATCAATTATCATGCAAGATCATTCATGAGCATAGAGAAATCATTTAATCAAGAAAATAGAGGTGTTATGCAAGAACTTTACCAAAATGAGACTCATACCTCAACTCATGAGAAATTCCAAAATTTTCACTTTACTTCCATTTTCCTTTAGCCTTCCAAATTTTACCACTTTCTCAACTTGCAAGTAGGCTTCATTAGTATCATAATGAAATAATATACCAACTAGCAAGCTAACATACTAAATAGCAAAGGTTTAATGCAAAGTTTCATTTAAAAATCTTAACCTATGCTAGATAATAGAGATTCATTTTAAAGAGTTGTCATGATATCAAAATGAATCAAAGAGATCTTAAAATATGAAATATTTAAAAAGTAAGATCTCTAAACATGTTTAACTAGTTTGGATTTAAAAGAGGTTCTCTAATAATAGATATTCACCTATAGCAAGTTTCATTCAATGAAATTTGTCTAAGTACTAAAGTACTATCTATTCATGAGAATTCGTGGATTTAACATGTGATTAGCATCATGAGTAAAGAGACACCGATAAAGCATTAATATTGAAATATTATACTAGGATTTTATGAAAATCAAAATCATACCTCGTACTTGAAAATTTAGCCAAACTAATCTTTTTCTTTTCAATTTCTAAAGCCTCCCCTTTTATCATAACTTGCAAGCAATATTCATTAGTAGGATAATGAGAACATAATTACTAGCAAGCTATCATACTAAATAGCAAGGTGAAATATAAATCTTCATTTGAGAATTTTGTAATACTCGGAGTTTCCTAATATAAAAATTTTTGTGGTGCAGCTCATCGAGTCGGGAGCTAGCCGGACCGAGTCACGAGATCGCCTCGAATAACAGGTATAATTAATTTAAGTTATAGCCTAATGGTTGGTTTTGGGTGGATGAGTATGTTGGTTGACTCGAGTTGGGGTGAGTGGGGCTCGCGGTTCAAGTCGGGAATCGACCCGGGTTAGGTGGAGTCGTATGATCGAGGAGGTTTTAAGTTATTGGTTAGGGTTAAATTAGTCAAGTGATGAGGGGAATAAAACCCCTCATCTTAGTAGCCGTGCGACTCCAAGAAGGAGCCGCATGCAGCCCAAGGAAGGGAGGGAGATCGGTGCCGAGCTCGCATTGACGTCGGGATCTCGGAGTTTGTCTTCTTCGATCTTGTCTTTTGATCCAATCGAGGTGAGTGGTTAGAGTGGTTTTGAAGGGAGGCGGGTGGCCGACCCTATGAGTTTTAAAATTAGATTCTCTTTCGCGAGTTCTTGTCGATCGACGTGTTTCCTTGTGTAGAATTTCAATCGATGTATATACTTGTGATCTTATGTTTTAAAGCATGTCTATTTTGCGTTTTTGTGGGCTGCCGAGTAGAGGAAATAGGGGAAAGATCATGCCGAAATTTTCTCCAAATTTCTTTGCTCGCTTCGCAGCTCGTAGATCGCTTTATGTTTATGATATGTTAGATCTATGGATTCACATTTGTGTTATTGTCACAACCTTGCCCATTTAACCTTGAGGACTCGGCTGAACAGGGGTTTACCCTACTCAAGTCGGCCAAGCAAGGGTATGAGTAGAAGATGTGGATTGCTCGAAATAAAATGCATGGTTCTGAGTTATGTTTCTTGTTAAACATTAGATCCGTAGACCCATGCATGTGAACTATTGATGAATTTCCAACCCTTTCCACCTAGAAGGCTCGGCCGAGCAAGGGTAAGGGAGGAAACCGAGTGATTTTAATTAGTTGTTCATACGTTCTCGTTTAATGTTAATTCATATTCATGCTATGAGATTTCTCGCTTGTCATATGAATTGCTTGGTGATAGATCTATATTATCATATTAAGGAAATGTTCTTACCATTGCATACATGGAGATGATTGTTATGGCATATAATGCTAAGGAAAGGTTTTATAAATTCTCAGATATCATGCCTAATTGTTGCTCTATTTATTGCATGTTCCTTATCATTTAATTTATTGAAATTTATCCTCTTATATTCGGTTGGTACACAAAAATTGATACTCATGTTATATTTGGTAAGTGGTGTTATTAATGGTAGGCCGCATACGCAACTACATTTGGTATGTTCTAACAACATTAGAAAGGAAGGTCGTGGTACCTTGTTGTGTCACTCAACTTAGAAACAAGTATAGTTGCTAGGTTCTACACCTAGGGATAGTTAACGGATTTCAACATCCAAATAAGGTGACCTGAGGGGGTAAGGTCGGATATGGGCAATGCCCGGAAAGCAAAACACGAGAAAATATGCACTACCTAATTTCGGTTGTGATTGAGATGGTCTACTGAGCAGTGTCATTAGCCGAGAGGCTACCACACTACTCAGCGGTTTTATAGGGTCTTGAGATTGCACCAGCGGGCCCGCTAGGTGTTAGACCCGAGTGGTGGAGGGTCTTGAGATTTTGTCAGTGGGCCACGCTGACAGTAGACCCGAGTTGGGTGGGACTAGCTATCCCTAACCCGGAGGATTTCTGAGACTAGTGGTCATCCTAGTCGATGGATCTGAGTTATGAAAGCTCATAATTGAGAAGCCCTTATGGGCTGGTTTTGGGAAGGCCGACCGGCCTGGATAAGTAGAGGGAAGAACAGAACCTTCCATATATAGTTTAGGCCATTGGTGGCCGAGCTAGGGAAGTGGATAAGGGCCCGAGAGGCCGGTTCATCCATTCTTCTGTCTTGGCAACTAAATAACTTATATGATATGATCTTACTCTTTATTCCTTATATATGTTATTGTCGAGGTTTTAAGTGGAGGTTCGAAAAAACCGCTCATTGAGTTCCTCGTGAACTCACGGTTTCCTTTATTATTGTTTTGCAGAGCCCGACCAGTGAGGTAAGGCTTGGTGGCATGGCGCGCAGGAGAGCAGGCGTGGGTGCCAATCTCATAGCTGGCAGTTGCTAGTCGTAGTCGTGTCTAATAGAGTTTGGTGTATGCACTGTGTTATTTTTGTAAAAACTTTTAGATGTTTTATTTAGAAAACCTTGGGATGTTATTTTAAAAACTTGTGATGATTTAGAACTTGGTTGATTAAACTGATTTCGAAACAATTAATAAAGTTGGTATTCTTGATTTTGTTTTTGACTTGATGTTATTCAGGTTATTGTTTTATGAATTGTTGGTCAGTGCATAGGGTAGGCTTCGGGGTACTGTCTCGTACCCTGGCTGGTCACGCGTACCCTGAGTCGGGGCGTGACAAATTTCAACCTAAGCTAGATAGTGAAAATTTTATTTTAAGTAAAATCGACATGAAATCAAAACGAAACGAGAGATCTCAAAATATGAAATTTTGAAGCATAAGATCTCCAACCCTTCCTATTGGTTGAAAACCGAAAGGCCACAATGAGCCTACGATTTAAAAACACAAGGTCGCATGAGCCCGTTATAGGCTACATAGGTCTCCGAAGAGACCGGAAATCAAAAATCAAAATATTTTTAAAACGTATCAAGAGCGGAAAATCTACTAATATTAAACATATATCAAAACTCCAACTATAATTTAAGCAAGTGAGTATAGGAGATGATAGCAAAGTCTTTTATGCCAATTTTCATACCTATGGCATCATGATAGCTTGAAGTTGCAACCTCTTGGAGATTTCTCGCTTGGATCCAAGGTCAACTTCAATAGTTCATTTCTCTTTACCTTTATGTGGTAGCTCCCCTTATAAAAGAAGATGAAACTTTTGGTACCCAAATAGCTTTGGATCCTTGGGGGTTAAAGGGTTTAGGAACCCAAAGTGTCTTTGCTACACTTGGATTCATCTTAAAAGCGCAATCATAAATGGCATGCCCGTAAACACCACAACAAAAGCAATGTTCATTAAAAAAAAATTTGTTTTTGCTATGGACATGAGATTTATTATTAGAATGTTTGTCATTTGAACTATGATGAACATGAGCATTCTTAAAGAAAATAATTTTCTTTTGAACATGAGGTTTAAATGTTGAATACTTAGCATGATAAGTATGAGAAACATGAGTATTCAATGTATCATTTCTCTTTCTAGAAGTCTTAAAGGATGAAATTTTAGTAAATTCATTAAACTTTTTAGTCAATACTAAACCCGAGATTTCAACGTATAATTTTCCTTTTTGATTCTTAAGTTTTCATTTTTCAAAATCTCATTCTCAACTTTGAAATCATTTTTCAAATTTTCATTTTCAAGCTTTAAGTCTTTAAGCTCAAGTTTTAATGTATCATGGCAAGAGTCAAATGAGCTAGATTTTAATTTCTCATTTTTTAATTTTAGAGCATGCATGTGTGAACTAAGTCTAGAATTCTCCTTTCTAATCCTTTTGTTTTTTTATCCTTTTTCAAAAGCAAGGCATACATGTTTTTATACTCATCCATCAATTCATCAAAATCATGAGAGCTAGATGAGTTAATACTATCATTATTATTAACATGACTAGAATGAGAGAAGTGTACCTCATTGTTATCATTCATGAGGCATTCTTTTGAGATTGCTTCATAGTCATGGCAAGAGAATGCTTCACTTGAGTGGAATAAGGATGTGAAAGTATTTGATCTCTTTTTTGCCTTGTTCTTCATAATAGGGCAATTCTTCTTCACATGCCCTTTTTGTTTGCACACATGGCAAATCACCTTACTTTTTCGATTTTTTGTGCTCATATGGCTAGAGGCACTATGGGCTTCAAAAACCACATTAGTATTGGGTAGATGACAATTGTCATCACTCTCCTCATCAAATGTATTGAGCTCTTCGATTTTTGCATAATCATAAAGCATGTTTAAGGTAGCCCAAATATCGAATGCAGAAGTACAATGCATGATCTTCTCAAAGATATTATTTTCCAAAGAACAAAATATGCAATTTGTAGCTTTAGCATTTAATTCAAACATATCAATTTGTTCTTGGGTCCGTGCATTCATGTCTTCCTTAGGTTCAATATATTTAATTTTTACCATATTAAAAATACTTAAACCTTGAGTCTTTAAGAAGGTGTACATCCTAGACTTCTAAAGAGCAAAATTTGATTCATCGAACCTAGGAGGTGAAGATGCTACCAACTCTAGTGACATTCTCGGATCGAGACAAGGTGTAGAAGAGATGGTGAAATCTTAATTTACGACCCGCTCTGATACCAATTGTTGGGTGAAATGGCACACTATAGGAGGGTGAATAGTGTGTTATCTAAAACTTATTGTCTAATTTCGGTTTTAATCGTTTCTTAAATTATTTAGGGAAATCACAATTTATCAACTAGATGCGGAAGCAAAAGTAAACCAATTAAGTACAAACAAAGATACAATGCTAAAACAGAGATTTATAGTAGTTCGGCCCCAATGCCCACTCCACTACCTCATTACTCCGCTTAGGATTTCCAAACTAAGTTTACTAGATTAAATTGATTCCCTTACACAGAGGACTTTGACCCGAAGAGTCTCACTCTCAACCTAAGGCACTTCTACACCCGGAAGTCTCTGTCTTCTTACCGAGAGCACTCTTTTACCTCAACCCTAAGAGATAACTCAACTAATTCTAGTAAATTATGTTTACACAAGTGGTTTTACACCTTCTACACCAAGATAACCACTTACACACAAGACCTAACACTAGGTCTTCTTACAAGCTCAAATTTAATGAAATAAACAAGAAAATATACAAGTAATGGAGCAAAAATACAACAACACAAATACTTAGCTCCAACACAATGAATCCTAGCTCCTATTGATGCCTTGATAATGAATGAAATCAAGCTTGAAGGCAAAATTAAGGAATGGAAAATCAAACTAGGATTTCTCTAAGAAGTGGCTCAATGAAAGCTTGAAATTGATCAATGATGGCTCAATGAAGTGTACGTATGAGTGATCAAAAGTTACTAAGGAAGGCTTAGGCTTAGGTATTTATAGAGCCATGAGGAAATGGAATGAAACAGCATCTCAAACGGGCGGAAAACTAGCCATTTTTGCCGTTCGGTCGCTTGCTAGTTGGTCGATCGATGGATCGACTGCCCGAGCGACCGCGGCATTTTTGCTGCTTCTGGGCACACTTCGGTCAACCGAATGGCTACTGCCCATTCTTCGCCACATTCGGTCAATCGAATTAGCTACTGTCGAATTCTGGCATCATTCGGTCGATCGAAATGCCTTCTCCTTCGGTCGGTCGATCGAAATGTCTTCTCCTTCGGTCGGTCGATCGAACCTGGGCAGGGTGCATTTCTTAGTTTTTTTCTACTTGTTTGCTCATTTTCTAGTTTCGTCTTCCCTAAGTCTACTTATATAATATTTATTAACTTTAAGTTAATAACTTTAAAACATAAATATTATATAAGGATTATCCCTCATTTGGATTCAATAAAAATATCTAAAAAATCAAAATCCTTAAGAATCAAAATCTAGTTTTTTTTTTGGGTCTAGTACAAATTTTCAAAAAACGAAAATTTTCTAATATTTCTAGTCGAGAATGAGTATGCTAAAGGCTTCAAAAAAATCCTAAAAAATACTTCGTTATTTAGTTTTAACCCAAGGAACAATTACCGCTATTTTTTATATCAAGTAAATGTCTAGGTCATATAGCCCTCCAAGGAGCTCCCTAGGCTTAGTAAATTTCAGGACGGTTTTTGGGTTTTCATGTTTGGAGTTCGGAACTGGTTTTTGGATTTCTTTGCATCATTATGAGAATTTACAATTTATCTAGACACCCTAAACCTAAACTCTAACTTCCTAAAAAATTCGTGCGCGTCGACCAACGTCCTTCCGATTTCCCGATTTCTTCGATATTTCCGATCGAGGACGTCGTGCGCTAACTGATATGGAACCTGGAAGAATTTCTCAATGAAATATTAGTTCCATATTTGTTATCATCAAAATCGAGATTAAGACCAAAGTTGAAAACCTTAAGCCAACAATAGTCGCACCAACCTCCACGGTAGTAGGTTCCAACACATGGGATTCATCCCTGACATACCTCTTTAACTTGGACACATAGAACCACATGCACTTTAACCACACTCGAAGGCAAGGCTAGCTTATAAGCCACTGGTCCTTTCCGCTTGAGGATGGGAACGATTCAATATTTTGAGGGCTCAACTTTTCTCTCTTTCCAAATCTCATCACCCCCTTCATGGGTGACACCTTCAGGAACATTATATCCCTTTCAAAAAACTCCACATCCATTGTTTTTCCATCAGCATAAATCTTTTGGTGACTCTAATCCGACAACAATCTATCATTGACCAGCTTCACTTTTTCCATAGCATCCTAAACTAAGTCTGCCCCCAGCAGTTGGGATTCTCCTGCATCAAACCATCTCACAGATGATCTACATCTTCGCTCATACAAAGCCTCAAAAGATGTCATCCCAATACTACTTTGAAAATTGTTATTATAGACAAACTCAATCAATGGCATGTGTCTCTCCCAACTGCCCTCTAAATTTAGAATGCAAGTTCGTCTACAGGTGGAAGGTTGCACTAAATCTAACTTAAGTACCCAAAGCCTTCTAAAAAATTTACCTAAACTTTGATATAAATTAGGTGCCTCAATCTGATATTATCATCATAAGAATCTCATACACCATGGTACGATCTATAAATTATCTACTATAATTATACGACAAAGAATATTTTAAATTGAGGCTTCTCTCACTGGAATCATTATCCTGATTTATGAAATTTATCATAATCTATTATTATTCATTACCCTTACTCTTAAATAATTTCTCAATACAACAAGGCGAGGACAAAAAAAAAAAACCAAATTTACTAAGCAAAAAAAAAAAACCATAGCCACCCTAGTTGTGACCTCTCAACTATCCCTATTTACATCCGCTTTTGGATATAGGCACAATTCTTAAACAAAGGAATAAGCGAGCAGCATCACCAAGATCACCATCACACAATGGGGTGAAGGGCAGGACCAGATTGGATCTAGGAAACAATTAATGAAAGTCAATATGACAACCCTGTCATTCCTTTACAATAGTACTCTGGAAAAAGTGGCATCCGACGCAAACCCACATCACACAGACATCTCAAGGAGATGCACAAATAAGCAAAGCAAGCAACCGACTAATTGGTAACTTTATATTACAAAATAGCCCACATGCTTGGGAGTTGCGAATACCAAGCAAGAAGATCAAGTTGGCATTTGGTGAGTACCAAGGGAGCAAAAAAGTAGAGGGAACTTGCAGCCAAAAAAAAAAAAAGGCAAAACAAAAGAAAGAAAAATAACTCCCTCCAACCTTCTCCAAAATGGAAGTCAGAAAGACAGCTTATTCCTTCCCCCCTGCAAGTCTGTAATCTAGCACTATTCAGATTCATTGACAACCACATCTACTTCCTACTTCCTGTCAAGCAATACGGCAAACATCTACGGTGCATCAATAAGTCCACTCCTGGGGTAGTTGGATCTCCCTGGTGACGACGGGAGCGGGCTGGCCGAGCTCGCTCTTCAACTCCTGATACGAAAGCATGGCGTTGCTACGAGCATCTGATGGAGTATTGCAATCGTCACCACAACATCACATTTCATCGCAAAACCAAAGGCGAGCAAGAAAAGAGACTCACTCTCGTCAAAAGGAAAGCCGTCGGCGAAACGAGGCTGCGATCCCAATTCCTCCAGAGTCAAATTTAAAGCGTGAGCCACTCTGGCCGGAACAAGCACAGTCGAGCAAGCTGCTACGTGCATTTATGGAGAAATAAGCCATTACATGTACAATGCCTGCAATCGTCAGCACGGCCATATGAAGTGCATGTTGGGATTAGAGGTTCACCTGGAGTGCTCCGAGGCTCTGGTTTGCTTCCAGGGGTGCGGGGCAAGAAGACGCCGGTCCCAGTGGAAGCCCTCTTTGTGCCGGGGTTATTGAGGAAGAGAGCTTTCATGCCATTCCCTGGCCGAACAGGCTGTGGCGACAGGCCGGGGGTGTGGCTTCCTCTTCCTTTCACCTGCGCTTCCAACGCTGCAAACCGCTGCTGCTTAAGATAATGGAGCTGCAAATTAGGTAGCCAAGAGCTCCGGTGAGGAAAGTGAAAAAAGGAGCAACAAATAGAAGAAGAACGGAGCGGACATACTTGAGCTGCCGGCATCGGCTGCTGCGGAGGGAGGACTGGGCTCGCGCTGTAGCCACCGTCGGCGTCGTGTGACGCCCTGGGCAAAGGCGGATGGTGAAAAGACTTCATCTCCGGAGCAGCAAGCCTCCGGTACTCACACAAGTCCCGGAAACGCTCTGCCTCATGAAGCATCCGCAGCCGCACGAGCTGGGCAGCCGCCTCGCGGAGCAGGTCGTCCCTGTTCTGCTCCGGGAAGCGCGAAGACGGCGAGGAGACGAGACAAGGAGAGTTAGGGCTTCCCTTGGTCGAGACCGGCCACGCGCGGGCCATCTGCCGCGGGAGGGGAGGGACGCAGTACTCTTCCTCGCGCGCGCCAAAGGGGAAGGCAGCGGTGACGACTCGCCTGGCCCTGGGCTCTTCGAGAAAGAAGTCGTCGGAGAGAAGGTGGGAGGGGAGCCACAAGAGGTCCTGCTCGGCGCTGAGCTCCTTGGGCCTGGCCATGGCGTGGGATTGAGCGGGAAGCGAAGAGCGAATTGTGTGAGGCGGTGGCTAAAAGTGGAGGAAGAGAGAAAGAAGGAAAAGGACATGAGAGGGGTGGCTTTTGCCACAGGAGGGGGGTTTTATCGGCTACCCTGAACTCTACCCGACCTCTTTGGCTCCCCGAGATAAAAGAGAGGACGGCGGAGAGCCGAGCGTGGGGACAAGCAAGTAATGCTCTCTCTTTTTCTGTGGACGTGGTGGGTTCTCTTCGTATCCGTATGTTTCTCCAAAGAAAAAGTGAGGGTCTCTGGCAAACGCAAAAATCCAAAATTACTGGTGCTATTTTGAAAAATAAAACTAAAATTTGTGTTAAGTCCTCCGCAGTTCAAATTTGGAATTTTTGTCCTTAAAATGATTACATAGGGGCATAAATGGAAAAGAGTTGGATTGGTCGACCCACTAAATCGGATTATTATGGATCTGAATTTTGGAAATGAGAAGTCCATAAACAGCTCAGGTAGGGTTAAGTTTCCGGTCGAGTTTTGATTAATTTTTTATGATATTTTTAAATTTAAATAACTTCGACTTTGAGAAAAACCAAATCGTGCCAAGTTGGTGTACGTTGGATAGTTTTTTAATTTTTAATTCTATTTGTGTGTATATTTTTTATGTATAAATTAAGGATGTGAAAGTGGATTTATTTGGATTTGAGAAAAAATTAAAATTGAAACCTGCATTGAGATATTAATTTGAAAATATGAGCTTTTTACGTAGAAAATCTTTTAATTTTTTAAAGAAAAAAGAAAATGTTTGTGCTTGCCTCAAGTCGGGGTGATACGGGTCTTCATGTCTTTTGCTTCGGCGTGGCTCCAACGGTGACCTACAAAAATACTCTGACGCTCAAGTAAAAAGGAGTCTCAAATGATGGTTATGAAATTGGAATTGAGAATATACCTGAAGTGTGTCGTGTTTATTTTATGTGCAGGTTAGGAATGTCTCCGGCAATGTTGTCTCGCAGAATCTCGCGGGGCCCGGAATGGATCAAAGTGTATCTCGGAGATGACATGCTCATTATTGCTAAATCCATGATGATTAATGAATGATGTTGATATCCTTGTTTGGCTGGATGGAGCCCCCGGATTAAGTTGTGGTTGTCTCTATTTGAGTCTGGTTTATGAATGTGGGTGCATCTGGTCCTAATTCGATAGGGCCCAAAGAGGTAGTCTAGTCCACAGGCACCGAGCTTGGTCGGAGTCTGAGGATTTCGTGTCGAGCTCTAATAGTGTGTCAACTTCTATTCGTTTGTCGAGCTTTCTGCAAGTTTCGAGTGTCCAACCTCAGTCGGACTTTGGTAAGCGAGCATGTGCCAAGTTCTGCCCTTGAATTGTTGAGGTAGGCAAGATCATCAAATCTTCGTCTCATCGTTTTGTGACTTTTTGATTTATGCGCCCAGTATGGTGGCTGTGTGAAAGAGGGAGTGCACATTTCCACGTGTCAGCCTTTCGTTGTTGCCTACTTTTTTTTGCCGAGCTCTAATAGTGTGCCAACTTCTATTCGTTTGACATGGGGGCTAATCATGGCCTGCCCATTCATACTTTGAGGTGTTTAAGTATCCGTCATTGATGGGACGATTGGTTGGGATTCATTGTGCTGTCAAAGCACGACTAGCAGTCGTCCGATGAGGAGGTTGTCGCCTACTAGTCTTTACAACTCTCTTATCTCCTTTATTTTGAGTTTTCTTGTGTCTCATATTCTTGTCCGTTCCATGTTCGTGCTCTTGAGGTCTTCATCAGCGACACTATCGCTCCGTTCATCGCCTTGTCCATTATCATTCATTCCCGGAAAGTCTTCCTAACTCGACCTTCTATTTTTACCTTGTCGGGATCGACGTAGGTTGGTAGGTTATACTGACTCATCCCTCGTTCATTACGGCTTCGAGTCTTTGACAGGTTGATGGGGAAGAAGAGTGTTAGCTTTGAGTTGGTAGTAGGTGTTGGTGTTTGGCTTATGTTGTGTTGGTTGTATTTGGCAAAAGTATTTCAAATTATTCTCATTAAATGGACAGTCACAACTATAAGAAGTTTTACTTATGTTGAAGACAGTTACAACCATGTGAGGACGATTTTAACTACTCATGCAGTCTATGATTTTTTGGATGAGGATGCTGCAAAAATGGTGACCTTTGGTTACCAGTATTAATGATGATTCTCTTTTTATATCTCTGATATTTTTAATCATATTTAATTATTTGTTTATTGCCTGGGTATTGGAATGGTCGTCATTGATGTTTCCAAACGTTACTCTTTGTGGTTAATGGTCGATACTTTATGGTGATTTAGAGCTGTCTGTTTGGTTTGAACTGTTGTTGTTAATGATCAGTGTTTACGTCAATATTAATTAAGATCTGGCAATTATCTTAAGCTTTTATGACTGAAGATAATTATGGAAGAAATGAAGTGATCTGGATTGACGATTTTTCTTAAATCTCTTATGGCGACAGTTTTGTCTTGAGGCTTTTATGGCCGAATCATTATGATATATTATGGATGACCTTTGAGTTTGAAGCTAATGTAATTAAGGTATTGTGCTTAATGGCTGTTATGCGAGTGATTTTAACTTTCTACGAGGAAAGAGAAGATATGGATCTACAATTCTCCTATGTCAATGTAGTCGATTGCAACTGCTCTTTGTGTCGTGGAGATTTTGCTGCTTTTAGTCAATTGTTAGTAATTTTATAACTGCTATTGTTGCTCTTAGGCTTGTCCATTCGGTTCGAACCGAATCCGAACTGAACCGAACAAGCCCAAACCGATTTTTTTTTAAAACCCAATATTCAACCCGAAACCGAACCAAACAATTTCTAACCCGATTTAACCCGAACCGAAATTGTTCGGTTCGGTTCGGTTTCAACCCGAAAAAACCGAATTTACAATCAACTATAATAATGTTGTTATCCTGCTGAAAAATCTAGAGTGTTTCATATTTTTGGATCGATTGGAATTGAGGTGTACCATGATGAGCTTTCACTATAAAAATATAAACACTAAGAAGAAAGCTTCCTTGAATCTTTGTTACTCTATGCATAAAATGGAAAGGGAAGAAACAAAGAAAGAAAGCAAGCACAGAGTGGAAAAGGAGAAAAAAAATGAGAGGAGGTGGAAACGAACATGATCAAGTGATCAACTCATTCACAGTGGCTTTATCCTGTAGTGTAAAAAAACTGAACATGAATACATGATAGAAAATTAGAAACATAATAGAACTTGTAAGAAATTGAAATTAAACCTGAATACATAAAAAATTAAACATGATACATTCTGTACATGCAATGATAGAACCTGATTATAGAACCTACACATGCACATTTACACTTTAAGGCAACAATATTATCAACTTATCAAGTAGCAACTAGCATCAATTATCTATACTAAATACCAATACTTAATTACTTATTACAAATATTATCAACCATTATCTCAACTATCAAGTAGCAAAATATTATATCAACTATCAAGTATTCAAGTATCAACTAGACAACCACTAAGGCACTAAGTCACTACTCACTAGTCACTAATCAAGTTCAAAACACTTAGACACCAACATTATAAAGTAGCAAAATATTACCAACCAACAAACCAAATAAAATTCAACAAAACAAAACCATCATTGCTCCTTGCTATGAAGATGACCGGATCAATTAGGAATGTCGATGATAGGCAGTGCAAAATCGATCTTCGCAAACTCTACAATAAAATAAGAAACCATCAATACGGTATAAACTATAAACAATAAAACAAGCCCAATATAATTAAAACTTAAAAGAACTTATTAATCCAAAATATACCTTCTTGTAATTTTTCAACCTCTTCCAAATCGTCTACCACTTGCTTTCCTTTTCTGAGTCGAATCCAATCTTGAAGACAAATAAGTCCTTCCACCATAGAAGGAGCCAATGAACTCCGAAACTCATCGAGAACTCGACCTCCCGTGCTAAAAGTAGATTCAGATGCCACGGTGGATATAGGAATTGCAAGTATTTCTCGTGACATCGAAGCTAGAATAGGATACCTCCCACTATTGACACTCCACCATTTTAGAACATCAACATCATCAGCTTCAGGATCCTCATCCCAATATCGGTCTAACTCTGTCTTGCTTTCAACACCAAGTATTTGCTTCTTTTGCTTATATTTTTCAATTATTCTTCTTGTTCCAAAAGTGACATCCACAACTGGTGCTCGTGGTAGACTTGGTGGTTGCATGCTAGAAGCATGAGAACTAGAAGAGTCTGAAATCTCAGAAGGAATCCTCCTTAATTGCCCATTATTAAACCTCTCGGAATATTCATTAAAGAGTTCAAAAAACTTATCCTTCATCTTCCTCGAAATAATTTTAGTTTTCTCCTCCCCAAACATCTCTTCAAGTGCAAACTCGGCCAAACCAAACTTACATCGAGGATCAAGGATCATGGCAAAAAATATCAGGAAGTTTAATTTATCTGGATTTCCCCAATACTTATCCCATTTCTCTTTCATCTTCACTACCATCTCCCGAAACTCAGGATAGGGAGATCGATCAGACACCCATTCATTTAGAAGAGCTGCAATCTCGCTAATGTCATGCAAATAGACATTAGAAGTGGCAGATATCGTTCCAGATACAGTCAAAGTGACTCGATAAAAAATCTGAAGCATCTGAACCAAACCCTTTAGAATTACCCAATCAAAATTCATAGGCCACCCCCCACCATCCCCCTCGAGAAGATCCCTTTCAAAACAAGGATCCTCTTCGTGATACCTCTTAAAGGCCCTTTCGAACCTCAAAGCAACCTCCAACATTTGATAGGTTGAATTCCACCTCGTGGGGACATCAAGCCGCAAAAGAGTTTTACTTTCAATTTTCTCTTTCTCAACACATGTCTTAAATCTCTGAAGCCTAGCTGGTGATTGTCGAATGTATCTGATGGCCTCCTGAACACGAGTGAGCGACATATTAGATAACTTCAAACCATCCTAAACTACCAAATTCATGCAATGAGCAAAGCATCGTATATGCAAGAACTCACCATTCATGACACATCCATCGGGCCAATTTTTCATTTTCTTCTTCAAAAAAGCAATAGCAGTGTCATTTGAGCTTGCATTATCAACCGTTATAGTCATGACCTTATCAATTCCCCAATCATTCAAACACTTCTCAATTGTCTTTCCAATGTTCTCACCTCTATGGCTACTAATTGGACAGAAGTTTAGAATTTTCTTTTGCACCTTCCACTTCCGATCAATAAAATGAGCTGTAATGCACATATAATTGATTCTTTGAATAGAAGTCCACGTATCTGTAGTCAAACAAACACGTTGACACTCCAACTGCATAAGCTTCTTCATTTTCAACCTCTCTGCCACATACAACTCATAACAATCTCTACTCACAGTTTGCCTAGAAGGAATTTGAAACCTAGGCATTCCAGTTGCACAGAAATCCCTAAATCCTTCACCATCAACACATGAAAAGGGATATTCATCCTTAACAATCATCCGTGCAAGTGATTTTCTAGTTGCAACTTGATCAAACCTCCATGTGCTCATTATGTTCGACCAAGGACCTGATTCAGACAAGTTCGATGTATAACCAATTTCTATTTGCTTCTATTGTTGCTTTTCCTTATTAGGAGGATATTCAAAGCATTTCACTAAGTGTGCCTTAAGTGTACTAGTACCGCACTGCTTCGTGTCGCACGCATACTCTTGCTCACAATAGTTACACTTACACTTCAACTTCCCCTCCTTGTTGCTAAATTTCGTGTAGTGATTCCACACATCAGCTCGTGGTTTCATAGTTTTTTTCTTCTTTGATGGTGGTCCTAAACCCGAACCTGAACTCTCAATGAAATTATTAGAGTTCTCGAGGACTTCGACACCAATATCAACATTAGGGGATATTTCTTCTGCCATCTATGCAAAATAAAGTTACATATTAATCTTAGTAATTGCAACAAACACATAAAGGAATAGTTATGCTAAATGCTATCATTAAGGTATAGTTTATTTCTAATTGCTAAAACAGAATCACATCACTGTAATAGTTCTCTAAATCCTCTTTGTTCTTCTATAACTAGAATCTTGTTTTTTTAGCTAATGTAGTTTGATTTCCTCCTATTTAGGCTACATTAAGTCTAGATTTTAAGTAAAACTACAATATTGTATGATTATTAAGGAAAATAATCATATGACAGTAAAACTACAATATTGGATCCGTGGATATATCATATATGATATATGGATCAGGCATCACTACATCGGGGATACAAAAGAGATGGTAGTTGATATATGGATCACAGATCCGATGCTACAATATGAGGGCGCATCATTTCAGTTTGATATAATATTTTTAACTATCAACTATCAACTATCAACTATCAACTATCAACTATCAACTAGACAAGTAGACAACCACTAAAATTTTCAGAAGCACCATAATTCCATAAACACGATCGAGAGATCGGGACTCGGTTGAGACTTACAAGTCGAAGTGGATTCGACAGAGACTTACAAGTCGAGAGATCGATTGAGACGCTGGGCCGTCAGTCGGAGTGGAGGAAGCCGGAAGGCGCCGGAGTGGAGGGTCGGGACTCGGGAAGGTGTCGAAGTGGAGGGTCGGGACTCGTGAAGGCGCCAGAGTGGAGGGTCGGGACTCGGGAAGGCGCCGGAGTGGAGGGTCGGGACTCGGGAAGGCGCCGGAATAGAGGATCTGGACTCGAGAAGGCGCCGTAGTGGGAGATCGACGAAGATGACCTAGGCGGCGAAGTGGAGGGTCGGGACTCGTGAAGGCGTCGGAGTGGAGGGTTGGGACTCGGGAAGGCGCCGTAGTGGAGGGTCGGGACTCGGGAAGGCGCCGGAATAGAGGATCTGGACTCGAGAAGGCGCCGTAGTGGGAGATCGACGAAGATGACCTAGGCGGCGGCGTGTCGACTGTCGACTGTCGAGGACTCGAGGGTTGGGACTCGGGAGAGATGAGTAGGGCGGGCCGCGGGCGAGTGGGCGACTCGAGTACTCGAGTCTCGAGTATGTTAAAAAATAAAAAAAAGTAATATATATTTTTATTTATTTCGGTTTTCGGTTCGGGTCGGTTCCTGAATTCCGGGAACCAGATCTGAACCGAACCCCATATTTCGGTTCGGTTCGGGTCCCGCCTACAATCTCTAAACCCGAACCGAACCGAAAAATTTGGTTCGGTTTTTCGGTTCGGTTCGGTGTAATCCGAATTTTGGACAGCCCTAGTTGCTCTGGAAATTATCAGCCGTTAGTCAGTTATAACTGTTTTTGTTGCTCTGGAAATTGTTAGTATGTTAGAACTGCTCTTGTTGTCGGTCATAATTGCTCTTCCTATTGTGAAGTTTATGCTACTGTGATATTTATCATGCTGCGATATTTTTTGAATGTATATATATATATATACTTATTTGATCATTTATGATAACTCTTGCACTTGATTATTTATGATAACATAACTTTTGGACTTGATCATTTATGATGTTTAATGGAGTTTTTAGTTATGATCTACTACTTTATGGCCTTGGTGGTTCACTATAACGATAAATTTATCATTTTTTAATAACTATAACGATGATTACGATATATATAATATTTTTTAAATCATATTAAAGTCTGAAGAGGGTATTTCATATTGTGAACTGACTATATATTTTAAATCATAAATGACGATGATTACTATAACGATGATTACGATATATACAATATTTAGTTACAATAATAAGTTTCAGACTTATATATATTGGTTTTAGACTCTTAAAAAAGTCTGAAGAAGGTATTTTAAGAATTTGAAGAAAAAAATTATGAACATAAAAATTTATAAATTTTTACTATGAATTCGAGAATTTCTCCCTTTCGTATTATGATTTCGGGTAATTATTCCTCCTCTCTCTTTCTTCCCCTTCCAAACTCGTGTTTTCTTCTTCTGCTTCTTTTATTCTTTGCTTGGGATTGTGCGCTTCTAGGGCTTCGCTCGCCATCGCCGGATGGATTGGGGGAACGTGACGACGGAGGATCTGATCGACGCCCTCCGGGAGGTGGACTGGTCCTCGCCCCCGCGCCCCGTCTCCGAGTTCTTCTCCCGATTCACCATCCCCCGATCCCACTCCAAATGGAACAGCCGCGTCAAGTGCAACCTCTACTAGTAGGATCTCCTTACTCGGGCGGTTCCTCGATAGATTTCCCCTCTTCTTGTCGAGTTTATTTGAGAAGTCGATCCCTGATCCAGATTTCCCAGTTCGAGTCCTTGTGATTTATATTCTCCATGTTCAATGCGGAAATTTCAGAACCTTCTGTTTGTTTTCATGAAAACTGGAATATTGTACTTGCTTTCTGTGCAGTTTTCAGTCCCGGGATTACTTGAATTCGAAGTTTACACATTGAACTTATACGAATATTGTCTCACCTTTTAGCAATTTATAGGATTTCTTATTCTTCTATGAGGATAGTATAGTATCTTGATTTCGTGTAATTTGTTGTTTTGCAGCTACCGTACAAATTACTTCATCTTGATGATCTTCATCCTAGGTAGGAAGATTTCTGATGGAGTCATCTGTGTTACATTCAGAAAATTAAATAGATAGCTAAGGAGGTTTAGTTTGTACTCCATTGTTTCTAATGTTTATTTTATTCTTAGTTCCTTTCTTGACTGCAGGATTGGCGTTTCTTAGGAAGCCTTTGGCAATTGTTGCTGCCTTTCTGACAGCCTTAAGCATTGCTTTCTTAAATGACAGGTATGAATATTGCAACTAGTTTACAATATAAAGGCGTTGGTGAGAAATGTGAAAGTTTCTTGTTCCCAGTGAATGTGTTTAGTGAAGATAATATCGATCTCCGTGCCTAATTTTGCTATAGTCCAATTTTTGGTGTGTTGCTGCGGGAACAACAAGCATCCTCAATTGTTTGCTTGTTTTTAGACCATCTATCAAATAACCACTCATCTCAATCTCATCATATGAGGAAAAAGAGTGGTATGAAATTGATAAAACTCACAAGTTATTACATAATCCACAAGGATGAACACTTGCTAATATCTAAACAATCATGAAAAAAATCTTTTAAAAATAATTATATCTAAAGTAAACTAAGGATTAAACCCGAACAAAACAATCAGCTTGCTAATATCTAAAAAATCATGAAAAGAAAATCTTTAAAAAATAATTATATCTAGAATAAACTAGGGATTGAACCCAAACAAAATCAGCTTTACTTTCTGTCAGCAAATGAGACTTCACCTAAAAATATAGGATCTTTAACTTCAATTGGAAATTGACTGAATTGATTCTATGAATGACAAGAAAAAGGATCTATTAATATAACTCGAAACCAAAAGAAAAGAGAAATTTTCAAATTTAAATTTATGTTGTACTCAGATTTGGTGGCTGGTGCTAAGTAGACCATGGTTTAAGGTATGGCTTTGCACTCCCTATAAGAAATAGATATTAGTGAACCACCTGCATATGGCGATACACATTTATTTGTTGGTTCAATCCACAACCAGTACAATTACCTATATTTGTAATTGAAATTGTGGCTAGTTTGTGGAAAAGATGAGAGATGAAGAGAATTGGAACCACAAGGATGAGACAAAGAAGAATCATCTAAGCTATAATACCATTGAAGCATAGTCATAGGTTAACCAAGTACATTTGTAGGGCTAGTAGTTAGGAAAAAGTTATTTTTTTTAGTATTTTAATTTAATCTCAATAGTCCAACAAATTATAAAACATAGTAAAATTAAAATTAGTCAAATAAGTGTGTTAAATCTCATTTGTTGGCTTTAGATGTTGCTAATATCCAAGATCAAGTCTTATTCATATTAGGCTTGGAACAATCACCTCCATTCATATGGACTTTCCATACATATATTACCATGTATGAAAGAATTTGATGGCTAACAAGTGTTAACAACACCACAACACCTATTTGGTAGGAGAAGACTGCTGAGTGCTTTTATTGTCCTTTCAGTCACGGTTTTAAAATTACTGTGATAGTGATCTACTGTCAGTTCAGTGCAAACCTTAATTAGCTCAGCAACAGAATAAGTAAAATTTCCATCTCAAAATAACTCTGTAGTTTGCTGTTGTTGCATAGCCAATGTTACAAAAAGTGTATGCAGGTGGCATCTGGGTAAGGCCATTGCATAGCGTAAATAAGGTATGTGGGTGCATGTGGTATATATTTAAGAAATATTTAAAAATATTATTTCTGTAGAAACATAATATAGATAATTTTTTATGAACTTAATAAACATATTTTAAGATAAAAGCTATTATATGATAATTAAATGGTCATCTATCATAATATAATGGAATAGCATTAAATTGTAATAAGGAAAATCAAAATAAATCAATATATAAATAAGTAAATAACTGAACATAACAAATACTTTGCATTTAGAACTAAAAGAGTAAAAGTTAAACATCTAACACTTCCTGCATATGCGGTGGTATGCGGCCCATATGCAATATGTGGCCGCATATACACAGAACACATTGCATGTACATTATTTGATGCTATGAAGCTGTGTATATGCATATGCTGTCACATGCACCCATTTTTAAAACATTGTAATAGCTATGCTTTACATATCAAAATGTTAGGTTGTTAAAAAATAATATATACAACATGGTGGTGTAGCAAAAATGAGAATGTTGAGATGATGAGCAGTGTTATTATTTATTAGAAAAGATTAAAAGAAATGCTATGAGATTGATGATATGAACATGCGAAAAGGAGACCTAAAAATATTGTAATTAGACAATGTGTGGTTATTAATTGGAAGAACCAGGGTAGAAAAAGACTTGAGGAAACTTTGTATGAACGACAAAAGGTGATTTAATACCCTTGGTATAACAAGAGATCTATTGTGATAGAGAATTATAGGTAAATTAATCAGTGATGCTATTTTTACTCGGGGAGAACTGGCCTAATCAACAAAAAAAAGCAGCCTTAGGAGCAAAAAAGGCCAACCTTATCAACAAAGAACTGTGCCAAATTGGCCCATTCCATCTTATACTTTATAGTTTACTTTAGAGGCGAAGTATATAATTCATTGTTTGTACTTCAAGTTAATATCGTAATTAAATAATTAAATTAACATTTAACATAATAAATGTTAAACTATTCTTGGTGATTTCAAGTTAGCACTTTAAATAATTCTTGGTGATTTCTAGGACCATCACACTTTTATGATAGATCACTTGTCTACAATTTTTAGACACTTAAACAATAAAAATGGGCTTCCTATGGAAATTTTACTAAAATGCATTATCAATCTTTTTCACCGGTTATCATGAGTTTCTTAACTTGACCATTATATATATTTTTGAAAGAGATTCTATAAAAATATTTTTAAATAACTAACCTGACCTTACACCAATATTGAGTTGGGTTTGTGTTGAATGGCTTAATTAGTGTCATTTTCTGAATCTTCTATCTGGTGCACTCGGGACCAATCATGCAATCAATTTGTTACCCGATGAGATATTGTTATTCACACCAGTTTTTAGTGTTTCTTCAAGACCGTGAGAAATATGGATCATGTACTTCTGGATCTGACATGGGTGCAGTAGAACCTTGGATTAAATAGCCTTGTTCGATAGGAGATAATAGAACTCCAGATCTGTAGAGATAACAATTTTGTGTACCAACATAGAAGGGGTATGATCTTCTATACTTGATGCATGTGAAATTATCATTTTTCTTGCAACTAATATAAAGTGAATAGAACTAGTTATTCATGTGCATGTTGGTCAAGACAAATCCATCTGATCTCAGTTTTTCTCAGCTTGTTTTTACTTCTTGATGTGTCTGAATTTGAGATGCACCAGTTCATTTATAATTATTGCAATGCCTTTTCTCTATTAGCTATTTTTGACAAAACCGATAGACTATTCTGGTTTCTTACTTTGTTTCTCTAATATGATTTGAATTTATCAGCTTTGCAGTTTCTTTTAATGAGAAGGTGACAAGGACTGTGAGGCAGTTCTCTCCACATCTAGCTGCAAAGTTGAGGCCACCTATATCGTGAGTGTCTTTAAGTCTTCCACTCCTTGATGTTGATATATCATATATGAGCTGAGGTTATCAGATTTTAATCTCTAGGCCTGTTATTCGGGGGCGGTCATCAGCAAAAAGGGCAATTCATATATGTGGACGTCCTCGTTGGGTGTTTGTCTTAATATTCTCAGCAGGTATGTTATAGATCTGTGAATTGACTCCACCTAAACCTGGATTAACATAAATATGTACTTATCTGCATGTGTATGTGTATTATTTCATTGTCAACTCATTGAATAAGCCCTTGTTACAGCTAGTTGCATCCTGTGGCTGACTTCATCTAACCTCCTCATAGTTCTTTGGGCACTTCTCATTGGATTGCTAGGTATACAAGACAACCAGTCATCAATTTTTTGCTTATTTTTCACTAAACATATTTTGATTACATATTATGGTTCTGCAGCTGTTCTACTACATGCAAGTTTTCGAACACCTAATCTAAAAGCACGTCTTAACACATTCCGTGAGGAGTTTCGTGCAGTGTGGCGCAATTATAGTGAGCTGTAAACCACATTTTTTGTGGAGGTTAGTACATGTGGAGTCTTTACAAGTTTGTTTCTTCTATTTTTTATCAGCACTAACTTTCAAAATAGAATATTAATTAATCCATGAGATAAAGTTATGTTTTTGTCCAATGATGTTAGCCATTTTTAGCTTTATTAGAATATGTGATCTTAGTATAATAAGTTATTTTTAGCTGCTAACTTTTGTATGCTAAAAGATCCATACGCTTAGAAAAATAAGTAACAAGGCTTCACCACCATGTATTTAGTTGTTGAGTCAAACATTAAAATATTAAAAAAGAAAAAACAATGAGGATGTCTCTTGCACATTGAAATTATGTGTTCAGAATGAATCCTCTGCCAAACTTCGCTAGGAGGTTATGATACCTTTGAAAGTTAATTCTGAAACAGCTGGTAAGCTAAAATCATGTTGATCAGATCAATTTTTTTCCAGCAAGACTAACTCTACTCAGGCTTGTCAAAACACGCGCCTGGGCGCCTAGGCGCACAAGAGGCCTAGCGCCTCGGCGCGGCCAAGGCGCAACGCCTTCACCCAGGTGCGCGCCTTGGCCACGCTTCTGAGATTTTTTTTTAAGCCCCAGGCGCACGCCTGGGTGAAGTCAAGTTTTTTGACTTTAAGTGAGGGGCCTACCGGGCCTACCACTTAAAAAAAACAAAAAAACAAACCCATTTAGGGCTTCACCCGTGAAGTCAAGACTTTTTTTGCTTGGTGGTAACTGTGGTTTGATTTGCTATTAAGCCTATTATTGCTTGCTACATATCGGATTCATATTGTTGTTGGGAATAGATCTGGCGCAATAGACAAGAAACGAGAAGAAAAATAAACACACACATAGGAGAACACACAAGATTTATGTGGTTCGGCGAAAACTGCCTACTCCACGGCCGCACTAGAAGTTTTCACTATTAGGGTTTTCTTCAGAAACAAGACAAATAATACATGTGAGTTTATATAGGGCGACACAGGCCCACAGCCCAAAGGGCCCAAAAAATCTCCGGGGCTCCGCCCCCACAGCCCTGGCAAGGGACGATGCCCCCTTGACCCAACAATTGTTTGATTTGCTATATGTTTGGTGAATGTTATATTGCTTATGGCTTATGCATAATTTTTAATTTTTATCTGAATTTAGTAAGGTGCGCCTTATTTTAGTCAGGCGTGCGTTTTTTTTACGCTTTGCGCCTCAGGCGATATGGACCATTTGCGCCTTGAGTGCGCTTAACGCTTTTGACAACTTTGATTCTACTAGAAGGCAATTAAAGTTGAATTAGTACAAAGCGGGCTTAAGAAGAGAACACAAAAGCTTAGCAGCGAACTTTGTAGGAAGTGCTTGTATTTATGTGTTATTGCCAAAATGGCCTTAACACAGCTACATGACAGGACTCTGCATTTTGGATTTGATAGGAAAGATCTTTTCATCTCCCACCACTGTCCGGAATCTCCTATACTGGATCACCCTTTTAGGAAGTCTCCTTATGCCTGACCTGCATGAGAAGAAAGTAAAGCATATGCGGATGGAGTTTAGTTTTCTTACAATGTTGATTGGTTAACTGAGTTCATATGTTACATATTAATCCCACTACACCCATGGTTTATTTTCGTGAAACTTGCATTATTACACTGTTCATTTTGTTGAAGTCTCGTCAGCACTTTTATCATATGCACCTTCTTGCCCCTTCATAAAATTTTATCATTTCACCCAAAAGCAATAAGATTTACAGTTGGTGTCCTTTATAAAATGTTGCTTGCAATTAGTCTGCAGTGACTTCCAAGATGCACTATTTTCTATCAACACGAATTTGAACTTTTTCAATTACAACTGCTTCTTCCTGTTGGTGTAGGATTTGGCAATCACAATGGTGAAACTCATCTTTCTTTTTGATGGATGATATGCAGCTCTACATGCTCAATCATGCAAGAACATGTTGTAGATTTTGATGCCTTTGTTTCTCTTGAATTTTTTCAGATCCCACTGGTGAAGTTCTGGATTGTAAACTAGTGATCTGAGGTCTTCAGTATAGTCTACTCAGATTGTATTCTTTAATTGAAGAATCTCTCATGTGCTAAAATGACTCAACTTACATCACTTGGTAATCCCTTGATCATGTAGTAGTTGTGCCCTTTCTTATGACTTATGACAGTAATCATGGCGAACTCATTGCATATACGAACTTTTGCTTTGCATGATAAAACTTGCCTTGCTTGAACAGAAGCATGCCTCTAGAAATATCTCAGATCAATCTAAAGAGTTGTGACTGGCCTTGCAACTAACTTGCAAAGTAGATTTTTTTCTTTAGAAAAAAGAAGATAAATTTAAAGTGCTTGGAGTACATATATTATTTTGGGTTGGTTTAATCAAGTGAAATTGGCTTGTTTTTTTTTTTTTTTGATAAATAACAAAGTTTAATATTTAAAAATTATATTTTATAGAAAAGTCCTGACATGTTAGTGAACACAAGCTATGTAGTTGATATGTTTGTTTCATAAACTACTATAAAGTTAGGCTCCACAGAATTTGTATGGAGCCCCATATATGAACCTAACATCGTTAAAATTGAATCTAAAGCGAAAAGATTAAGTTCAATATTTTGCAATACAAATTTATTCTTATTTTAATTTTAGTCTTAATCATACCTAGATTCACTGGTACGAACAGTTCCATAGAAATTTCTACGAAGCTTATCTCCAAACATGTTGCTATGTGTCTCACATTTAATGCAGAGTGAAATTAGAAATAGAGATTTGCTTCCCCTCCCCCACCCACCCCCCCTAAGATTAGACAGAATGAACCACTAATATACAAAGGTGAGATGCTAATGAAATTATATATTATATTAAATTATACCTAGTATATTTTATGTATTTCAAGATACGAAAGAGGTTGGAGTTAAGTCTATCGTGCCTCGGCCTGGGCCCGCCCCCCGCGTGCTCATCCCGAGACGCGACAACGACAACTCGAACACCACGTAGCAGAAGGAAAAATCACGAATCATAAAAGAAAATGAAATAACAATATTAAAATCAATCATTACAATTCGTAAGTCTAATGGTACATACGATAAGGAACAGTTCGATCAAATACAAGATTTAACAAAATATCAAATAGTTTTACATATTACAGTTCCAAAATAACAATATCAAGATTTAGCATTATAAGGCGACAAAACGAAACAAAAATACAAAAATAATCGACATCAGAGTTTCACATCTACAACTATCTACTAGCTGTCTAAAAATTATCTACACCTCGATCTACAGATTGACCGCTCACCCCTGCAAGTCTGAACGGAGATCAGTGGGTGTTGAGTAAGAGAATCACAATATGATCAACAAGCATCAAGTGTCAACTCAACAATGAATAACATGACCTAAGATGCAGTCAAAGATAATGAACACAACAAATACTTCTCACATACTCCAAAATAACATCAACTGAATCATTGAGCGTGTGGACCGTTGGGTAAAAATCCCGCAATCTACCACCTGCAGAGTGGCATCAACATTTCGCTCCAACGATGATGTGACTATCCCCACCAAGCAGGTAGCCCGTCAGATGACGCGTTCGACATCATCGCACCCAAAGGTGCCCAACGTGCGACTAGTCAAATATTATATATACTCTCTCCTATGCTCGGGGGGGGGGGGGGGGGGGGGGGTACCACACCGAAATGATCCTAGACCGAAGTCCTCTCCAAGGACGTAGCCTCCAGATCGACAACAATCATGCAACTCGACTCCAAGAGTGCAACAAGGTATATCACAATGATCAACAATATAACAACTCTAAGTGATAATGACATAAACAATATGATAATAACATACCATCATCATGATCAACAATATAACAATAACTCCAAGTGATTATGACATGATCAATAGGATAATAACACGCTCTACAAGTAAACAACACAACATATAACAACATGATACTATGCATACGGTGACTAATCCAATGCACCAAAGGATTAGTATAACATACTATGATCAAGAATAAACGCCAATAAGCAATAATAAAATATAACACATGCAATTTCTCTACATGACATGTCCAACAATAATGTGCAACAGGAGTTCAATAAATTTTTAGAAGCAAATCAAACAATCGGAAGCAATGGTATTTTCGTAATTTATCTCCAACGACAAATCAACATCAGACAAGGGACGACAGATTTGCAGGCTCAACCCACCCCCAACACACTATCCAAACTACAATTATTTCACACTAACTAATCAACTAAATTTTCAAACTAATAATTTAATATTATTTAAACACCTAAGCAATCAATCTACAAGAAGGGCATCCTAACAGTATTTTTTTTTTTGGAAAACCAACCCCACAATCGCGTTCAGCACGCGAAAATTTCCAAGTTTGTTATTCACCTCAACTTCAACCGACCACTCGGGATCCACCAAATAGTTAAATTTTAATTTTAAGTTCAAAAGAAAGTTTTATAAATAATACCACAATTCATAATAAACAGGTTATTTTCAACGATATATCTCTCTTACTTATTAATTAATTTCTAAAATAAGAAAAAACATCTCTTCCCCATCTCCCTCTCACCTCGCCCCTGCGCTCGACCCCCCCGACGCCGCCGCTCCGCCCCGAATCTGTGCCGGGCGGCTCCTCAACCGTCGGCGATCAACCTGCCGACACATCCACCCTCTCCCTGACCTTCGCGACTGGTTCGACTCATCGTTGTTCGAATGGTGGCCCTTCTGCCCCCTCCCCCCCTCCCCCGCCTCCTTTGTCCGCCCCGAACCTATGCCACGGCCGCCCACGGCGCACGCGGTGTGGCCAATCATGGCATGGCCGCCCTCCGGCGTGCCCGACTGCGGTGTGGCATCGTACGATTTCCGCACGCGGCCACCCCTCGTACTCGGCTTCGCAGCCGATCATCGCCTTCATCGTCGCATTCATCGAAGATAATGGCGAAATGAAAGGAGTAGATGAGATCTCCTACCTCGATTCCGACGACGATGAGCACCAACGGCAACACGCGCCGACTCCTCCGCCTGCAGGTACCCTCTCCTCCTCATCTTCTCAACCTCTCATTACCAGCTCCCTCTCACCCCTCCTTAAAACCCCTCACAATCATGACAACCTGCCACTCCCCACTCCTACAACCATCCCTTTTACCCACTCTTTATTGATTGGGCCGACTTCAATTTTTAATTTTCTTCTTTTTTATACTGGACAAAACATCCTCCCCACCTTAACAAATTTGGTCCCCAAATTTATATATCTGCTGCGTCACGATCTCTGATATCCTCCTCATGCTCCCACGTCGCCTCTGCATCCGAATGATACTGCCTCTAACATTAACTCTGTCTTCTCAACGTCATCACCACAATTAAAAAAAAATTCAAGCAAAGCATCTAAAATAAGCTTACAACCCACCTCGACACCTCCTACACCTCACATAATTATTGATATAGTAATACACTTAAACTCCTAACCTTAACCTTAATCCTAGGCTCTGATACCAAATTATCGCACCCCGGACTGGGCCTGCCCCTGACGTGCCCGTCCCGAGACGCGGCGGCGGCGACTCGAACACCACGTAGCGGAAGGATAAGTCACAAATCATAACATAAAATAAAATAACAACATTAAAACCAATAATTACAATCCATAAGTTCGACGGTACATACGATAAGGAACAATCCGATCAAATACAAGATTTAACCAAATATCAAATAGTTTTACATATTACAGTTCCAAAATAACAATATCAAGGTTTAGCATTCTAAGGCGACAAAACAAAACAAAATACAAAAGCAGTGACATCAACCGTCCGCTCCAACGATGATGTGACTACCCCCACCAAGCAGATAGCCCGTTAGATGTCGCGTTCGACATTATAGCATCCGAAGGTGCCCAATGTGCGACTAGTCAAATATCATATATACATTCTCCCATGCCTGGGGGTACTACACCGAAATGGTCCTAGGCCGAAGTCCTCTCCAAGGCCTTAGCCTCCAGATCGACAACAACCATGCAACTCGACTTCAAGAGTGCAACATGGTATATCACTATGATCAACAATATAACAACAACTTTAAGTGATAACGACATGAACAATATGATAATAACATACCATCATCATGATCAGCAATATAACAATTACTCCAAGTGATTATGATATGATCAATAGGATAATAACATGCTCAACAAGTAAATAACACCATATATAACAACATGATACTATGCATATGGTGACTAATCCTATGCACCAAAAGGATTAGCATAACATACTATAGTCAAGAATAAACACAAATAAGCAACAATAAAATACAACACATGCAATTTCTCTACATGACATGTCCAACAATAATGTGCAACAAGAGTTCAATAAACATTTAGAAGCAAATCAAACATCAAAAGCAAGAGTATTTTCGTAATTTATCTCCGACAACAAATCAACATCAGACAAGGGACGACAGACTTGCAGACTCAACCCACCCTCAACACACTCTCTAAACTACAATTATTTAATACTAACTAATCAACTAAATTCTCAAACTAATAATTTAATATTATTTAAACACCTAAGCAATCAATCTACTAGAAGGGCATCCTAACAATATTTTATTGGAAAACCAACCCCACCACCGCGTTCAGCACGCGAAAATATTCAAGTTTGCTATTTACCTCAACTTCAATCGATAATTTAGGGTTCACCAAATAATTAAATTTAAATTTTATGTTCAAGAGACAGTTTTATAAATAAAACTGCAATTCATAAGAAATAAGCTATTTTCAACAATACAACTCTCTTACTTATTAATTAATTTCTGAAATAAAAAAACATCTCTTCCCCGTCTCCCTCTCCCTTCGCCTCTACGCCTGACCCCGCCGACTCCGCTTTGCCCCGAATCCATGCTGGTGGCTGCCCAACCCACCGACGACCAACCCGCCAACACATCCACCCTCTCTCCAACCTCCGCGACTGGTCCGACTCATCGCCGCCAGCCGGATGGTGGCCCTTTTGCGCCTGACGTCGTCGCCTCCTCTGTCTGCCCCAAACCTATGCCGGGCGGCTACCCAAGCCGTCGCGATCGACCCACCGGCATCTTCACCCTCTTCTCGACCTGTAGTGCCGGCTCGATCCATTAGCGACTAAATGGTGGCTGGGAGGGCCATCACCAAGCATGGCCAATCGCTGCTATCGGCCTCTGCGCGACACTGCCGCCTGCAACGCTCGCGGTGTGGCCGATCGCGGCAAGGCTGCCCTCTGGCATGGCCGACTGCGGCGTGGCAGCGTGCTATTTCCACACGTGGCCGCCCCTCGGACTCGGCTCTGCAGCCGATCCTCGCCTTCGTTGTCGGATTCATCGGAGATAATGACAGAATGAAAGCAGTAGATGAGATCTCCTACCTCGATTCTGCGATTCCGACGACGACGAGCTCCAACGACAACACGCGCTGACTCCTCCGCCTGCAGGTACCCTCTCCTCCTCATCTTCTCAACCTCTCATTACCGGCTCCCTCTCACCCCTCCTTAAAACCCTTCACCATCATGACAACCTGCCACTCCCACTCCTACAACCTGCCACTCCTACTCCTACAACCATCCCTTCTACCCACTCTTCATTGATTGGGTTGACTTTAATTTTTATTTTCTTTTTTCTTTTTTATACTGGACATAACATCCTCCCCACCTTAAGAAATTTGGTCCCCAAATTTATATACCTGCTACGTCGCTATCTCTGATATCTGCCTCATTCTCCCACGTCGCTATCTACGACTGTCTACTAGCTGTCTAAAAATTATCTACACCTCGATCTACAGATTGATTGCTTACCTCTGCAACTCTGAAGCAAAAATAACAGAGATCAGCGGGTGCTGAGTAGTAGAATCACAATATGATCAACAAACATCATGTGTCAACTCGATCAACAATGAATAACAACATGGCCTAAGATGCAGTCAAAGACAATGAACACAACAAATACTCCTTACCTACTCCTAAACAACATCAACTGAATCATCGAGTGTATGGACCGTTGGGTAAAAATCCTACAATCTACCACCTGCAGAGTGACATCAATCGTCCGCTCCAACGATGATACGACTACCCCCAACAAGCAGGTAGCCCGTTAGATGACGCGTCTGACATCATCACACCAAAGGTGCCCAACGTGCGACTAGTCAAATATCATATATACCCTCTCCCATGCCTGGGGGTACCACACCGAAATGGTCCTAGGCCGAAGTCTTCTCCAAGGTCATAGCCCCCAGATCGACAACAACCATGCAACTCGACTCCAAGAGTGCAACAAGGTATATCACCATGATCAACAGTATAACAACAACTCTAAGTGATAACGACATGAACAATATGATAATAACATATCATCATCATGATCAACAATATAACAACTCCAAATGATTATGACATGATCAATAGGATAATAACATGCTCAACAAGTAAACAACACCACATATAACAACATGATACTATGCATACCGTGACTAATCCAATGCACCAAAGGATTAACATAACATACTATGATCAAGAATAAATGCTAATAAACAATAATAAAATATAACACATACAATTTCTCTATATGACATGTCCAACAATAATATACAATAGGAGTTCAATAAATTTTTAGAAGCAAATCAAACATCGGAAGCAAGGGTATTTCCATAATTTATCTTCGACGATAAATCAACATCAGACAAGAGACGACAGACTTGCAGGCTCAACCCATCCTCAACACACTCTCCAAACTATAATTATTTCACACTAAGTAATCAACTAAATTCTTAAACTAATAATTTAATATTATTTAAATACCTAAGCAATCAATCTACTAGAAGGGCATCCTAATAATGTTTTCTTGGAAAACCAACCCTACCATCGCGTTCAGCACGCGAAAATATCCAAGTTTGCTATTCACATCGGAGTCCACCAAATAATTAAATTTCAATTTTAAGTTCAAAAGGCAATTTTATAAATAATAATGCAATTTATAATAAACATGCTATTTTCAACGATACAGCTCTCTTACTTATTAATTAATTTCTAAAAAAAAAAAACATCACTCCCCCATCTCCCTCTCCCCTCGCCTCTGAGCCCGACCGTGCCCCCTCTGCTCCGCCCCGAATCCATGCCGTGTGGCTCCCCAACCCGCTGGCGACCAACCCGCCGACACATCTCCCTAACCTCCGCGACTGGTCCGACTCATCGTCGGCCGGATGGTGGCCCTTCTGCGCCTGACCCCGCCACCGCCTTTGTCCACCCTGAACCTATGCCGGGCGTATCCCCAAGCCGTCGGCGACCGACCTACCGTCATCTTCGCCCTCTCCTAGGCCTCCAGCGCTGGCTCGACCCACCGGCGGCTGAATGGTGGCTGGGAGGGCCTTCACCAAGCATAGCCAGCCACTGCTGTTGGCATTTGCGCGACACGGCCACCCGCTGCTGCTGGCCTGTGCGTGACACGGCCGCCCGCGGCGCTCACGGTGTGGCCGATCGCGGCATGGCCACCCTCCGGCGTGACAGCGTGCGATTTCCGCACGCGGCCACCCCTCGGACTCGGCTCCGCAGCTGATCCTTGCCTTCGTCGTCGGATTCATCGAAGATAATGACAGAATGAAAGGAGTAGATGAGATCTCCTACCTCGATTCCGCCATTCTGGCGACGACGAGCTCCAGCGGCAAGACGCGCCGACTCCTCCTCCGCCTGCAGGTACCCTCTCCTCCTCCTCTTCTCAACCTCTCATTACCAGCTCCCTCTCTCCCCTCCTTAAAACCCCTCACCATCATGAAAACCTGCCACTCCCACTCCTACAACCATCCCTTGTACCCACTCTTCATTGATTAGGCTGACTTTAATTTTTAATTTTTAATGTTTTTTTTTTATACTAGACATAACAAAATCCGAAAAAAGAAATAGTTTCATTCAGGATACAGCTATAGAAAATGTATTATACTGTCCTCTCTTAAATTCTTCGCTGAAGTTTCCAACCCAACTAGGATGCGTAATTGCGTAGCCACAAACAAATTTGAGGATAACAATAGCTTGCTTCATCAAAGTCTGATTTGATGAAAGAATATTCAAATTCATGAAAAAATTTGAGCAAATACCCAAAACCATATCTTCATCCTCTCTCTTTTCCAAATCCATAAGATTGAACCGGATATTCCCGGATCCATAAGTTAAAGCCAAAATTTCTGATTTTTCTCTCATAAGTAATGAGCGGGTTGGTTTGGACGCTGGTTGATCGGTTCAACAAGGTTTGAACCGATTCAATAGGGTTTAAACAGAATTAATAAAACATACTGTCTATTTTACTTTATACCACCTTTTTTACTCTATACCGCCACTCACAACATTGATTGAGATGACAAGACGCAAAGTCTCGGAGTGATTCTTCAAGAGACGTAAAATTTCTCTTACATTGACCACTATTTTGACTGGAAAAATGAAAATAATTTTAGCAAAGAATCGCCACAAATGTCGTTGGCATGTTGTGCATCCACATTGGGACCATTGCTACCAGGTACAAACATCATACCAAACAATTATTGTTGATTTAGCTAATAGATCATGCTCTTACAGGAAGTTTCAACTTTATGGTATTCCTTGCTTACATGCTATCATTGTTATCGATTATTGTAGTCTTGACCCTTATCAGTATTGTGAGCATTATTTCACTGTTGAGACTTATAAAAAAATATATGATAATAAAATTCATCCGACAAGAAGCAAGCAATATTGGCATAGAGAACCTTATAATACCCAAGTGAAACCACCCCAATCTTTAGCACAACTTAGTAGAAAAAGAAAAAATAGAAGAGAATCAAGACATAGTGGCAGACTTCAGAGGAAGTGCTTAAGATGCAAGCAAGTAGGGCACAACAAACGTTTATGCAGAGCTCCCCCACCTAGCTGACAACACACTTTATTTTTTATAATATTTTTGTTGGATAAAATTTCGAGGGTATATATCATATTTTGGATACCATTTGATGTACAGTTATAATTTATTGGATTGCGTAATGACTATGAGTATAGTCAATATATCTGTAATGATTAAATTTGAATTTTGTTAATAAGTTGACATCATATTATATTTTTTCCACACTTTGGTGAAAGTATAGAGCTCGTGAAATACTGGTTTTTAACTCTGTATCACAATTACTATATCATTTCTAATCACTATAAGTTGAATTCTGTATGAGTTAAACTCAGAAGAAGTCATTCTATACTTTTGTGAAAGTACGGAACCAGAATAAATACTAGTTTTTGACTGTCATGCCTATTAGTATCTGTGTATGTATGATTGTATGGAACTATGAGTATAGTCAATACATTTGTAATGAGTAAATGTGAATTCTGTTAATGAGTTGATATCATATTATGTTTTTTCCACACTTTGGTAAAAGTATGAAACTGATGAAAATACTAATTTTTGACTCTGTATCATAATTACTATCCGTTAATATATGATTTGATATCCTTTCTAATTACTATAAGTTGAATTCTGTATGAGTTAAACTCAGAAGAAGTTATTCTATACTTTCGTGAAAGTATGGAACCGGAATAAATACTAGTTTTTGACTATCATGCCTATTAGTATCTATGCATGTATGATTGTATGGAACTATGAGTATAATTAATATATCTGTAATGAGTAAATATGAATTATGTTAACGAGTTGATATCATATTATGCTTTTTTCATACTTTGGTGAAAGTATGAAACTGGTGAAAATACTAATTTTTAACATACAGAATGCCAACTAGCTAAACTAAACAACTCAGAATTCCAATTAGCCAACTAGTTTTTGACATATAACTCAGATGAAATTTGTGAAAGTATGGATTTGGATAAAATACAGACATACAACTAGCCAAATTAAACTCTATACAATAATATGATATTTTCAGTATCGTAAATAGTACAATTATTTTCAGTATCGTACAATTATTTTCAGTATCGTACAATAATATGATATTTTCAGTATCGTAATATGATTAAACTCTGTGATAATCCTCTATCAAATAGGGGATCATAAATAGTTTGGCATACAATATTTTCAGTATCGTTACAACTTGACATTTGAATATGTGTCATTGAAGAAAGTAATTGCAAGCTCTAGCCGAAACCTTTTCGTGTTGTGTTGATTCTATTCCATTGGTTTAATTCGATCAAATATTCAATGTACTTCATCAAAAAGATACCACAGTCAACACTGAAATCTTGTCGAGGACATTCATAAATTTCTTTCCTCCAACCTTCCGATTTGATGTGGGTGCTAAGATTGGGGCATATTGCATCCAGATGCTCGTATAACAATATTGTTTGAAGCATTAAAACCTGCATGTTACATATGTATTGGTTGGAAGCAGTTATCATAGAAGTTTAAAGTTGTATTATATATAACATGTACAAAACACTCACATTATCCTCGAAATCTTGCGACGAGCCATGGTAGGATGATATTGAATTTAGATGCAAGAATAACTTTTGCTCAACGTCCACCACAAGAAGATGTCAATGCCCTCCGGTATTTTTTTCTTTATTGGAATGGTAGATGTGGCTACTATTAATGGGCATTAAAATATATTTAGGATTACAAGACATGACTGATGACCTTTGAATTCCATTCAATGCGGTCGCTCTATGACTTTTATAATATCTCTAGAAAAAGAAACAACTTTGTTTAGTCTAGAATTGCAAAATTAATGAATCCATACTTCATCAAAACTCTAGAATTTCATGAAATAAATCATTAATCAAATTTCATACTTTAAGATAACGGTAGAATGTCATAAATACACAAAAGAAGCCAACTTCCATACTTTGGAAGTGCAAAAGTAATGATTCCATACTTTATCAAAACTATGAAATTTCATAAAATAAACCATTAACCAAATTCCATACTTTGAGATAACTATAGAATGTCATAAATACATAAAAGAAGCCAACTTTCATACTCTGAAAGTGTAAAAGTAATGATTTCATACTTTATCAAAATTATAAAATTTCATGAAATAAACTATTAACCATATTCCATATATTTAGATAACTATAGAATGTCATAAATACACAAAAGAAGTCAACTTTCATACTCTGGAAGTGCAAAAGTAATGATTTCATACTTTATCAAAATTATGAAATTTTCATAAAATAAACCATTAACCAAATTTCATACTTCGAGACAACTATAGAATTTCATAAATACACAAAAGAAGCCAACTTCCATACTTTGGAAATGCAAAAGTAATGATTCCATATTTTATCAAAATTATGAAATTTTCATGAAATAAACCATTAACCAAATTTCATAATTCGAGACAACTATAGAATGTCATAAATACACAAAAGAAGCCAACTTTCATACTTTGGAAGTGCAAAAGTAATGATTCAATACTTTATCAAAATTCTAAAATTTTATGAAATAAACCATTAACCAAATTTCATACTTTGAGATAACTATAGAATGTCATAAATACATAAAAGAAGCCAACTTCCATACACTTGAAATGCAAAATTAATGAATCCATGCTTTATCAAAACTATGGAATTTCATGAAATAAACTATTAACCAAATTTCATACTTTGAGATAACTATAGAATGTCTTAAATACACAAAAGAAACCAACTTTCATAATCTGAAAGTGCAAAATTAATGAATCTATACTTTATCAAAACTCTTGAATTTCATGAAATAAATCATTAACCAAATTTATACTTTGATATAACTGTAGAATGTCATAAATACACAAAAGAAGTCAACTTTCATACTTTGAAAATGCAAAAGTAATGATTTCATACTTTATCAAAACTCTGAAATTTCATAAAAAACAATAATATATTACCATAAACCAGTTTATAAAAATTTACCTTGAAAATCGCGCCTATATATATATATATATATATATATATATATATATATATATATATATATATATATATAAAATTAGTTGGGCTGTTACGAGCATTCCTTAATAAGATTAAAGCGTAGCCATCAATCGTGTCGTCGTCGATGAGCGCATCAAAGTCTAGTATATTCCATAAACTATCCAAATTTAAATAGTAGTGCCAACATCTCCAAATATATTCATTGCTCAACCTAAAGCAAATCAAAAATACTAATAAGTATTCAATCTACTACATCATTCCAGCATATTCAATCCACTCACAAATACAATTATTGTCCCGCAATAAGAAATTAAATTGTAATAACACTCACTCTAATCTATTCAAAGATAAAAGCAAATTGGCAATGTCATCGTCCACATATTTGACAGTTCTTATCTGCACCAAAAATAAGAAGAAAGTTATTATCATTATAGTTATTTGGCTATATGCTTTTTAATGATAACTTCGAAGAATTCAATTTTTACCTTTCGAAGAATTTTTCCTTTTTTGGCTGCATATTTTTTAATGATAACTTGAATTTTCTCATCTTTTTTCTGGTGATCTTCATTATCCAGACTTGAGTTTTCTCATATTTTTAATGATTAACATTTTGCTCTTTTGTAATTATAATTTTTACTCTATTTTTTATATTTTCTATATTAATTCTCTGAGCATATTATTTTATGGTGATAATCATAGATTTAATGAATAATTTTTCAAAATATTTTTTATGTATTAAATTATTTTTATTAGTTTTATGTTTTTGAAATATTATTTTATTTTTATTTATGAAGAAAATTTATATAATTTTAAAAAAATTATTTATAATTGAGTTATCTATGCTTATACAATATATTTTAATTGGTAGAATTTACTTTATTTTTTTGTTATATAATGTTTATCCATAAAATTTCTTACTTCTATATAAATATTAAAATAATGAAAAATAAAATTATCAGAAATAGTTAAAATTAAATTATTCTTTTAAATAATAATATTCATACTCAAATAATTAAGAAGAATAATAAATATTATATATTTATATAATTTGCAATGTAAATTTTTTTAAGTGATAAAATGATATTTAGCCAATTGATATATGTTTTAAATAGATTACATATAAGAATAATTTCTTAATTTAGTAATTGAACAAAAATTTAAAGTTAAACTTTTAGAAAATTATATTTTAAATTTATATAGCTATTTATCTATTATATAATTGGATCTTTCTTTTAAATACCCTGAAAATGATTTTATTATTTTATTATTTTAGTTACATGTTTGGTCATATATTTATTTAATTTAGTCTTCCAATTTTTGAAATTTTATTTCTTGAATTTGTTTCTATTTCAAAACTATAAAAAAAATCATGTAGTTTAAAATAATTTAATTTTTTTTTTCAAATTTGTTTCAATTGGTTACGTTATATCTATATTATATTTCAGTTGAATCTATAAAATTTTTATTATTTTTATTATTTTTCTTTATATATATATATATATATATATATATATATTTGTTGTTGAAATCTATATAGATTGTTATAATTGGTTTTGGTGCAATTTTTTAAAAGATTTTTCTATATCGGCCTATTTTTTATGTTTTTTATCTTGCTTTATTTTTTTTATTTTTTTTAAATTGCGAATGCTTGCAAATTTCAAATTTATTAGTTGTGGTGTATTAATTGAGTCATTTAGAAATTTGAGATATGAGTTATTTATTTATTTGCTCTCTATTTTTTAGTTCCAAATTATTTAATTCTACTAATCAATTAGTGGAAATTAATATTAGTAGTTATTTTTTTCAAATTCTAAATCTTAAACATTATAAATATTGGAATGAAAACAAAGCTTCAAACACCCGTATCCACATGGATTGTCGGAGATCAAATCAACTTTATTTAGGCTTGGCAAGCATAGCTTTGCAATATAATGTACTACGAGCAATTGGAAATGATATAGTCTTGATAATTTTTACTGTATTTCTATATTGGTCGTTGTTTGTTTATTTGTATTTGGAATTGTCTCTCTCAATAATTCCAAATTTAATTAACTTTTAAAACTGTAATTAATTAATGTATCTATGCTTTCATTGGAAGTAATTATATATTCATATTATAATTACTAATTAAAACGTATTATTATTTACTTTAAATAATTTATTCATAAAATATTTTATTTTAATTATTAAATTATGATAAAAATTAATAATAAAAAATATTTTAATAATATACATCAAAAGTAAAAATATATGAAAATATATGTTACTAGATTTTGATTGGTTAAGTGAGAAAAAAAAGATTTTGATTGGTTAAGTTAGTTTAAGAAATTTGACTCTTGCTTGATAATTCTATCTTGAGGAGTTTAAATTTGAGTTGATGTGAAAAAGAAACGTATTATAAAAATAAAAAATTTAAATATATTATTTTGTATAATTAAAAATGAACATATTTAGTTGAAAAGATTGAAATAAAAAATAATTCAACTATCAATATTAGACTTATAACATCCAAATATAATAATTAATTTTGATAAGTTTAATTTATGTATTTTTTTATTTTTTTTATATTTATTGATTTATTTTGGTTAAGTATTGGTTTCAAATTTAAAGTGAAAAATGCAAATTATTTTGATGTTTTAATTATATAAATTAAATTAACTTAATATTTATTATTATGGTCTATGTTTATAATTTTGTTCATATATGATATTTGTTACAATTTTTTAATTATTTATGTATGATTTTTTTTAAAAAAAATTATAGTTCAATTTAAATTAATTTAAATATATCTTTTATCATGATTTTTTAAATCATTTAAATTTAAGTTATATGTATATATAATTATACAATGTGTGGGTCTTCGATTAGATTTTAATTTTATAATTTAAATCTTTTTAATAGTAGGTACACAAAAATATCAATCAAATATTGTAATATATTATGATTAATAAATAAATGAATAGTTCACTAATATATTATTCTATACAATAAAAATGAATATTTTTAGTTGAAAAGATCGAAATAAAAAATAATTTGATTGCCGATATTAGTATTATGGCATTCAAATGCAGTAATCAATTACAATAAATTTAATTTTATACAATATATAATTATTTTTAACTGCACAATATTTCTAATTCTATATTATTATTTTTTATTATATGTAATTTTGAATTTTCGTAGAAACAATTGTTATGAATGACAATTATTTTTAGTATTTTCTCTTTTGTCTATTTTATCTAATATATATAAATATATTAAGGTTCATGTACTCTGTATATCCAACTTAAGTTTATTCATTTTTATAATTAATTTTTCGTATCAAGTATTTTATATATATTCATTTGAAAAATCGATGCATCTCACAAGTAATTTAACTAGTATATGCATAATAATACTTGAGATCTTGTTACTAATCAATATTAACAAACCTATTGACTTTCTCTTATTGTTTTATGATTATAAAAACATAGATTGGCTTTATCCTTAATACGTAGTTGAAATTTGAAATAATGTTACGCTGATAAGCATTCATATTATAATCAACGAGAACTTATTATTATTATTATTATTATTATTATTATTATTATTATTATTATTATTATTATATAATGAGAACTGGCCATGTATTTAAATCACATTAAAATCATACATTAATGAAATAATGCCCTAATTAGACAAGTTAAGTAAGTTCTTTGTGATATCTAATGACCTTGAGCTCACGTTGCAAAGACTCGTAGCATCTCACTAATCTTTCTTCACCTGTTTAAGTAATGGGGAAGCAAGAGGATTGATTGATTAATTCTTTTGTCTCAACACGCTTAATTATAAACAAAATTTAAAAATTTTACCTAATATTTTTTTTGGGTATAATTTATTGAATCTTCTGCATCTCAATCCTTTTATTTTGTCAGCCCTTACAACTCTTATTCTTTCTTAATATTATATATATTCAAAATTCTTATGGAGTAAAAGTCAAGGTTGAAAAAACAAAAAAAATTCTTTACTCGTCTAATTATAAAAAATGAATTAATGTATATAATACAGCTGATGGTGCTTCCCCACTCAAAATAGAGGTATAGGTATTTGATAGATAATTATCTATCTTGATGGTATATTTTGATGTCTTTTACTTATAAAAAAAATAGTACAATTTTTGTTCACAATGAAATAAGAAAGATAATTTTTCTTTGTCGCACTCCTTGCCTTGCCTAATCCCACATCTAATGCAAGGGGAACAGAGGGGAGGTGCTCTTAGTTGGCTTTATTGTCATTTCTATTATGTAAAATTAGCAATGATTTAAGTAATAATATTTTGGATCTTAACTCCCGTACCTTAAAATGTCGGCAAACACCTTACTCTATCATAATCGATACATATACTAATTCTACTAATTGTACCTCGACCAAATCAATGGGTATTCACGATTACCCATTCTCGACTTAAATGATAGGGTACATACGAGTATATGCCATATCCAACAATTATTATCCTAATCATCACCCTTAATCAAGTAGTGCTATTGTCGATATGAGAGAAATAATTGGTAAGTTACTCTTTAATAGTCGATCGTCACTAATGAAAAAAAGACAATTACTCTCTAATCTTTGTGATAGCAAGTCCTAACTTGTGCATAATGCAACAACCGAGTAGAAGACTTGTGAGCAGCTATTGAGGTTCAAGACAACGAGATTTTAAGTGATAGTTATGCAATATGCAATAATAACAAATACAATGATCACACAAGTCACAAGGTGAGTCGAGGACGGGTAGAGAAAAATTTAGGCTAGAGTAACCATGGTTAAAGTTATTTATATATTATTAAAATATTATAATATAAAACTTATAACATATAACATGTTACATGTGTAACTTATACATAGATAAGTTAATTACATTATATATCATGAATTTAGGAGGTTTTTACCATTATATTGTAACTTTTCTTTTGTACCAATATGATACTTCAATTTTTATTTTGTTTCAATTATATTACACCATCAAACAAACATGATACGTTGTTTAAATGCTAATGTGACACTACTGACGTGGATCAACAGTCTGATCAACACACATGAAGTATAATAAAAAATATGAAATTACCACGTCAACATACTCAAAATCAATAAATTAGGATTAATTACATTATATCTCAATTTTGAGAGTTTTTTTTTCAATCATATTCTATTTTTTATTTGTATCAATAAAGTACTCGAATTTCTATTTTATTTCAATTATAACAGACATAAGATTTATACATCTCTTGTTATCCTAAATTTATATGGTAGAGTTTATACCAATATTTGGAGCTCCTTGAGTTGAAGTCTAAATACTCATGAACATACTGGGACAAACTCAAAGCAGTACGAAGAGATCGACTTGCTAAGATAATTAAATTAGTATAATTTTTTGCTTAATTGTAATATTAATAATATTATATAAAATTATTATTTGACATTCTATTTTATTTTAACTTGAGATAAATCTATTATTGTTGTCAATAAGTTGTCAATTTAATAATCTTAAATCTAGCAAGTGGAAAATATTTAGTTTGCTGGCAATAAATATTAAGTAGGAAATTAATATGTCATAGTATGAAATGAAAGTTAAGTTCTCAATTGAATGACCTTAAATATCATAAGCAAAGAATGTTTAAGATATTAAAATTATATAAATAAATTGAATAAATGTCAAAATTTTAAGGATTGCAGAAGACTCAAGGATTGAGCACATGGGGCATTAAGTAAGGTGGAGTTTTCACAGCAGACTCAAAAGAATTAAGCAGAAAATAGAATTAAAACAAAATAGAAATGAGAGTATCTTATTGGTATACATAAAAAAGTTGACATATAATTGAGAATATTTTCAAAATTCATGATGTAATCCTAACTCTTATTTATTTTAAGTAAGCTGACGTGATAATTTTATATTTTATATTATATTTTAATGTGATGATTGGACTCCACGTTAGTAGCATCATCACTCAAACAACATATTTCACGTAAATTTGACGATAAAATATAATTGGAACAAAATAAAAATTCAAATATTCTATTGGTACACATGAAAAGTTGCGATATGATTGAGAAACCCTCTAAAGGTGGCAGTGGTGGTGGAAGAAGAAGAAGTGGGGAAGAAAAAGAAAAAGAAAATTAAAAAATACATGGGATCATATATATTCCTTTTTAATAATGGCCCCACAATTAGACATGCCACGTATGAAATCGTTAGTCACGCAAGCATCGTTTTTCTCCACGTCAGCTAAGTTGAGACGACGCATGACGATTTGGTAGATGGTATAAACAGAAGTAAAGATTGTGCATTTACATGTCACACCCCAACTGACGGTAGTGTGACCGGCCAAGGCCTACATCCTGCCCTGTAGCATACTGTCTACACTGACACAAGGAAACCAAGACATATCGAATAGTAGAAATCTCAACACACTTTATTAAAAGTTTTTAAAGTCACAATTTTTATGTTTTCCAAAATAAGTAAGAACACCCACATCAAAATAACTGAACATTCAAGAAACAAGTTTTACAACTCTTTTTTCAAATACAACTGTTAGTGCAGAAACAAACAAACACTACTAGACACTGGTCTAAGACTCATGGACGCCGCTACGAGATATGTCACCACCTCCCGCCCACCAGCTGCACCATGTCGACAAGCCAAGTCACCGATCATGCTCTGCAAAAATAAAGAATAAATTGTGAGTCTACTTGGGACTAAGGGAGTGGCTCTAGTGAACCTCTACATAAGCCTCAGTCATACATATATATCATATAAGGCAATAAAATGAATGTACAAGGAGGTAAACTACTTCTAATACGACTACCGACCCCAATGGGTCAATCTGTACAAATTGAACATTTGATAACCTGCCATCTCGGCCTATCAAGCCTCCAACATCCGGCCCTTGGGCCTACTTATGGAATAAATATCTCGGCTACAACCGTCCCTACCATATCAAGTAGTATCATACTGGTAATCGGCCACATCATCTCAAGATGTAAGCAAATAATCCTGGGTCGTCGACTAGGATGATCCACTAGTCTTTGGACACCGTCTGGGGTAAGAATAGCTAGTCTCACCCAACTGGGGTCTGGCACCTAGCGGACCCACTGGCGCACCTCAAGACCCAACACTGGCCGAGCTGAGCACTGGTCATTCCTGACCTCCACGCTCCTCGGCGGACCATCTCAAGCACATTACACAATCAATGTCCTAAGGTTTCCATATATACACTTCGGGCCATTGCCCGTATTTGGCCCTAATCCGGGCTACAGGGTCAATAATTTATGTCGTCCTTTTAAAATGTGTACACCTAAGAGTTCTAAGTTTCCAAATGTTTACAAGAAGTCCTAGAAGTGATACCATGCATCTCCTAGCTAAGTTTCTATATATATACGCTGAGCGTCTCGCGACGTCCTACATATTATCTAACCTTCTACACTACCTTGGGTGAGAAATTCCTTGTACTGACCTTGGAATTCAGCCCATAAACATTTTTGGACAACATGCTATCTAAAGAGAAATAAGCATTCTTTACAATATATACCATATATAGCTATGATATTCATACATAACAATTATACACTACCTTTAAAGTTAAGCTCAATAAGAGACAATTTATCTAGCATGGCAAGGTAACAAGGAATTCAATAATGCATGAAATACTAAACATGGTAAACTAATACATCATTTCGAAATTTAAAGATTGAATGGACTAAGGATGGTCATTAAGCTAGCATTCCTACAATCTCCTAAATCAATCAATTTACTTACTATGGTTAGCATTCTTTCTAAGTATCATGATGTCTCTATGACTTGAACTTTATGACCATGGAAGTTTCCATCTAAGGTCACCCTCTTTCCTCCTCCCTAGGCTTGGCCGAGCCTTGAGCAAGGGAAACCTTGCTCGGCCATGGCCCTTAGAGTAGGGAAGGGAAGGAAGGCTTTAACTACACTCTTAACTCTTCGTCTCCGATATATCATAATGTCATGTGGACTAATTTACCCTATTCCCTTACCCTTGGCCGAACCCTCTTCATGAGGTGTAGGGTTCATTCGGCTACACCTAAGAGTTCTAGGGAAATCAAACTGTTTCATATGTGAAATCAACGACGGAGAGTGCTTTAGTGGGAGATTTGTGATCATCTAATTAAGGGCTCTACTTCCATCAAGGGGATTGGGAAAAATTTTGGCATGACCTTTTCCCTTTCCCCATGATTCGACAGCCCTAGATCTGAGAAAAACGACGAGAAACAAAGCGATCCGGTGAGTATTGTTACAAGAAGCATATATCTACAACTACGAAAACTCGATTCATCGAAAAAATCGCGAGAAGCACAATCCTATCACCAGTAGGGGTTCGACCACCTGCCTCCCCCATATTTTTGAATCCAACCACTCACCTAGATTGCAGAGAACGAAAGGTCGAGCGACGATGACTTGAAATTTTCCGGCGACGACACGAAATCCCGAATCGATCCAAGTCCTCCTAGCTTTCCCTTGCTCTTCTTCCTCTCTCCCCCTAGGCAGCCTTGTGCGACTCAAGGGATGAGTCACACGGCTACAAGATGAGGGGTTTAATCCCTCATCTAGCTTTCCAAAGATAGCCCCATGACTCACTTAACTCATACTCGAACCTCGACTAAACCCGAACTCAACTTGGGTTCTGACTCAACCCAATATGAATCGATTTAACTTGATTTAAGGAATGAATTCATAAAAGAAAAGTTAATCACCCACATAGATTCCATGAATCATTAGTCGAGTCATACCTTTTCACTCGAGGCGATCCTGAGGCTCCACTCGACTACCCCTGGGTCTGGTGTGCTGCACCAAAACATATTTTTATATTAGGAAATTTTTTCGGGTCTTACATTACAGGCTAAATTTGAAATCGTGTGTAGAACGTAAAATTTCTGCAAATCTTGTGATTTTTTAGTCTATTATCCTATTTATATATTCGATCAAGTTTCTTCCTCATGATAGTAATTGCAGTCATAAATATTAATGGTATAATTAAGCATCCTAGTCCCCTATTATTAATTTGGATTATCATTTGATTTTATGTAAAAATGTTGTTTAAATGGTCCTGAACTTGAAGTTAATTAAATGCCTTCTGCCATTTGAGCTCCCAGGTGTCTCCTCTCTAGCGACTCTCCCATGCAACATCTTCTGACACCCGACGTTCGAATTTCTTTGCTTTCTAGCAACATCCCTCGTGGGTTTTCCTCTTCATGCTATGGAGAAACCTGTTTCCACTTCCCCGCAAGACACATCAGATGCTCCACCTCCAAACAATGAACGCCATGCTGACGAGGAAACAATTATCCTTGATGACGGCCAACCTTCTCGATCTGATTGAGGGGGTTGCAAGTCACGTACTGTCTGATTGCAAAAATATGGTCAGATAGATCTTTGGTTCCGTCCACCATCCATGTGGTTCTCTCTCAAATCTAGAACAAACCCAAAGGTTTCAAATGTGAGGAAGTCGAAGGTAGACTATTCAAATTCTACTTCAATGCATGAGTTCATTCCAATGATGAAGGTCTTCCGTAGTCAACCTCTGGCTCTTTAAGAATCAACTCATGGTCCCGCGACGTGGGAGTGAGGAAAAGGCTCTATTACTGTGGATGTGTAGGGCATAACGACAAGAACTGCAAAAAACTCAATGTTGATGAAAGTAAAAACAAGGTTCATGAAACCAAACTGAATTGGTCCCTAGATGCGGGCCTCTCAAGTTGGACGTGAGATACAAAGCATCCCCACATCCATGTCATTTCGGACAAAGCAAAACTCCAATGTCAACATTGCTATGAATTATGTGGTCACAAATCTATTATCATCACTCTCGGTACAACCTACTAAGTCCTCCTCGGAGACTAGAGTACCTGCGGTAAACCAGACATCATCCACATTGTTTTCTTATCTGGTTATCTCCCCTGATGCTGACAATGGTTCTCCTTCTCCGCATTCTGAGCATTCTTCTAGAAAAATAAAAGCTTGTGCTCGAACCAAGAAAACCGGGAGTGTGCAACCCCTTGAGACCTCCTCTCCGTCCATTCCTGGAACAAGAAAGAGAATGGTTGAAGAGCTTTTAATATCGACATCATAAAAGCCAAAAAATTCCGATTCACAAACTATCCTTGAAGCGGTGGAGGAAGCCAGACCGGAATGGCTCCAAAACCTCCAATGAATAGAATTGTTTGGAACTGTCAATGGTTAGGGAATCCCTTGATAGCATTCCTCCTCAAGAACAAATGTTCAAAAAATTCCCTAGAATGCTTTCTTGGTAGTTAAATAGGAGTGCATTCGATTAAAAAAATTTCTCATGCAGTGTGGATTTGAAAACATATATGCAGTAAATCCCAATGGCAGAAAAGGTGGCTTGATTATGGCGTATAAATCATCTTCTTGCATCTCAGTAGTTTCTACTGACTCTTATTACATTCAGATTCATTGCTCGAATCCAGATTCTTCACGTCAGTGGTTTTTCTTTGGGGTTCACTTACATTTTAATGCTCACACTCGAGAATAGTATGCCTTGGACTTAATTGACAAAATCAACACATGTAACCTCCCGATTCTCGTGGGTGGGGGGATTTCAACTCTATTCTCCAGCCTGAAGAAATGGAATTCCTGACGAGTGGACCTCCCTTTACGTGATGCAATAGACGCCAGAACAATCACCTGATAGAGAAAGATCTTGATCGTTTAATTTATGGGTTCTCCTACCTAGTGTGATATATGCCGTAATTGGATTGTAATTCACCTTAATGACATCGGTAATGATCATTGGCTAGCCAACTGTGGGTAGCACAGTTGGTGGCAACATGTTGTATGTTGCTTAGAGATCTAGGATTCGATCCCTAGTATGATCACCTATTATAACTTTCTATCTTTGTTATAAAAAAAATGATCACCGTCCTCTCCTAATCAAATGTTCCTTCAAATTTGATAGGAGATGGTTGGATAATCATCAACTCAGTGAAAAGCAGTTTGGCACAACATTCTCTCATGGCACAACTATAATAACCTAAAATCAACTTCACGTATCAATGAGCTTCAGTCTCAGCTCCATATGCTATCTCTGAACAATAACCATGATTTCATACATACCAAGAAGTTACTGGAAGCTGACCTTTGAATTGCACTGCAAGAAGAAGAATTATTTTGGAAGCAAAAATCGAGAATAAAATGGCTTCGCGGAGGTGATAAAAATATGGATTTCTTCCACACCTGCACCAAGACCTGTAGGATGACAAACATTATTCCTCGGATCAAAGATGCGAAAGGGCGCAAGTGGGTGGAGGGTGATGATCAAATTGTCGTGGTTGCCATTGATTACTTTAGCAACTGATTCATGTCATCTAAACCAATCGATATTGATTCTCATCTCCAAGGAATTCAGAAAAAGGTTCCGAGGCAAAGCAATAATTGGCTTATGCGGCCTATGTCTCATGATGAAGTTAAAAACATTGTGTTTTCCATTAATCAAGACAGTGCTGGAGAAATGGCCACACTAGAGGGGGGTGAATAGTGTGTTAACTAAATCTATTTGCCTAAGTTCGATTTTAAATATTTTCTTAAACTACTTAGGCAATTCACAATTGAACGACTAAATGCGGAAGCAAGATATAAACGATAAATAATAAGATATGCAAAGTACACAATGCTAACACAATGATTTATAGTGGTTCGATCATAATGCCTACTCCACTACATAAGCACCCCGCTTAGGATTTCCAAACTAGCTTTACTAGATTATATCGTTTCCCTTACAAAGAGGACTTTACACCGGAAAGTCTCCGCTCTCAAACCGAATGCACTTTTACACCCGGAAGTATCTCGCCTTCCTACTGAGAGCACTCTCCCACCTCAACCTAAGGGACAACTCAACTAATCCTAATAAACTAAGTTTACAATGGTGGATTTAAGCCTTAACACCAAGGCAACCACCAACTCAATCAACCTAGCACTCTAGGTTTACACACACTCAAATACAATGAAATAAATAACAAAATACAATAATAAATGGAGCAGTAAATCAAACAATAAATTACTTAGCTCCATAACAAGATTCCTAGCTTTCTCTTGATGCCTTTGATGATGAAGCAATGAAGTAAAGGCTCAATCAAGGAGATGAAAGGTTCAAGCTAGGGTTTTCACAAGATTTGCTCAATGAGGGCTTGAGATTGATCAAAAGATGGCTCAAGGAGGTTAGGAGTGATCAACATCATAGAGGAAGGCTCTCATGGCTTCCTATTTATAAGCCATGAAGAGAAGAGAGCTCCCCTCTTCTCAACGGGCAAATTTTTGTCCGTTACCGGTCGTCGATCACTTGTCGATCGATCGTCGATCAATCGACCGAGTGACCGTCGGCGACCGAAGGCTTTCTGCCGCTTCCTGGCAACCTTCGATCGACCGATCGGTCGATCGAATTGGCTACTGCCAATTTTTGACCCTATTCGATCGACCGACCGATCGACTGGACCTGGGCTGAGCTTAATTTGTTTAGCCTTCTTCTTACGCGCTTCATTTTTGGGTTTCGGCCTTCAATGTGCATCAACTTGGAGAGCTTTTCATGTGTTCTTTAGACTCGTCCAAGACGTCTTTGGTGCACACGTCGAACTTCGAGGGATTTCCACGACGAACCCGAACGCGTCGATCAATGTCCTTCCAATTTTTTGATTTCTTCGATATTTCCGATCGAGGACATCAAGTGCTAATCGATATGGAACCTGAAAATATTTCTCAATAAAACATTAGTTCCATGTTTGTTATCATCAAAATCGAGATTAAGACCAAGGTAGAAAACCTTAGGCCAACAGACAGTGCTATAGGAATTGATGGCTTTACTGGAGATTTTTTCTGGCATTTCTATGGCTAGGATATTGTAGCGGTTGTGGCTTCTTTCCTTAGAAGTAAGAAACGTCTTCGAACTTTTAATGATACCTTCATTGCTCTTATACCAAAGTGTAAAAATATCATGGACATGTCTCACCTCTGACCAATTAGTGTGTGTAATGTCTACTATAATATTTGCTCCAAAATTATTGTTCAATGTCTGGAATCTCTCATAGACAAACTTATCTCCCCGAACCAAAGCGCTTTTGTCCAGGGCAAGTTAATATCAGAGAACATCTTGTTGGCTCATGAAATAATACATCACTTAAAGACAAGACAAACTCACTCTTCTCAAGATATGGCCATCAAGGTAGTCATGAGTAGCACTTATGATTGTGTTGAATGGGCTTTCCTTGCCTCGGTTATTAGATTATTGGGGTTCGTTGTTGGTTTCATCGAGCATATCATGCAATGTATTTGCATTGTATCCTATTCGATCTCTATTGGAGGAAACAAGTTCGACTACTTCCAACCTACTCGTGGCCTCCGTCAAGGAGACCCGTTATCTCCATTTCTTTTCATCTTCTACATGGCTTTCAATTGCCTACTTCAACAGATGCAAGTAACCTCAGATTGTTGTGACATCAAATTGGGTTGCCATTGCCCCGAAATATCGTCATTGCCCCGTACTACTATTCAGCAAAGCCGACGCCCATCATGCCAACTATATCAACTCTCTCTTCAAGCAGTTCGAAAGTCTTAGTGGCTAGCAGATCAATGTTCAGAAATCGTCCATCTTTTATCCAGGAATTCACCACATCGGCACCGAGCTCATATGAGTTCTATCTTGAACATTCTGCATGTGGGCGTCCCGAATAAATACCTTGGGCTTCCCTCTGTGGTGAACATATCCAAGAGAAGCACTTTTGACTTCATCCTCTCGCACATCAAAAACAAAAGGGATAGTTGGTCTTCTAAATTATTGTCTTGTGCCGGCAAAGCTACACATATTAAATCTATATTGGTCGTGATTCTAAATTATGCAATGCCTTGTTTCTACCTCTCCGATTGTCTATGCACTCATATTGATCAACTTTGTAGCAACTACTGGTAGTTTTCCAACCTAGGGAAATATGGTATTCATGCAGTGGTCACACCTCTGCTCGGATTTCGCCTTGGGTGGTATGGGCTTCAAGGAATTAGGAGGATAAACCTTACTCTCCTCGCAAAACATGGGTGGAGGTTAGTATGTCGTCCATCCTCGTTATTATGCCAAATCCTAAAAGGAAAATGCTTTCCTTTCTTGATGCTGAGGCAAGCCAAAACTTCTCCTGTGGGTGGAGGAGTATTCTCAAAAGCCATGATATCCTTCGTCTAGGTCTGTGTTTACAAATAGGTTTTGGAATCTCTCCATGGATTCCACTTGAACCTTTCTTCAGTATATGTGGTCCTCCTGTGTCTTCAAGCTCGATCATGGTTTATCAATTTTTCGATAAGGAGATGAGATCGTGGAAGGTCTTGGAAATTCATGCTTTCTTCCCTCCTTCAGTTGTGGAGATAATCTTTTAGATCCATATTCTGGAAGGCAGGGATAAATGAGTTTGACATTTTCACAAGTCTCTCCCTTTCGCCCCAACTACTAGGGCTCTCCATTCGGTTCAAACCGAACCGAATCGAACCAAACCAAATTGAACCGAATTGTTTTCTCACTCAATATTCAATCCGAAAACCGAACCGAATATATCATAAATCGAACCAACCCGAATCGACCAAATTCGGTTCGATTTCCAAACCGAAAACTGAATTGTAGAGGAAAATCGGAGGGAGAAGAAAGAGCGATCGAATAGATTATGAAGTTGGAATCCTAAATCCCGAACCGCATATCTCCACTCGGATTAGAGTTTTTCTCTAGCTTTCTCTGGAGCATTTGGAATTTGCGAAATAATTGCCACTTTTGTGCTTCCCCTGGTTGCGCTGATCCAACCGGCATTCTCTATGTGGTCTTCCTCATCACATTTGTAATTGATCGCTTTGATCGATCCTCCTATTTGGTTAGGAGTAATGTTTATAGGCATAGGAAATCTATGCTTGAATGGTTGGTCTCATATGTGCTTATGAGTTGTAATTTCATCAATAATCATATGCACTTTATTATATTTGAGTATTAGGAGAATTTTTAGACATATGAGTGAGGAGAATATAACATTTTTCAACTTAGAGTAAAAATAGTATGATAACCATTCCACTGGAAATAGTATGATAACAATTCCACTTATAAAGGGAAAAGGTACAAAAATACCCCTGACGTTTTCTCGCGGGTATTAAAATACTCATAACATTTTTTGAAATCAAAAATACCCCTCACTTATGAATTAGGTACAAAAATGCCCCTATAGGTAAACGGTGTTAGTTGAGAGATAACAGAGCTGACGTGGCTGATGACTGGGACTGATGATGTGGACATCTGATGCGCATGCGGGCTAAGACATTTTTTCACGGGTACTAAAATGCCCCTGATATTTTCTCACGGGTACTAAAATGCCCTTAACATTTTTCACAGGTACAATAATACCCCTAATATTTTTTCGCGAGTACTAAAATACCCCTAACGTTTATTTTGGACCTAAAATACCCCTGAGGTTACTGAAAATGGTACAAAAATAATATTAGACTAATTTTTGTTAGGTGAGACTTAACGGAGATGTCATGGATGCTGATAAAGATGTTGAATTTAAACGTGACACATATGTAGAGAGCAACTTGCCACGTAAGCAACACATAATAAATCGAAAACTGCAAAATTTGGTTCGATTTCAAATTGATTTTTTAATTATTTTATTCACCCCTACGATTGCGTGGTAAGTTGTTCTCTGCATATGCGCCACGTGTAAAGTCAATATCTTTGTGAGCATCCATGACATCTCTGTTAAGTCTCACATAACAAAAGTTAGTCTGATGTCATTTTTATATCATTTTCAATAACCTCAGGAGTATTTTAAGTCCAAAACAAACGTTAGAGGTATTTTAGTACTCGCGAGAAAACGTCAGGGGTATTTTTGTACCCGTGAGAAAATGTTAGGGATATTTTAGTACTCGTGAGAAAACGTCTTGGCCCGCATGCGCATCAGATGTCCACGTCATCAGTCTCAGTCATCAACTACGTCAGCTCCGTTATCTTTCAACTAACATCGTTTACTTATAGGGATATTTTGTACCCAATTCATAATGTGAGGAGTATTTTTGATCCCAAAAAAATGTTAGAAATATTTTAGTACCCGCAAGAAAACGTCAGAAGTATTTTTGTACATTTTTCCACTTATAAATAATCACTACTTCCACGTAGAAATATTGGTTATACATGTGCTATTTACGCAATTAACCCTGTGGATTAGCTGGATAGATGAGAGATGTATGCATGTCCAATAACTGCAGCCAAACGCACAACGTCACCTTCTACATTAATATACATGCGCACGCAACCACCAAAGAAACTTTTTCTTTTCCTTTTCTTCTTAATTACTAGCTTAATTATTGTTAAGTAAACCAAGCACTCGAAGAGAAGAAAGAATGCCGAGCACTCATTTCCGTTTCAACTAATTCAACGCCTTTCTCCCCTCTCTCCGCCTTTCCGGTGGAAAAATTTAACCTCCACTTGCTCTTCAAATCAACGCCCAACTGGGAGAGTGGGGGTGATCCATTTTGTCGTTTAGCGACGCAATGCTCGGTTGCCCGGCAATCCCATCGAGAAATCCCTGGTTTGGGATTTTGAATCCCTTGTAGTAGTTGCGCGAGGAGGGCCGGAGTTTTCCTGGGGAATCGAGCAATTGGGGAGCGGGTTTGGAGTGGTTCGACCTAGGGTTCGTCGGGGAGGAGATGAAGGTGGTGTTTGGGAGCCCCGGGACGTGGAGCGGGCTCCTTCTGAGGACCGGGCAATGGGTTTTCGCCGGGGCCTCGATCGCCGTCATGCTCTCCGCCTTCGGCTTCTCCAGTTACACCGCTTTCTGGTACTGCTCGCGAATTTCCTTTCCGTTTCCGATTTGATTGCTTGGAGTTCTTTTGCCTGATTTTTTCTGAATTTAACTCGCTGGATTTGTTATATTCATAATTCTGCTGGTTTCCAATTTTAATGCCGAGGATCCTATAATAGATATGTGAAGTGTATTAGACTATATTTAGATGCCCTTTTTTATTGAACTGCAGTTGATTCTGAGAGTTGACAAGTGGAACTTGCTGATAAGTTTTTTCCATAAAGAAACAGAAATTGTAATATTTTAATCTTGTGATAGAAATTGTTTGATTATAATCTGAATCCTCATTACTAGGGTCTCTAAATTAATTGGGAAAATCTGCCTGCTCCTATGATTGATTTATTTTGTATATCTAACTAAAATTTGAAGATGTTTGAAAGTATGGTATTGAAAAGTGAAATATCTGATACGAAGTAAGCCAAATAACAAAATAATTCATGATGTTAGTGTTTCAAAGTGGATGAGCATTTGTTCTGCTATCTTGGAGATAATAAGGGTTGAGGGGGCACAGACGTTGAGATAATCAAACACAATACATTTCATCTTGACAAGATTACATTTCTTTTTCTCTTTTGCTGGTTTAGATTTTCCCCTATAGTTCTGATATCTTATCACTATAGGCATGCCAGGGTCAGAGATGTCATATTAGAGCAGTCCAATAAAGGTAAAACACATTCATATTCAAGCACTTGAATTGAACCCTATGAAGCTTTTTGCAATATATACTATCAGGATACCACTTGTTCTTTGACATGTGATTGGAAAACTTAATTGGCCTATAAGAGCTTCATTCATTGAATTCTCCATCTATCATATTAGTCTATTTAGTTTCAACATTTAATAATTCAATGCTCTGTGCAATGAGATAGCCAAATGTGCTTGTTGTTAAACATTTCAAGTTAAGCATTTACGAATTTTACATCAAGGTTGCTGCAAGGAGTGACACAATGAAATTGTAAGCTGAGTCCCTCAAATGGAATGCAGCTTAGATATATTCTCTAAACTATCAATCATTTAAAAGCAAATACTTGTCATATCTGTTTTTAATTTATTTGAATATTCAAATTTTAGAAACAGTGCAATTTCTGCAAGTGTTATGCACTTATTATCAATCATGAAGTGTTTTCTGATTTAAAGATTCACTATAGACCAATAAACCTCTAAGTGATAGTTATTTTTTCTCTAAACTATTTATTGGTTTATGCCTTGTCGATTGATATTTTTCAAGAACTAGTTGGTATAGGAATGTACACTAGTGATATGCTGTTTTTATATCATGCCTGATCATTAATTAACAATATTATTGTTTGAGAGAAAATAAAGGAGAGGGAACTATACATTCCATCTTCCTGTTCATATTAATTAAGCATTTACAGTTAGTTTATATGTTTCTTCAAAACTGGAAAGCAAGTAATGAATGGAAATATAAATATAGGAAATCTAGATTAAATGATACTAGCATTATAATAAGCATTTTTTTTGCCTTTACTTTATTTACATACTAATTTGACCATCATACGTGTAGTAATTTTTTGTAGGTCGTATATGACACTAGCTAATCCAACTCTACTGGAATCATTTTGGAGCACTAAATACATTTACACTGCATCTAAAATTGTTCATATTTCAGATTGCAATGAGTTATTAAAAAAAATGACATTTCAAAATATTCTTGAAATGATTGTTTGAAGTTAAAAATATCATTTTGAAGTACTTTTCTGATCTTCCTCTTTCTTAAATACATTTTAACTATGCTTTCTTTTTATAAAAAATTCAGCTACTTGATTGCTTCTATGGGACTTCAAGCTCTGTGGAGCTTTGGGCTCGCATGCCTTGACATTTATGCTCTAAAGGTTAGCAGAGATCTGCATAACCCTTTGCTAGTAAGCTTGTTCGTGGTGGGTGATTGGGTGAGTCTGTTTTATCCTTCAACTTCCTGGATACTAAGATTATGTCAATCATTCGCTATATGATTTTAGTTCTGTTGTCTCGTTCTATATATGTCTAGTGGACCTTTTGTCATACAATGTGGCTTGTTAGAGAAAGGCACTTTCCTAAGCTTTCCCTCTTTTGTTTGGCTTGCAAAATAAGAAACTAGGTTGTTGCCATTTCGTACAGTGTTGACTCATATTTTATTTGAATTGAAAACGGATATGTATCAGGATAATCTTTTCCTGGGCTTTTAGAAGGAGTGGAAGTTGCAACCATATTCTAATCAGAAGCCGAGAGAGCATACCACATTTGATTGTTGTTGTCTTGTAGTCGGTCCTCCTATCATTATCACGACACTATCTGAAAAGCTAAAATTAGTATGTTGTGAACTATTGGAGTTCACTTCATCTTTTGAATAAACCAATTATATATTTTTTCTGCTTCTATTGATCTATTCATGAAAACGTTGTCCAAGCATGGCAACAGATAGGAATAATAAGTGGGTGTGGGTGTTAAAATATGTTAGAAAGATGGAGGCTAGAAGAATAATACAGAAGATGGTAACTTTCTCCTTCTTGGTTTCTCATCACAAAAAGGCAAGGGAGATAAAATTTCATGGTAGGATAGATGGGAGTTAGAAGCATAATGTCTCAAAGTGGAGAAAGATGGTAACTATTTAGCAATAAAATAGTGAACAGCCTGAAAAGATATTAGCAATGAGATAGATTGTAAAACAACATACGAATTATTTAAAGAGAGAGAATGATTAATAATGTCATATGGCGTTTAATCAAACATTTCTTAGTATTTCAACATTACCTATTACAATTTGTTAAATAAGACCACCATTTATAGAATTAAAGAAATCATGTTTCTTGAGAATCGTAGAAATTACAATCTATCATTATCCATTATAATTGTGTTCTTTGTCTTATCCCATTGATCTTGTTGATTTATGTAGGAATTATGGAAAACATTAATCTACTATATCTTCTGTGATTGAGTCCCTTTTTCTATTAGATTGATCCTAATGTTGAAATATTCTTTTTGATAAAATATAGGAGATTTGGATTGTCTTTGTACAGTAATTGGCCAATAATTTAGAATTTCCTTCTTGAGTTTGGAGGAAATCTGGACTTCCAAATGATGGACAAGAAATACCTGTAAAATCTCAATGAAGCAAGAATTTTTAGAGACAAAGTCACAAAGACACCTAAAAGCACCCTTCTAAACTTAAAACTTTTAATACGTGATTCATGGTTTAAAATCTCGGTACCGGTACCGATCTCAGTCCTAGGCCGCTATCGTCTTGTCGCGGGTTATTATTATTATTATTTTTAATATCTAGAAAACATAGTTTTAAGCTACAAAACACACATAGTCTACAATTAAATGGGTTTGGGGGTTTATATATCCCAAAAAAACTCCAAAATTGGTCCCAACGGCCAAATTAGCTGTTGAGAACGGTAAAAAGATCCCAACAGCTAATTTTCTAGCCGTTAGGATGGTACTGGATCAGTACCACTTGGTACTGACCTGGTATTCACGGTACTAGGCAGTACCGGGTACGGATACTGTTTTTTTTTTCAAAAACCAGTAAATACCGACTGTACCGCCCAGTAGGTATTTTAAACTATGACGTGACTTAGAATACTACTCAACAAACAAAAACATGAACTTTCTCAAGATAAAAGATAAGATAAACACAAGTTGACCCAAATGAAATCCAAATTGATAGTCTTCATAACCAAGTTAACTAGTTCTGATTCAGTAAACTAAATATTGATCTCAGAACAATAGTTGCATCAATTCTTTCTTCTGCATGAATCTCATCTCAAATTGATTCATTTTGCAAGTTTTTTTTCTTCATGTGGTTTTATGAGAACAGAAGTTAAATATCTCATAAGCCAAGCAATCCATTTTATATATGATCGTATTAGCCTAATACAATTTGATATGCAATGCCAGCCATCGTGGTAGAACATGTTGACTAACTATATCGAATATGTGTAATAAAGGTGTCAATGGTCCGGTTCGGTCTTATGCGGTACAGGGAATGATCATCAGCTAGTCTTATTGTATACCATGATATTAAAAAGCTAAACACTGTTGAAGATTTCCTCCCTTGAAAATTCAGGAAATCCACATTTCCTACAACTAAATTTACTGTAGACCCTTCATCGAAATCTCTTTCAAAAATATACCACCACTAACTCCACAAGTTGCATCTTTCTACCTTGCATATGAGAAGTGCAACCCATCAGGGGCTACTTTTTGATCTTCAACGATACGACCCTTGTTCCAAGACCAAGCTTAGGCTTTTTTATTACGTGGAAAATATTTTGCGGAAACAAGGAAAATGTTTCATTATCCTAATTTTGATTTGCATTTCAAAGTGAATTGAATATTATCAACTTGTCTTTGATAAGCAAAAGGGTTTATGTTTGGTTTATGTTTGTGTCAGATTTTGTCATCTTAGGTGTTGTTTTAGGTTAGTTATGAGTTCAAGTTTTAATCTATATCAAGTTATTTAGTCATTTTCCTGTTATTTTGAGTTTGGTGTAGAAGAATACATTTAGAAGGTTACTTGAGACGCACTTTAATAAGATATAAAATCAAAGAAGAGATTATCTTCCAACAGAGGTATTGGAGAGAATACGGAAAATTGATGGAGCTAGAGAGGACAGAAAGGTAGGAGAAAAGGAATAAATTAGATGCAACAAGAACAAGAGAAGGGAGAGTTTCCTAATTAATCAAATTTGATGCCTCAGCCCTCTAGGCTTACAGTATCTTATGTTTACTATCTTTTAGCCCTTCATTCTCCTATTCTAAAAATATTAGCATGTAACAGACTTAGGAGTTAATATATGAAAGATAATTTTACATTCATACAAGAATAATAATGTTTCTATACTGAAATGCCTGAAATTACACATTCATAGGTAAGTTATACTGAATTTTTTGGGTTGTCCTGACCCATTATTACAGTGTCTTTTTTCCTGTAATTTTCATTAAATAGAGGCGACCCAAATGGGTTCTTTTTTCCTTTGAAGAAAAGCACCTTGTATTCATTCAAGAGATGAGAATGAGAACAAGAAGAGAGGGGAATAGGAAGCCTGAGGCAGCAGTGAAGGTTGTTAAACACATGGACCGAAAGTCTTAAAGAAAACAAAACAACCAAACAGTAGTTAGTGTGCAAGCAGGAAATGCTAGACAATGTTGTAACAGAACTGGAGTGATTGTAGGCGACCAAATGGGTTGGCTCATCACGGCTGCTCTGCGCCATGCCCAGTCATGGTGGGTTGGATCAAGGATCGAGGCATGTGGATTAGGCACAAAACGACCCATGCAGTTGAGTCCAACTTGACTCGACTCAGGCAAATTTTTATTCATATATTTATTTGTATAAATTGTATGTTATGTATCATATGCAAAATTTATATTTATTTTTTGAACTATTATGTTCTTTAGATATTTTAAAATGGTTCTTTGGCTTTTACTGTAAGAATTAATAATGGGCTGGCCTAAGGATGACACAGGTTTTAGGTCATGGGCCCTGGAAGCACATCTTATACAAATAAAGTCTTGGTTGTTAGTTGCAATTTTTAAGTTTCAAGTACTGAACACTTTTTTTAATAAACCCATTGCATAACAATTTATTTACTTTATGACGTTAAATAGGATAGGATAAATCATATATACAATGATGCTACAATAGGAGAGGTCATGCCTACAAAAACACTACAAGTACGAATCAAACCCTTGGCCTTTGGCAATATGCCTAGATGGTCTAATCATCTGAGCCTCAACCCTGTTGATTTTGACATTGAGCATGAGATTCGACTCAATTTGCAGTAGACAAGTAGCTAAGTGTCTGGTATTAAATCTTCTACAGCTATTGCTTTCATTTGTTTCGCGTGAAGGTCCTGCCAATACAGTAGAAGTTAACCCGTTAACCCTTTTCTGCCAATCCAAGTGTTGTGACTTCTGTCGAACATACATGGTTTAGCAACAACATCTTTGCATATGGCTTGAAATTTATGAGAGAACAGAAAAATGTAAATCATTAACTCTAAAATCCACAAATGGTGGAACAATGAAACTAAATGAGCTGATCAAGCTAGAAGTAAGATAACCATTACTTGTATAAGGAAACCTTTAGCAATTTGCTTAACCCTTTCTTTACACAGTCATTTACATGACTAATTCTAGGAATAGTGGAATGGGATTCCCTTTACTGACACTCGTACTAACATCGGATGATGCTAATGTAGGTAACAGCAACTTTGTCACTTGCAGCAGCATGCTCCTCAGCAGGTGTGGCTGTTCTGTTTGTGAGGGACACAAATTTCTGCACTGCCTTCCCTCAGTTTTCATGTGGCAGGTATCAAATTTCCACTGCCATGGCTTTTGTCACCTGGCTGTTGGTCACAGTATCTGCCTTAGTCATGTTTTGGATCCTGACTTCTGATTGATTATACATGTAGATTTTTCTTTCTTTCTTTTATTTTTCAAATATCAGTTTCTGTAAAGAAACATGAAAGAATTGTAATTTGAAAGTCACCTTTTTCTTTCTATTTTTCTTGTCCCTTACCTTCAATGTGGTTGATAAGACCAGCATACTGATTGTACAGCATGTATGTGACCCTGAAATCCAATATTAAGAATTTGATTGTAGTTGTCTTTGCATCAAAACAGCATTGTATTATTATTTCTTGGAAATATCATGATCATGCAATTCTCTGTTTCATCTCCTGTTCCAATTGAGTTGTGTTTTCTGCAAAAGCATATTATAAAAATGAAGAATGGTATAATAAAATTATTTTTCATTTTGTGAGGAAATTAGATATTCCCAAGACAAGTGACAATGAACAAAGAGGTTGTTTGGTTGCTTACAAATAATCTTCCAACGATTAGATTTCTAGCATTTGATCGATTATAGATTTGTAACATTTGATCAATTAAATTATTTGGTTAGTTGCAATTAAGTTAATTGCAACATTAAATTTTTACAAATTGCACTTAGAGGCTGCAAACTAGGCTGCAGCACAAAAAACCTGCAAGTCCAATTCGCAACATGTAAATGATAGGGCTTCCTTTTTTTCTCTCACTCACGACAGACTCTCTTTTCGGTCACGATAGTTTCCTTTCCTTCACGATAACTTTCCTCTTTCTCTCGCTCGCATTAGTCTCTTCTTTTGCTTTTGGTGCTTTTTTGATTTTTAAAAATTTTCTGAAATGCTTAGATGTGAAGTTTTTTTAAGGTCACTCGTGTTTTTATTATTAATTTTTTCATCATTTTTCAAGTTACAATGCGAGTTACAAGTTGCAAGCATACTTGCAACTTTTATTTGTGGCCAATCAAACGCCTGCAAATAAAAGTTGTAATTTTACTTACTGGCAACTAAACCGTTGTTGTAACTCCTATTTGAGATATTTGTTATTACAAGCAAATACTCTGTGTAGCATTTGCATTCGCAAGGAATCAAACACCGCAAGCTGATTTAGATGAATGCACGAAAAATAGTATATTTATGTGGAAAACAAAGGGCTTGATTAATTGAGGGAAAACGGCGATCAAGTTGTGGTTGTTGACTATTTGTTATGCAAGTACAATCAAAACGAGGAGCCTTTGTTATTCTTTTTAACATTGTGAAAAATAGGGGAGAAAACAATTATATTGGCAGCCTCCTTCTACCACAATATATAACTCATGTTATTTTACATATTAGTCCAATGATACAATGATATTTACACTTTGGTCCTTCAACACTCCTCAAGTTGGAGCATCATGCATGCCCAACTTGCTACATATGTAGAAGACTTAGTTAATATATCAGCTAATTTATCATTGGAACTCACTAATGATAATACTATTTTCGTGGATTACACTTTCTCCCTGATGAAATGACAATCAATTTTTATGTACTTTGTCCTCTTATGAAACACAGTATTAGAGGCAATATGCATAGCTGCCTGATTGTTGCAGAATAACTTCATTGGTTTTACTTGAGTAATACCAAGTTCTCCCATCAATTGCTTAAGTTATATCAGTTCGCATGTTACAAGGGTTATAGCCCTATATTCTACCTATGATTCTTGCTACAATAGTTTGATTCTTGCTTTTCCATTAGATTAGATTACCATCAAGCATCACACAATATTCAGAAGTTGATCGACGATCACTAGGTGAGCTAGCCCAATCAGCATCACAATAACTTGTCACTTGTAGGTGTCCTCGGTCGATATACAAGAGTCATTGTCCCGGTGCAGCCTTGAGATAACGAAGAATCCTTAATGTAGCTTCCTGTGTGGCTCTTACAAGGTGAATCAAGGAACTAGCTAACTACACTTACAACAAAAGAAATATCAGGCATCGTAATTGTAAGATAATTTAGCTTGCCTACCAATCGATCAACTAAGGGCTCTCCCTGTCCTGATAGCAACTTTGTATTTGGATCCATGAGAGTATCCATAGGTCGTGCTCCCAACATGCTTGCCTCTTGTAGCATGTCGAACACATACTTCCTCTAGGATATATAGATAGCTCCCCCTGACCGAACTACTTCAATGCCAAGGAAATATTTCATATCACCCAAATCTTTAGTTTAAAACTACTGGTGTAAATGAGATTTCAACCTATGTATATCTTCTGTATCATCTCCACTAATGATGATATCATCTACATAAACAATAAAAATCACTCGTTTCCCGGCAAAAGAAGTACAAAAGAAGACTGAGTGATCTAAAGTACTCTTGACCAAGCCAAACTTGGTGATAGCAGAATTGAACTTGCCAAACCAAGCACACATGGATTGTTTCAAACCATAGAGAGACTTCTTCAGCCAGCAAACCAATGTGGATTCCCCCTGAGCAACAAATCCTGGAGGTTGCTCCATATATACCTCCTCTTCAAGATCGTCATACAAAAAGACATTTTTGATATCAAGCTAATGAAGTCGCCAACCAGAGATAGCTGCAAGTGTGAGGAGCAGACGTACATAAGCAATTTTAGTGATCGAAGAAAATGTATCCAAGTAATCTACATCATACCGTTATGTGTATCCTTTGGCCACCAACCGAGCCTTAAGTCGATTAATAGAACCATTATGAGTTGTTTTGACTGTAAAGACCCACTTGTAGCCAACCGTGGTTTTCTCAAAAGGAAGAGAAACCATTACCCATGTGTCATTAGATTGTAGTGCAGTCATCTCATCAATTGATGGATGTGTCTTGAATTTGTAATATCGAGCCGGCACGGAAGGCCGATAGGGTTATTATGTATTTATAAGATTGGAGAGCGGTTCGGACTATCCAACCCATTATGTTGTAACCCGACCCGTTTAGGATTATTATGTATTTATAGGATTGGAGAGCGGTTCGTTGGAGTGTAGTCGTGAGATATTTTGTATTTTGGGGGCTAGGATTTTCCTCTCTCTGTACTTGTGTTCTTGGTGAATAATGAAGATCTCCTCCTTTACCCGTGGATGTACGGACGACACATCGCTGTCCCGAACCACGTAAATCTTGTGTGTTCTCTTTTCTGTTCTTTTTTGTTCTTCGTTGTTTTGTTTGTCGATATATCCCTACATCAATCATGGCCTGACGCCACCCCAGATGAAAAAGAGCATCTGACACAGTCTCTGGTATGGAAATATTTGTAAGTCGAATGACCTACACTAGAGGGAGGGTGAATAGTGTGTTTGCTAAAAACTTAACCTAATTCGATTTTAATCGTTTTCTTGATTACTTAGGTTAATGCTCAAATCAAACTAGATAAATGCGAAAGCTAATAATTAACAAGTAATTCAATACACAAGAGAGCAATGCTAACACAATGTGATTTATAGTGATTCAGCCCCAATGTCTATTCCACTACCTAAGCACCCCACTTAAGATTTTCAAACTTAATTTTACTAAATTATATCGTTTCTCTTACAATGAGGACCTTTTACCGAAAGAGTCTCTGCTTTCACACCGAAGGCACATCCACATTCGGAAGTCTCCGTCTTCCTACCGAAAGCACTCTTCCACCTCAACCCTAAGGGACAACAATCACTAATCCTAGTAAACTAAGTTTACACCAGTGGATTTAAGCCTTACAACCAAGGCAACCATCCAACTCAAGATCTACACACTAGATCTTTACAAAACTTGAGAAATACAATAAATAAATAATAAATAAACAATAAAATACACAAGTAATAGAGAGAAAATAATAAACAACACAAACTTAGCTCTCAAATAATGAATCTTAGCTCCTCTTGATGTCTTGATGATGAATCAAATCAAGCTTGAAGGCAATCACAAGAAAGACAAGTTAGAAGGCTAGGATTTCAACAAAGATGATTCAATGAGGCTTAGAGATGATCATAAGATGTCACAATAGGTTCCAGAAGTTCATAGGAAGATCGGGAAGACTTTTTATAGGCAAAATACAACTCAAGGCTCGGGCACAACGAAATGAAACGGGTATTTTTTGAGCTGTTGGCCCGTCGATCGATCGGTTAATTGATGGTCCAGTCGATCAGACGTAGACCGAATGCACACTGTGGGTTTCTACCTCAAGTCGATCGCCCGTCGATCGCAGGTCGGTCGACCGACCATTCGACCGAAACTACATTGAGGGCAGTTTCAACAAGGTCCATTCTCTTATATGTCTTATTTAACATTTCTTAACTTTAAGTGATTAACTTTAAAATATAAATGTTAAATAATGATTACCCCCATTTGGTTTCAATAAAAATATCTAGAAAATCAAAATCCTTAAGAATCAAAATCTAACTTTTGGGTTCTAGTACAAATTTGCGAAAAACAAAAATTTTATAATCTCCCCAATCAAATATGGATAGGTTAAAGACTTTCAAAATTTTCTTTAAAATAGGTCTTTAACTTATTTTAACCTAAGGAACAATTACTTGGACTTTTGGTACTAAGGAGATGTCTAAAACATATAACTCTCCAAGGAGCTCCCTAGACTATGAAAATTTCTAGGTCGTTTTCTGTTTTTCTGGTTTTCATATTTTGGGGCTCGGATTTCAATTTTTGGGTTTTGCAACATAAAAGAGGATTAAACAATCATTAGAGACATTCTAAACCTAAACTCTATCTTCCCGAAGAATCTCGAGCGTCGACAAGCATCCTTGCTGATTTATCTAATTTCGTCAATTTTTCCAATTGGGGACGTTGTGCGCTAACTGACTTGGAACCTGAATATATTTCTCTATGAAAATATTAGTTCCATGTTTGTTATCATCAAAACCAAAATTTAGACCAAGGTTGAAAACCTTAGGCCAACAATATTGGAGAGAGCAGTGATAAAAGCATAGTACTCTAGAGATACGGTATCGTAGTAAACATAATGAGATATAGGATATGAAGTGGAACACTTACGCATACCTTTCTTGAAAGCAATTGGAAGGTCAAGATCAGAAGGTCAAGATTTTCTCAACCAATTTTGAGTGCAAACCGAAGCCTCAACAATAGAAGGATGTAAGGAACTATGAAATGGATCAAGAACTCGACCTTCGGTGCTAAATGCAGACTCCGATGATATAGTAAAAACTAGAATAGCCAATATGTCCCTAGTCATACAAGAGAGAACATGGTACTTTGCTTTTTTCATTTTCCACCATTTTACAATATCAAATCCATCAAAGTTGTCTTCAACATCATCTTCCAAGTATCTTTCCAACTCATTTTCTTTTCACCTCACCTTGCTTTTTCTTTACTTTCAATCTAAATTCATCTTCCCAACCATCTTCGATTTCATCATCCTTATTATTGATACGAGACCATGAGGTAGCACTTGATGCTAAACTACTAGAATCAGCACTATCAATAGGAGATGAAACATCGTATAATACTCTAACAATTTATGAATGAGATCCTTCAATTTTGTCATTGTCTGCTTGTACTTATCAATACCATACCTCTGTTGAAAACAAAACTAAATATACTCCAACTTGTAACGCATATCAAGAAAAACAGACACAAATAATAGATAATTCAGATTTCCATCATTTTTCCAATATTTATCAAACTTAATCTTCATATTATCTGACATACTATGTAGCACCATATCATTGCTTTGCCTCCACTTAGTTAATTGATTTTGAATCTCACACAACTTAAGGAAGAACATGTTAGATATATGTGACAAGCAATGATCCAAAAAAAGTCGCATGATAATTTTTTTTCAAAAATCTCAGAAAGACGTGTGCACGACTCCAATCACCAAAAGTAGGAGGTCCTCATTCATTCCCAAGAGCTATCATATAAGAAGGATCCTCAAATTTAAGGCGCATGAATATTTTTTCAAACTTTTTAGCGATATCTAACATCATATAAGTCGAATTCCACCTGATTGGCACATCAAGTGTAAGCATTGTCTTACTAGTTATGTTTACCTCTTCAGCGCACCTCTTGAAAGTAGCTAATCTAGTTGGAGATGACTTAACAAACTTACAAGAAGCTCTTATCTTACTAACAAAATTATCAAATTCCTTCACCCCATCACTAACAATTAAGTTCAGAGAATATGTGCACAACAACTCAAATGCATGTACTCTCCATTTAACAAAGTAAGACCATTCCAATAACTCACGCCTCTAACTAAATATGCAATAGCCAAATTATTAATTCTTGCATTTTCGATGGTAACACAACAAACTTTCAAAATGCACCAATCTTTCAAGCATTTCTCTAAAGCTTTTCTTATGGTTTCACCTTTGTGATCAACAATCAAACCAAAACTCAAGATTTTCTTATTTAATTTCCACTCGTCATCAACAAAATGAATGAGATGAAACATAACTAACAATTTATGAATGAGATCCTTCAATTTTGTCATTGTCTGCTTGTACTTATCAATACCATACATCTGTTGAAAACAAAACTAAATATACTCCAACTTGTAACACAGATTAAGAAAAACAGACACAAATAATAGATAATTCACATTTCCATCATTTTTCCAATATTTATCAAACTTAATCTTCATATTATCTGACATACTATGTAGCACCATATCATTGCTTTGCCTCCACTTAGTTAATTGATTTTGAATCTCACACAACTTAAGGAAGAACATGTTAGATATATGTGACAAGCAATGATCCAAAAAAAAGTCGCATGATAATTTTTTTTCAAAAATCTCAAAAAGACGTGTGCACGACTCCAATCACCAAAAGTAGGAGGTCCTCATTCATTCCCAAGAGCTATCATATAAGAAGGATCCTCAAATTTAAGGCGCATGAATGTATTTTCAAACTTTTTAGCGATATCTAACATCATATAAGTCGAATTCCACCTGATTGGCACATCAAGTGTAAGCATTGTCTTACTAGTTATGTTTACCTCTTCAGCGCACCTCTTGAAAGTAGCTAATCTAGTTGGAGATGACTTAACAAACTTACAAGAAGCTCTTATCTTACTAACAAAATTATCAAATTCCTTCACACCATCACTAACAATTAAGTTCAGAGAATATGTGCACAACATCTCAAATGCATGTACTCTCCATTTAACAAAGTAAGACCATTCCAATAACTCACGCCTCTAACTAAATATGCAATAGCCAAATTATTAATTCTTGCATTTTCGATGGTAACACAACAAACTTTTAAAATGCACCAATCTTTCAAGCATTTCTCTAAAGCTTTTCTTATGGTTTCACCTTTGTGATCAACAATCAAACCAAAACTCAAGATTTTCTTATTTAATTTCCACTCGTCATCAACAAAATGAGCAGTTACACACACATAATCCATATTTTGAATTGAAGTCCAAGTATCAGTAGTAAGTGAAATCATTTGATGATTCTTAAACAATATGCTTTTCAATTTCTCTTTCTCATCTTTAAACAATTCCATGCAGTCTCTAGCAATAGTGATACGAGAAGAAATTTTAAATCTTGGTTGAATCTCTGATATGAAATCTTTAAATCCTTGATTCTCAACAAATCTAAAAGGAATTTCATCAACAATTATTAACAAGTGTGTAGCCCGAAACTTTTCTTGATTAAATTCAGCAAATTTCATACTAACAGTAGTATCAGGATCACCCTCGCATTGCTTGCCAAGAACAATTATTTTCTATTTTTTATCAATTTTCCTATTTGGAGAAAGAGAACTGGAGAAGAAAGTTAGAGCTTAAGTTAGGGTATTCGGGATTGGATATGGGGTATTCTGAACAGGTAAATAAAAACATATAAGTAAATAAATATAATATAGGTAATATATAATTAGAAAATATTTTTAAAAATTATTTTTAATTTCAAAACATGAAACCTGATACCCGACCCAATTGAAATTGGGTTTGGGTTTGGTCGGGTTTGACCCAAACTGACTCGATTACCCGACCCAACCCAACCCAAACTAATTGGGTTGGGTCGAGTAATTAGGTTCATTGGGTTGACCCGTATCCATGAACATCCCTATGTAATGAGATCTACTTTACGAAAATATTTTTTCCATAAATATATTATAATATTATAATATAATAATAATATTATATAATATATTATGTATATTGTAATATATTATAATAAATTATATATAATATATAGTATATAATATAATATTATATATTATATATTTTAATATTATATTATAATATTATAATATTATAATATACTATTATAATATTATGTCATGGGAGAAATCGTGGGAGGTGAACGCCGAATGCCTTCTTTATGGAAAGAGGGAGACAAAGGACTTGTAAAAAAGTTTTGAGTTTAGGGAGAGCAATTTTGTCATAGAAAATAATTCAAGATTACCACTTCAAAGAATCCTTGTAAACACCTCCCTCTTGAGCAATCAATCTGGATTATCACTTTGATGACAATCATGATTACCAAGGTAATTCACATTACCTGCATAAGTGAGATACCAAACAAAGTAATATATGGGGTCCAGGTAATTTAAAGATAAGATTGCCTCGTACCAAACGTCTTCTAAGGTCTTCATAAAAGTATACATCCTACTTTTCCAAACTCCAAATTGGAGTCATCAAACCTAGGGGTGTAGACGTTAAACTATCTAATGCCTTTTTCATATCCAAGCTAGAGATAGTAGAGATGGTGAAATCTCAAACTACGACCCTCTATAATATCAATTATTAGGTGAATGACCTAAACTGGAGGGGGGTGAATAGTTTGTTATACTAATCTTTACCTAATTTCGATATTAATCGGTTACTTGAAACTTAGACATTTAAATAACTAAGTGCATAATCGAATATGATAAGTAAATAAACACACACAAGTAAATCCAATGCAAACACAAAGATTTATAGTGGTTCAAGACCTTTCCCTACTCCACTACCTAAGCATATCATTTAGAATTTCAAACTCTAGTTTAATAGTTTTAAAGCGTATCCTATAAGAGGATTTATAACCTAAGGCTCTAACCCTTACACACTAAGGGTTACTCTCACCCCCGAGAGTACCTTAAACACATCTTCTCGCGAGGACTACACAACTAACCCTAGTAAGCTAAGTTTACATTAGTGGCTTATGCTTTATACACCAAGGCAACCACAAAACTTAAGTTTGAAACACAAAAATAAATCACAAAATACAATAATAATGGATCAATAATTTAAACAATAAAGTACTCGACTCCAACCAAAATTTTTTAGCTTCCTCTTGATGTCTCTGATGATGAAATAATAGGTTCAAGGTTCAATCAAGGATATGAATGCTCAAACCTAGGGTTTCTTGAAAGGATGACACAAAAAGCTCACAAGAGTTTATATCATGGTTCAATATCAACAACAACACTCAAGGAGGGGGTTTTATAGGCAGAACACCACTCAAGCTTTGGGTCAAACAGAGTGAAAAAACTATAAAAAGGGTCGTTGGACATTTCGATTGATCGTCAATCGATCTTCGGCCGACCGACCTTCGGATGAATTTCGACCGATAACTGGTTCAGGGCTAATTTTTTTCGATTTTCACATTTATGGGTTTGTGAGTTTTGAGTTTTGGTTTTTAGGATTGTTTGCATCAACATGAGGATGTACAACATATATTAAACATCGTAAACCTATACTCTAATTTCACGACGAATCCCTGAGAATCGATGAGCGTCCTTTCGATCTTGCTAATTCTCTTTGATCACGAACGTTGCACGCAACCTATCTTGGAATTTAAAATTATTTATCGTTCAAATATTAGTTTCGAATTTATTATCATCAAAGTCGAAATTAAAATCAATGTTGAAAATCTTAGACCAACCGTCGCTACCCTACCATTCTTTAGCTTTACCCTGAAATCACTCCAGAAAACTTTCGGGGTGACATTGCGGGTTGCTATACTGCCACGTCAGCCTTATAGCATTCCAGTGTTGACGTTGTACATCCATGTTATCCCAGGGACGTCGTATATGATTTATAGGTTATATTTTATAGGTTTTCAAAAGGGACACGCGGTCGATCCATCCGCCCTCTGACACAATTTCTCTCCGTCGCCAATTTGATCTCCCCCTTTCCTCCTCGCTCAAACACTCTTCGTACCGCTCTCTCTCCACCCGGAAGAAGGCGGAAATACCCATGGCTGATGCATCCTCGAGGGCCACCGTTTTAGTCACCGGCGCCGCTGGTCGAACAGGTTTTGTTCACTTGCTTCCCCATCCTTTTCCTCGATATTGTTTTATTCCTTCATCATGGATTTTAATTTTGTAATTAGGTTAATGGGATAACTAATTAACTATGAATCAGATAAATTCTTTGGTTATTTTCTTCAAGAAATATGGTTGAATGCACCATTAAAAGGATTCGAATAAACTAAACCAAAATCATAATTTGGTGGCGGAGACAGATTATTAAAATATAGAATTAAACTAAAATAGTTTTTTTTTTCGAAACGAAAAGAGACTGTACTTTGATTAATGTTTTTTTTTTCCTTTTCTTTGTGAGAAAGTGGAACCTTGTAGTGGAAATTTGTTGAGAGGAGTATATAGCACATGCCGATATGGGAGAATTTCCAAAAAAAACAAGGTGAAATTTAATAATGAAGAATAGATGCAGCATGCCAAAGTGAATTTTTTATTTTTTAATATTAGTTTTTGCAAAAATGAAACTCAGACCCGGTAGTGAAGATTGATCAAACAGCTTATGAACTGTGGTGAAATGATAAATTATTTTGCTGAAAAGAAATTTCTCTGTGCGGAACATTGGCTGCCCAAAAGAGGACCTTTTTAAAGATGGGCCATGAAAATGTGCCCGGAAAGAAAATTAGGTTTTTGATATCCAGCCAATATGAGACAAACCATTGTAAAGAAAAGGAAGCCTGAATTAAAATACTGAAATAGAATTACTTTTTCCCTTCTTTTTTTAGCTTCTAAAAACAAACATGTAATCTAATAATGGGCCTGGGTTGTAGTTATGGAGATATGATTTAAGATGATCTATGAAGGCAAAAAGCAGACAATGGAATTTAAAAATGGAAGCGAAGACGGGAATCACTTTACAATAGAAAAAATGCAGCCAATTTTTATGTTTGGCAAATTGACATATCTAATTCTGAAGTTAGAAGCATTGAATTATGTATGCATCAAACAAAAGTTAAAAAACAATTGCTGCAGAAGATATAATTGATATAATAGAAGCCTAATGTAACTTTGCAATAGGATTCTGCTGACTTGACATAGTTTAAATAGGTACATTGATCAAAAAGTTTGCTGTAATTAATTTTCTGGTTCGGTCATAACAAAATAATGAAAATGTTTTACTTTTATTGGTTCCCCCCCTTATTTTTGTTCTGTATGATTAGAGGACATGCTGCTTAGTCATGTATATAATATAATAATCTAAACGCAGGCGTGAATTCCATTGATTTCTAATATGGGATTTTGATCTGATTTAGACTGTGACAATTTGATGGGTTGATGCAAATCATGCAGTTAGAAAACATCTCTCTTGTTTAAATATGCTGTAACAAAATTCATATAGGATGGAAATATATACTATGGAGAATTTACATGCTTTTGAGCATAGAGGAAAAGAAAGTAAACATTAAAATGACCATATCTTAAGTTTAAATAACCATTATTAGGTTACATCTAGCTGTTTGACCTCTACTTATGAATTTGTGCACATTATCAATATCTTAGAGATACATTAAGTTTCCACACCAGTGTAGTCAAAAGCGCTCGCCTGGTCGCCTAGGCGCACCAGGCGAGGCGATCGCAGGCCTTAGCGCCTTAGGAGTGTCCTAGGCGCAACCCTTTAGTCGGGCGTTTGGGCTGTGCTTTTGCGCTTTTTTTTGAAGCCCCAGACGCGCGCTTTGTGCGCTTGGTTGAAGTCCTCGTTTTTTTCTCTTAAGTGGGGGGCCTTTAGTGATGATGAAGGTGGCTTGTCATGGGGTGTTATAGCTAGAGCAACTAGGTTTGAGACCCACTAGGATCACTAGAAAACAAGCCAAGCCAGCTCGTAGAAAGTCAAGCTCTAGTGTTGGTAGTTCAAAAGGCTCCACTCAGCGTGACTTTGAAGAGAGTGAGGCGGATTCATTTGAAACCGAAGATGAAGCTAAAGGATATAAGTTAGATGGGGATGATGAAACTAATAATAATTTTAGTGATGGGGACTCCGGGGATGATGTATAACTCCGTATAAGGAGTAGGGACGAGGAGGGTGACTATCTTTGTGTTAAATATGTGATGTTTTACTTATTCGTTGAAATTGTTGATGATATAGGTGCAATGGTGTGCATATAATTTAATTCTTACATTGCATATGATATTCTTATTGCTTGAGAATAGTATAGAACTATAGATACTATTTTTTAAAATGTGCGCCTTGCTTCGGTCAGGCGCGCTTTTTTTTTGCGCCTTGCGCCTCAGATGATTATGAGACCTTTGCGCATTGAGTGCGCCTAGCGCCTTTAACAACCTTGGAGTGCACATTGATTTATGTTTTGAAAATCTGTATGTGCACAGGCTATGGAGTTTCTTTTCACCATTTGTCTTCCTTTGTACAGGTCAAATTGTTTACAGGAAATTGAAAGAAAGATCAGATCAGTTCATTGCAAGGGGCCTAGTACGGACTGAGGAAAGCAAAGAAAAAATTGGAGGAGCTGACGATATTTTGTTAGCAGATATAAGGGATGCTGAGAGAATAGTTCCTGCTGTACATGGCATTGATGCACTGATCATTCTCACAAGTGCTGTTCCAAAAATGAAGCCAGGGTTTGATCCAAGCAAAGGTGGGAGACCTGAGTTCTACTTTGAAGAAGGGTTATATCCTGAACAGGTAAACTTTCTTTTGTCATTGATTCAGTGTCTTGTAGTCAATAGATTTTGTACACTTTCTCTCTAAATTGATAAAATGAGTATTCGTTGATTCAGGTTGATTGGATTGGTCAGAAGAATCAGATTGATGCAGGTGATGCACCTATTTTCTAGCTTATTGTCACTCAAACAGCCATGCAGTTTGTTAAACAATCCATCCTTTTGTGCAGCTAAAGCTGCAGGGGTGAAGCATATTGTACTGGTTGGTTCTATGGGTGGAACAAACCTTAATCATCCATTGAACAGCCTTGGCAATGGCAACATATTGGTATGTGGACTTTAGTTTTGTTGAAATAGTTAAAATTGGACCTTTTTTTGGGGTACTTGTTTATTTCATATGAGTTTCTTCTGCTTCTTGATTATTGTGGGGACGGATAATGCTAATCAATATTCTAAAAAGACACTTTAGAATTTAGTCGAGGCACTCTGCATAGAGTATATAACCAATAATGGGTTCATATTGAAATATTTTCTTGTGCCCATTCACACTAAAATACATCAATTTATGTGCAGATATATCAAATATTTATAAGATCAATCAAAATATAAATAATCCACAAAAGTGTTCATGTGTTTGATCCTTACATTATGGAGATATAATTAATACAAGACTGAATCAGCATGGAAGACATTATACAATCTACATGTAATTGCAAAGTGAGAAGAACCAAGCTATACCTTAATAGTATCATCTATTTAAACAAGTCAAGGTGCCTTGTGCTTAGAAGTGTCTGGAATGGAAAACATATAAGACGAAGTAAAATCCATGATGCAACAAACATAAGAAATGAAGTGTTGGCAAGCCATTCAAAGCCACTATTCTTGGACATCTTTCCCACCTCCAGAAACACGTTGCTTGGGTCATGTATGGGTAAAATAATTGAATCAACATGAACAAACCTGTTCAAACATATAGAAAGGTTTAAAACACACATTTGAAAGAAACATAAATTGAGAGACCCCAGCAACTAAACAAACCTAAGAAGTAGCATTTCTTGGAAACACTATCTTCCAAGCTTTTATAGCATATACATGGTTGTTTGTGTATGTTAGAAATAGGCATATGTACATGCTACTCTTGCTAGAGTAGGATACTTAGTGTTACTCTTGAGGTACAATATGGTATCGGAGCAAGGCTAGGATTTCTTCCCATCCACCTTCTTCACTTTCCCTTTCCTCCTACACAACCAAATAGAAGGGAGTTTGACGTGGTGTTCGATCTCGGCAACTTTCTTCACTTTCCCTTTCCTCCTGCACATATTAGAATTTACAATAAGTAGAGAGTTTGACGCGATGTACGAAGGGCGAGTCGTTGTCCTATGGCAGTGAAACCTTGGGAAAGTCTTGTAGGGTATGTGGACAAACATACAAATCAGATTTGAGGAAATTAGACTAAGAATTGACGTGTTTATGAATTTTGTAAGATGACAAGTTAAAGTAGTAAATTATGCTAGTGAATGTATTTTGTGATCGATCCGTTGTTCAAATGACTTGAAACTTTGAGGATAGTTAGTGTGATATACAAGCTTGCTTAACTTGTGATTTCTGTAGCCATTTCACTGAAGACTAAGGGTTTAACAATGGTGGTAAAAGTGAATATGATAATGTTTGATAAGTACAGAAATTTGGCTAAAGTGTTGGAGGACTTGCTTTGGCTCTACTTAGGGTTGAATTACTTTGATGTTTATGCTATGTGATTATGATATATTTTGATCTACACTTCTGTGACGGAAATGATAGTTGCTAAATGAATGTGATGGCATAATAATGATGTGATTTATATGCATATTTTTATTGTATTATTCCATTCCCATTGGATGTGGCTGGTGACTTGAGGCTCCGACCGTTGACGGGGAAGGACACGAAGAGACGGCTCCGGAAACCCATTCGGTGACTGGGGATGCCCGAAGAGACGACACTGGGTATATGAGGTTTCGATTGGTGACGGGGAAGGTCCCGAAGAGACGGCTTTGGAAGCCCATCCGATGACGGGAAAGGATCCGAATAGACGAATCTAGGCCGGGTAGTACGTCGAGAGGTCACCGTGGCAATTACGCTTTTTATGTGGCTTATGTTGGAGGGAGATTCGACCTGTATTTGGACCTCGACTAGAGGGTAGGTGGCAGCTAGTGCGCGTGTCGAAAAAGAGGCTTGGATGAGCCTAATATATGCCTTGAGATATTATGGCTTCATATGATGTGCATTGCTATGGTTCATATTGTAAATTGATGCTATGACCTAATGTTGAATTAATGTAATGTATGTTATTGTTTTTTTTATTATGTGATTATATTCTTTTGAGGGCTGGTATTACCCTACCACTCACTGAGTTATATACTCATGCCCTCCTACTGTTGTATGCGGGTTCAAGTGTGGCTCATGAGACTTGATGCAGTTGGCGGCGTAAGCTCAGCGAGAGTTCTTCCTCCGGTCATAGTTAGAAAGTCGTCGTGTCGTGTTGTCTTTACATTTGAACCTATTCGTTGCATTTGCAGTCTCTTGAAGACTTTTCATATGTTTCATAAAGTTTCGTCATTTTATTTCAGAGTTTTAATCCATTTGGTTACCTATTTATATATGCATTCAGTCGTGTTTTTTCATCGTATTCTGGTTTGGTTGTGAGGCTTCGGGGTACGTGGGTGTATTCCCAACCGATCACGTTATACCGAGTTGGGGCGTGACAAAGTAGTATCGAAGCATGGTAGTAGGTCCTGACTGCTGCAGTAGGTCGTAGGAGCACCCTATGAGGCATTGCTAGTGTGTGATCATATGGTGTGTCTTGTCCTAGGGGGAAAGATTAAACTGAGCTTACGCGCCAACGATATGTAATTTTTATTTTCACTTTGTGTAATAATAATTAATGCTTGAATTATTATGTCATTCTTCTAGAGCATGGAGCATGTAGTACCTCAGTGTCAGGCATGAGTTCTCGCTACACGGGGGGGACGGGGGGAGGTCGAGGCCGAGGCCGTGATCGTAGGACCACGGGCCGTAGCTAGACAACTTCAGAGGAGATTGTGCAGGATTCGAGGGTGGTCCAGCTTGAGGCTTGGGTGGAGGAGCTCTGTCAAGAATTGGAGATGAGGCAGCAAACTCAGTGTCCGCCGTCGATTCCTCCTGTACCGACTGATCCGGTTGTAGCAGGGTTCGTTCCGCTAGTGGTGAGGACTGTGGACCACAGAGAGTTGACTGAGGGAGGATCGGAGGAGTGCCCTACGCAGACTTTGTTAGATTGTGGCCGCCGGTGTTCACGGGCACCGACCCAAAGGTGGAGGTCACCAGAACTGTGCGAGGTGCTAGTATGCACTCTTGTTCCATCATCTCAGATGGCAGGGTTGTAGTTGCGAGGGCCACCCAAGGAGTGGTTGCATTCGTGGAAGGATCGCAGAGGGATTGATGCACCCTTGCCCACTTAGCAGGAGTTCAAGGGTGCACTGATCAAGCAGTATTTACCCCGCAATGTTCGTGATGGAAGGGTGAGGGAATTTGATCAGCTGAGGCAGACTAGGGACATGACAATTCAGCATATGAGGTTGAGTTCACCAGGTTATCTCGTTATAATCCTATTGTGTCGACCGAGGCAAGCTCGGGTAAGACGATTCGTAGAGGGACTCAGAGTGGACATTGGCAAATTGGTGCACTACATCGATGATACCACCTTTGCTCAGGTGGTACATGAGGCTATGCAGAAGGAGAGTATGATGCTCAGGGTGCGCCAGGATGGACCTCCTGCAAAGAAATTCAAGTATCGTGATTTTGGCTTCAGACAGGCGTACTCAGAGGGGTCGCATGTTGGATTTTTTTGTCATCCAGGAACAGAGCAATTTTAGAGGGCATAGTAGATTCACAAGACTCGATTTTGGCCCGTGGACTACATCATTGGTGTCCTAACAGAGGACAAAGGTCCTACCATGTGATCAGTACTGGAGGAGGCACAAAGGGCCCTGTTACGGGCAAGGAGTTTGTTTTAGCTGTGGACAAGAGGGGCATTACATGAGAAATTGCCCGAGGGGTGTCGTGCAGAGATCAACCCCTTCTAGGGGAAAGGCACCGGTATTAGCCACTTTAGTAGCACAGAGAGATCAGACCTAGGGCAAAGATCAGCGCACCACTAGTTCTGGGAGGGCCCAGCACTTGTGTTTGGACTAGTGTTTGCACTGACACATGTGGACGCAGAGGCATCCAAGGCAGTTGTATTAGGCACTTTAGTAGTATTGTTCAATTTGGGTGCTACGCACTCGTTTGTTTCTCCCTTCTCGGATGGTAGGAGGGAGATTAGCTTGAGACGCCCTTAGTGGTGTCGACGCCTACGGGCGATGCTCTCCTAGCAGAGGTGGCTTTTCTGTATTGCGATGTGTCGGTATGTGAACACTCACTTGAGGCTGAATTGGTACCGTTGCCATCATTGGAGTTTGATGTAATTTTGGGTATGAACCGGTTATCCACCCACTATGCTTCTATGGACTGCACAACAAAGGCCGTCACTTTTAACAAGCTTGAGCTACTGCAGTTTACATTTCAAGGTGAAGTGAGGAGTAAATCCCTAAGAATTATCTCGGCCCTCGGAGCTTGGAAATTTCTTGACCATGGCTACCAGACGTTCTTGGCATTTGTGATGGAGGCCGAGGGGACGACCAAGAAAGTTAATGAGACGTGTGTGGGCATATGATTTCCCTGATGTTTTTTCGAATGAGCTTCCAGGATTACCGCCAGAGCGGGAGATAGAATTTTGTATTGATTTGTAACCGGGAGTGAAATCGATCTCTATTCCTCCATATAGGATGGCACCAGCTGAGTTGATGGAGCTGTTGCATTTGGGATTCATTTGCCCACGTGTCTCTCTCTGTGGGGAGAACATGTAATTTTGGGAGCACGTGCACTGATTCGTAGAGTTGCTCTAACTGGCCTTAATTCACTCCTCTCTTCACCCTGAAATGTAAACTACGATAGCTAAGACTTGTTAAAAGTGACGACCTTCGCTTTGCAGTCCACAGAAGCATAATGGGTGGATAACCAGTCTATACCCAAAATTACATTTACTTGTTCAGCCTTAAGTGAGTGGCTACATATTGACACATCTCAATCCAGGAAAGCCACCTCTGCCAGGAGAGCATCGCCCATAGGCGTCGACACCACTAAGGGCATCTCAAGCTTAGTCTCCCTACTATCCATTCGAGAAGCAAAGGGGGAAACAAACGAGTGCACAACACCCGAATCGAACAATACAAAAGCTAAAAGGGAACATATTGCTAAAGTACCTGATACAACTGCCCTTGGATGCCTCCGCGTCCACATGTGTCAGTGCAAACACGTGTGTTGGGCCCTCCTAGAACCGGTGGTGCGTTGATCTTTGCCTTGGGTCTGACCTCTCTGTGCTACTGAAGCGGTCGATACTGGTGCCTTTCCCTTATAAGGGGCTAATCTATGCACGACACCCCTTGGGCAATCTCTCATGTGATTCCCCTCTTGTCCACAGCCAAAACAAACTCCTGTGCACCTGAAATAGGGCCCCCTGTGCCTCCCCCCGCACTGATCACAAGGTAGGACATCAGTCCTGGACATTGATGATGCCATCCGCTGGCCAAAATAGGGTCCTGTATGTCCCCTGAATCTACCCTGCCCTCTAAATTTGCTCTGTTCTCGACCTGGATGTCGGAAAAATCCAGCATGCGACCCCTCTGAGTGCGCCTGTCTAAAGCCAAAATCACGGGACTTGAATTTCTTTGCAAGAAGTCCATCCTAGCGCGCACCCTGGGCATCATACTCTCCTTCCACATAGCCTCATCTACCACCTGGACAAAGGTGGTATCATCAGTGTAGTGTACAAGTCTGCCAATGTCCACTCCGACCGCATAGCCTCTCCTTCGTTGTACCCGAGCTGCCTTGGTCGACACAATCAGCGGATTATAACGAGATGACCGGGTGAACTCAACCTCATATGCTGATCTGTCCTACCTTGTCGAGCTGTTGCAATAGGGTTACATCCTAGCACCTCGCACAACTCATAATAGTCGCTCAGAAAATCGGTGACCTCTACCTTCGTGTAGGTGCTCGTGAACACCGGCGGCTCAGTCTAACAAAGTTTACATAGGGCACTCCTCCCTCAATGAGCTCTCTGCGGTCCAGAGTCCTCACCACTGGTGGAATGGACCCTGCTACAATCGGATCAGTTGGCACAGGAGGAATCGGCGACGGACATTGATTCTGCTGCCTCATCTCTCGTTCTTGACGAGTTCCTCCACCCGAGCCTTAAATTGGACCACCCTCGGATCTTGCTCAACCTCCTCTAAAGCTGTCAGCCTACGACCCTTGGTCCTACGACCACAGCATCCCTGCCGTCCAACGGGAACTCTCATGCCTGACACTGAGTTACTACCTTCCATGCTCTAGAAGAATGACATAACAATTCAAGCATTAATTATTACCCAAAGTGAAAATAAAAATTACATATGGTTGGCGCGTAAGCTCAGTTTAATCTTTCCCTTAGGACAGGACATACCATATGACGACACGCTAGCAATGCCCCATACGAGCGACTATCGCCACTTGAAGCGGTAGATCCGGGCTCATCTACCTTGCTTGAGACGGACTAGCGACCCTTTCTTGCTCCTTTGTTGATTTATGGATCGATTTGTGCTTGAGACGGATTATGGATCACACCTTTCAAATATCCATACGAGCGACCGCCGCCACTTGAAGCGGTAGATCTGGGCTCCTCTACCTTGTCGGGATATTTCGAGTGCCATCGATCCTTGGGGTGACTCATCCGGTGACGTCTCGACCGGACCCGATAAAAATTTGGGTTTGGGACCTCGGGCTCGGCACGACACGAAAACTAAACGTGCCGACACGACTCGGCCCGTTAGCACGATAACGAAAAAGAAAAATAATTAAATCTTAATTAATCTTAGTTTAAAAAAAATCACGAAAACTAAACGAGTTGTCCCTTTCTTGACTCGGTTATCGAGCTATGAGGTCAGGCCTACATCCCCTGGCCTGACATGCACCAATAGTTGTTTTGGCCTTATCGGACTAACTTGGCATGATAACGGGCGGCTCGAGCACGATTTATCGTGTCAATGCTTTGTCGGGCTATCGGGCTAGGCCGAAAATTGTGAGGCCTAGATACGAAGATGCAAGTTGCAAGTGTACTTGCAACTTCCGTTTGCGGCCAACCAAACGCCTACAAATAGAAGTTGCAACTCTACTTGCGGGCAACCAAACGATAGACTGCAAATTCTATTCGTGGGCATTTATATTTGCATGCAAATACTTTTTGCAGCATTTGCATTTGTGGGCAACCAGACGCTTCAGTAGTGAGAATATTTGTACTAGCCACATAAACATCTACAAAGGCCTTACACTGATGGCATAACCTGCATGATTAATATGGACCTGTTATTATCTAACTTTAGCTAATTAAGTTTTCACAAACTCAATAATCAATTTGAACCAACCTAGTGAAATCTAATTTCACTTATTTCTAACTCATTTTTTCCTATGATAACTTTAATCGCTTAATTGAACCCTTAATACTTATATGAACATAATAAATCATAAATGATTTTTAAATAAAGACTGTATAATTACACACTGCCTACATACATTTTTAAAAAATTTGGTATGTATAACCCACTTATATAGCTACATTGCTCGCATATGATTGCATAAAATATTGACACCATAGTTTTAAATGGTGCAAGGCGCACAAAGGCACAAAGGGCTCTTGGAGCCATGGCGCAAGGTTACGGCGCGCGCCATAACGAGGCGAGGCGCAAAAATAAAATATAATTATAAAATATATTTTATACATAAAATCACATCATTAAAAAAACAATTAAAAATAATTATAGAACATGAGAACAACAAGTTTAATATTATTAAAAAAACATGCTCATGCTGAATTCTGCATGCTGATTGCTGAGCATGCTGAATTCTCAGCTCTCAGCATGCTGAATTCCAGAGTCTCTATTTCTCTGCATGAGAATTCAGCATGCTGAATTCACCAATCACCATGCTGAATGCATGCTTCACCAATCACCATGCTGAATTCAGCATTCAGCATGGTGAATTCCATGCTGAATGGTGAATTCAGCATTCAGCATGAATTCATCATGCTGCATGCTGAGAATTCAGCATGCTGAACTTGAGAAGAATGCTTTCAGCATGCTGAAGAAACTCTCGGCATGCTGAAACTCTCGGCATGTTGAGAATTTCTTCAGCATGCGAGAGTTCCAACATGCTGAGAACTCACCATGCTGAAGAAATGTAAAAAAAAACAACGGAAATTTGAGAAAAGGAGAGAAAATGAGAAAGAAAAGAAAAATACCTGGCGGAGGCTGAAATCGGGTGGAGAGGCGCCGGAATCCGGTGGAGAGGCTCGCCGGTGGAGAGGCTCGTCGGACGGCCAGAGGACGAGAAAATAAGAAGAAATCTTGTGCGGAAGGCGGAAGGCGGAAGGCGGAAGCAAATGTAAAAAAAAAAATCGGGTGCCCTAAGTTTTAACTTAGGGCACCCGCTGCACCCGTGCGCCACACATGCGTGTGGCGCACATACCGTGTGCCTCGCGCCTGGGCTGAGGCGTGCGCCAAGGCGCCCGAGGCGCTAGGTTAGCGCCTCGGGGGAAATATGGCGCGGGGGCCTGCGCCTGTGTGCACCCCGCGCCATGGCGTGCCATTTCAAACTATGATTGACACTGACACGGACTGACGGACCAACTATTAGTGTGGTTTGAGCCCAATTAATTGGTATAGACCTAATTTAGATGGACTAGCCAATTATTCAAATATTATTCTTCACCTATTTCTACCTTATTTCTTCCTATGATAGCTTTAGTATATTAATTTGTACTGATAAAGTCCCTAATGACTATTTGTATTATATTTCTATGAACACAATAAATTATTAACAACTTTAAACAATGTTTTAAAAAGTGGTTCATGTGGCTGCTTTTGCATATGCACACCTTTACTGCATCACGTAATTCATATGCAATGCGAATATGCAGTAGATAGCATATGCAGTTCTATACTACATATATGGCCAAATATCACCGTACATATTAAACTTTTAATAAGTCAAAATTTTTGCATTTTTCAATTATTTAATTTTTTATTAGAGAAGCTTGCTTTACATCACAACAAAAAGCTTCATATAATTATACCATGATAAATGTTCATTGAATCATTATATAATACATTTTATCTCTTGAAATATGTTTATTTAGTTCATTACAACTATCTATAATATGATTTTACTAATATAATATTTTAACATACTTTTTAAATATAGACCACATATGAATTATCCAGTGCCTGCATATGCTTTTTAAAATGAGATTTTATATGCATCCGGACTAATAGTTAGTCTCATTATAGATGATGGATATTGGCTCCAAATATCACATATGAAAAGAAATCAGGGCATGATGGTAACCTAAGAACTAAATTGTAACAAAAACTAGGAAAGAATACTTTCCTCATAATTTTATTCTCCTGGTTGTGTTTTCTCTCAAACAAGTTCACTGTTAAACGACCAGGGTAGGTCGTCAATAGAAGCCAACATCTTATTTGTTGTTCTTGTTTCCTTACCAATTTGCTTGTGGTGGCCTTGATCCTTAATTGGAGACCATTACAGTTTTTTGAGTTTTTTATTTTGTTGTCAGGCTTGAGACCCTGCATAATTTGGGTTTGGGTTCTCTTTTAAGTGGGTCTGAAAACAGGATAGATGGATTTCAATTCCAGCACCCATTAATCGAGGTTACTTGCATTCAATGTTGAGTGATAAAGAAAAACAGATGCGCCTTTTTGAGCATTCGTGGCATCTATTCTGTTTAGCCTAGGTTTAATTGAATCAAAGACAATGTTAAATTTAGGAAAAAAGGGTCTGGACAGGTTTGGTCTTTGGTTTGTGTACAGTTGGGTTTAGATAGGATAAATTTACCAGCATCTATTCTGTATAGCAGACTTAGCAGGTTTTACTGTAATAAAGAGTACAAGTGGTTTCATGAGGAATTTTATATTCTAACATAAGCAATGTTTCTATTGTTGCAGGTGTGGAAGCGCAAGGCAGAGCAATACTTGGCAGAATCTGGTGTACCATACACGATTATAAGGTATGAATATTTGTCTGTGTCAAGATCTCCTGCCTTAGTAATCAATGCTGATAAGTAGAGCTTGAAAGGAGGGCAATGGGTGTTAGAATATAGACAGCCTGTACGGCTGTACTAAGAACTTAGGTCAATCTACAACAGTGTTTCCTGAGTTAGTAGGATGGTCCTGAAATGTGAATGTTTTGATACAGATATTTGCAGCTGATAGAGCTTCTGGAATTGCACCCTTGTTCCTAGAAGTGGGACCATATGGGACGCCTAGCTTGGTCTTCCGTGCTAGGAGAAAGTTTAGTTTCCTCTTGTACTCCCAACGTAGCGGCAAGCAAGGGTTCAATAGTGAAATGATAAGATCCCACTTAATTAATAATATCTATTTAGAGTTTCTTTTCTATCTCTCTTATCTCCTCCTTCCCCTTAATTGATCATTTCGAGACCCCACATTGGCAGGAGGCTTGTGCATTTGGATTGTCCCTTTTTAGGTTGCCTTGTTAACTCAGAAAATAGAGGGTGATCATCCTATCAATGAACAAGTTGTAAATCCAGTTTAAGAAAGAAATAATTTTGTTAAAACAATGCAAGTATACATCATGAAGAATAAAGAGAATCAGATCCGTAGACATTAAGATGCTAACCTAATGGCTGTGCAGAATGATCCAAGCCTATAAGTGTTATCATCCTAATGATCATTATGGAAAGTGAAAATGTAGACATTAGCCCATTGTAAAAATAAAATTGAGCAAATTAAAACCTTTAGAAAATGAGGTTAAATGAGAATATACGTGGGTGCATCTCCTTTTCCATGACCTCTCTGGGAGTTGGTTACATGTGCAAATTAGTACAAGAAGTAGTGTTTGGGTTTAGGGAACTTCTTGAAAGGGGTCCTGGCAAGAATTAGTTTTAAGATAACCACTTTGATGGTTTTAATGAACTTCATATTCTGTGCTCACCTTATTGGAGATTCTGCACTCACCTTATTGGAATTTGATCATCGAAGATAGATGACATTGTGGATAACGCCTCAGTCGTGGAAAGAAATCCAGAGGCGAATACAATCAATCTTATTATGAATAAAGTGATCATTATGACAACATTGCATTTATGATTTCAGATCCATTAACAAAATCCTTTGCTTGAGCATTAGATGTGTATCATGTATATGGGTAATGATGAATTCTTTTATTGTTTAATATTGTTAAATTTGATTGGATGACCAACTTTTCCAAAAGCTTAAGCTATTAAGAAAAAGATCAATCTATGCATTTATATTCTTGACACTCCCTTTCACTTGTGGGCGGGTAAACTTGAGGACATTGACCCAAGCTCAACAAGTGGATCGACTTAATTGAGGTGGAGGGTAATTTTTTTAAAATACCGACGCTAGAAGGATTCAGACATAGGACCTCCTCCTCTAATACCATGTTATATTTGATTCGATGATCAACTTCCCCAAAAACTTAAGCTAGTAAGAAAGAGACCAATTTATGCATTTATATACTTAACAAATATATTGTACACATGAAGAGAGCATAAGTGTATGCTTTACCTCACATAATGTATCTCATTGTAGTATTTCTTTCATATATGATATTTGATAAACATAAGGTGCAATTTCTCAATAGAAGATGATAGTTGATAGGAAGTTAGCTCCTATTACTAGCTTATGCTATCACTCATTTTGCAAAGCACTTAGTTAGATAGGACTGAATTTTATTTGCTTGTAGATGGTAACTTTGTAGTCGATGTTTTGAAAAGCATATGCATGTTAAAAGTTGGCTCCTTGTATATGGTTGGGCCTGGTGCATATGCAGTTTATATTTAAAGACTGTAAAAATATTATATTAGTAAAAACATGGTTGTAATGAACTTAATAATCATAATGATCATTTATCATGATATAATTATAGGAAGCTTTTGTTGTGTTGCAAAAGAAGCTTCTCTAATAAAAAATTAAATAATTTATATTTAACAGATAATTGAAAATGCAAACATTTTGAGTTATTATAAGTTATAATATATGTGGTGATATGTGATGGTATGTGATGATATGCAGCTGCATATGCATTATGGGATGCAATAAAGGTGTGCATCTGCATATGTGGTGACATGCACTTTTTATTGTTATTGTCACGCCCTGGGCCGAGCCCGCCCCCATGCCTCGAGGTGGTCCTGTTTTGGAACGCGGTAGCGAGTGACTCGAAAACCACACAACGGAAGGGAAACCACAAATAATTAACATAAAAAATCATTCAAACAAATAATTACATTCGAAAAGCCTAACAGTACATATGATAAGAAATAATTCATTCAAATACAAGTCTAATCAAAACATCTAGTAATCCACATATTACATTTCCAAAATAAGCAATATCATAATTAAGTATTTTTAGATGATAATAAAACAAAATACAAAAGCAATCACCATCAGAACTCCACATCTACTAGCTATCTACAAGCTCTATACAACTCGATCTAGCGATCGAGAGCTCATCTCTGCAAGTCTAAAGCAAAAACATTGGAGATCAACATGTGCCGAGTTTGAGAATCACAATATGGTCAACAACATATATCAAATGTTAACTCACCAATGAATAACAATATGGCTTAAGATGTACTCAAAGGTTATAATTATAACAAATACTCCTCACCTACTCCTAAACAATGTCAACCAAATCAATGAGCGTATGGATCGTTGGGTAAAAATCCCGCACTCTATCACCCACAGAATGACATCAAGTCGTCCGCTCTATCAGTGATGCGACTATCCCATCCAGTAGGTAGCCCGTTAGATGTCGTGTCTGACACCATCACACTTGATGGCGCCCGATATCGACTAGTTAATATTCATACTCTTATCCATGTCTGGAGGGTTCCACAATAAAATGGTCCTGGACCGAAGTCCTCTCCAAGATCGTAGGCTCTAGGTCGACAATAACCATGCAACTCAACTCCAGGGATGCAACAATGTGTATAGTGAATGTGTATTACCATTATCAATAGGATAGCGAAATAACATCACCATGATCAACAATATAGCAACTTCATGTGATAATGACTTGGTCAATAGGATAACAACATGCTCAACAAGGAGACAAATACCACAGATAACAACATGATATTGTGCACAAAATAATTAATCGAATGCACCATAGGACACACTAGAATAAAGAGTTAACGCTAATGAATGGCAATAGAATTTCATGTGCAATTATCAACATGGCATGTCCAACAATAACGTGCAACGGGAGTTCAATAAATTTTAACAAGAAAAACAAACATCGGAACAAAAGGGCATTTCCGAGATTTCATCTATTACAACTAATCAACAACGGTCTGACTCGCAAGCACAACCCACCGCCAAATCTACAATTATTTCACATTAATTAATTAACTAATATCAAATAAATTTTCAATCTAAATTATTATTATATAAGCACCTCAACAATTAATCTATTAAAAGGGTGTCCAACAATGTTTTCTAGGGAAACTGATCATATCATTGCGTTTGGCACGCGAAAATCTACAAATTTGTTATTCACCTCGACCTCAACCGACAACTCTAGGTCCACCCAATAATTTAATTTCAAACACTTAGGGCATATTTGTTTCATAGGATAAGGTAGGATAGGATTAGAGATGGATTAATATCCATTGTTTGTTTGGTGCATGGGTTAGAAGAAAATGGAATAGAAGAATATAAAATTGATATTATATCCAACGTACAACGGATTTAAAAAATTTATATCCAATCTCCCATCATTTATCATCCAATCCAATTCATCAAAGCAAACATACCATTCCTTGGCTCTTATCCAAATTATGAAATAGATTTTTGTGTTATCCTTTTATATAAGTATTATTTTTAAAGTAAAGCCTTGTAGATATGGCTCAAGTAGTTAAATGGGGTAATGTTGGAGCCTTTTAATTAAATAGGCTGCAGTAATTCATACTCGACCAATTTTTGATTGAATTTGGGATCAACTTTTGATTTAGACGTGATTGAGTTGGATCAAGTGGTCAATTTTTATAAAATTGGCTTGTTTTCTGTTAAACCAGATGAACTTATCGGTCTTTTCATTATTTAAGTTTAATTTAATTAGAAATTGACTTATTCCATTATTTTAATTTAAGCCAAAACTGACTAACTAGTTTTAATTTTTGTCAACTTAAATCAAATTCAGTTACATATCAAATATATCACTTAAAAGATATAATTTTTATTTATTTATTATATAGATAGTAGTTTAGATTAATTTTAATAATAACTTATATATTTACTATACATAAAATAATATATAAATGTTTTTTTTTAAATAAAAAAACTTGTGCTTTGACTAATTGAGCCATTGGTTCAACCAGTGAACTAGTGAATTGAAGTTGGGCTAAGTTGATTGCTTATCTGGGTTTTAAAAGTATGATTAGCCCACACACATATGCAGGTGGTACAATTGTCCGGTTAGCCATCCTACATATAGTTTCTCAAGTATTTTATCCCCATAGTTTAGACTTTAGAGTACAGGTTGGACCAATGATACTAAACTCCTAGAATTGCCATGCAATGTGTCCATTCACAGACTAATGGGCTGTGTGGTTGGGTGTTTTGAAGTTGGGAATGGGAATAATGCCCATATTTTTTGTTGAAGAACTTTCACAAAATGGGTATGAATATCAATGCCCAAAGTATTCTTGATATAATTCCCCAAGTATATAAAATGGGTGAGGGATGGGGAAGGGAGGGGTTAATGGACCAAACGAAGCTTTGTTTGGATTGTGGAAGGCTGAGAGGGGTAGGGAGGGGTTAATTGTCTCACGTTTGACCTTCAATTTTAGAAGGGGAAGGTTTGGAGGTGTTAGAAACTCCTTCAAATTTCACCAAACCCCTTAAATCTTTATTCCACTATTTTGGTGAAATAGGGAGGGATAAAAAATTCAGAATATTTTAATGTCATCAAAAATATCATTTTGCCCTTCATGAAATAAAAAAAAAATCCTCATGTTTTTAAAAATTATTTAGTTTGTACACGCTCTTTATTTATTTTTTCTATTTTTAATGTTTGTTGGTAATTTTTTAAAGTTTGGTTATTAAAATTTATATTTTTGTTTTAATTAATTATTTTAAACAAATTATTAAAGGATTTAAACAAGTTAAAAATATGCATAGAAGGCTAGGTCTTTTCATTAAATTATCCCGCCCCACCCATCCTTTAAATTTTTTACCCAAACAAGGAGAGGGAAATATTATCCCACCCTTCTCCACCCATCTTTTAATTACCCTATCCAAACATGGTAACAGTTTGCTTGGATACAAAGGGGAGCTGAGGAGGGGTGGGGAAGGGTAGTTAATCCCATGTTTGGATAGGTTAATTAAAAGATGGGCGGGGAAAGGTGAGGAAAGGGTGTGGTGGGAGAAGATAATTTTAATGAAAAGATATTTTTAGCCTTCTTTGCACATTTACATATATAAAATGAAAGTTAACTTGTTTATATCCTTTAATAATTTGTTAAAAATAATTAATTAAAAAAACATAAATTTTAATAACCAAACTTTAAAAAATTACCAAAAAATAACAAATAAAAAATTGTGTACAAATTAAATATATATTTTTTATAAAAAAAAACAGGAGGACTTTTTTGATTTCATCAAGGGCAAAATGATATTTTTGATGACATCAAAATATTCTGAATTTTTTATCCCCCCCTATTCCACCAAAAGGTTTGAGAGGTTTGGTGGGGTTTGAAGGGGTTTCAAACACCTCCAAACCCTTTCCCTCCTTCAAAGACAAACATGGTGTAATTAACCCCTCCCTACTTTAAAAAATGAATAAAGAGTAATATATTTTACATAAAGTAAAATAGTGGGAAATAGTCTATTTTATTTTTAATTCCTTAATTTTATAAATATTTTCAAAACTAATTTAAAATTATATCTATTAAAAATTGTATAAATAATATATTATATTTTACATGTAAGTCCATGTAAAAAATTAGGCTTGAGGGGTTTGGTGGGGTTTGAAGGGGTTTCAAACACCCCCAAACCCTTTCCCTCCAAAGACAAACATGGTATAATTAACCCCTCCCTACTTTAAAAAATGAACAAAAAGTAATATATTTTACATAAAGTAAAATAGTGGGAAATAGTCTATTTTATTTTTAATTCCTTAGTTTTATAAATATTTTCAAAACTAATTTAAAATTATATCTATTAAAAATTCTATAAATAGTATATTATATTTAATTTGCATTTAAGTCCATGTAAAAAATTATGATAAATTAGTATTTATCGCTTAAGTCCTTTATTTTAATAGTTTTCTAATTTAGTCCTTTATAAATAAAAATATAAATTTAACTAAATATTAGTACTAAATTATAATATATTTTTCATTTAAATCCTTTATCTTGTTAGTTTTATATTCTAATAATATATTGGGCCCATGTGAAATTTTTTATTTTTTAATATTTTATTTGGTAGCAGGTGGAACTTTTAGAAAAAAAAAATCTTTGGAATTTTGGGTGTTGATAATCCAAAATTTGGGTGTTCAAAGTCCAAGTATGTAGTTTGGGAATGATTCCATTCCTATAATGCAATCAAACAACTCCATATTGGAATGATATTAGATTTGGATTTACATGACAAATGGTCTCCAATGGATCAGAGGAAGCCATTATACTTTACTAAGAAAACCTTTTAACTAGGGGTAAGCATGGACCGATTAACCGGTCCATTAGCAAAAAAAAAAACCAGTCCATTAACTTTGGTTTTTCAAAACCATTAATCGTAAACCGGTCCATTAACTTCGGTTAACCGCTATTTCGGTTTCGATTTTTTCGGTTAACCAATAAATTTTTTTAACCTACAAACATAATAATATTATGCAAATCATGGAGAAAAATCCAAACAAATACCAAATTCTCATTGAGAAAAAAAAAGAAGCAAAATCACCTGAACTAAGATAATGTTCTACAAAAACTAATATTTTTATTTTTATTTTTTAAATTTTTTTTTTGATTTTTTTGATTTTTTAATATTTTTTAATATTTTTTTAATATTTTTAATATGTTTAATTTTTTTATAATATTTTTTATAATATTTTATAATTTTCAATAATATTTTTTTATAATTTTCTGTAATTTTTTTATATTTTTTATAATTTATAAATCATTATTTAATATATATTATTAAAAATTAATAAATTATATCGAACCGGTCCGTTAACCGAAACCGGTGGACTTTTTATCTTTCGGATCGAAACCGAAATTGAAAACCGGTTTTTCAAAAAATAAAAACCGAAACCGAAAAAACCGGTTCGGTTTCGGACCGGTTTTCTGGTTAACCGAAAAACTGGTTTTTTTTGCTCACCCCTACTTTTAACAACCGTGCATGTTTTTTTCCACCAATAAGTTATGCATTGGAAAGAGGTTGCAACTGGCTGTAGAGTTAATCCAAAATTTAGGAGGAAATCGGGTTAAACTATTCACAAAAGTCACCTTTTTTATTTGCATTTGTTAACTTTCCAGGAGTATGTATTCTATAACTATGAAGGTAAAACAGATTATAAAAAATAATGACACAATTCTGGGTCTTGAGATGTAAACTTCATATCAAAAGAATAGCCAGGTTCTAAAGTGAGATTATATATGGTGATGTGTTTAAACAATACAGTGTAGCGGATTAGAACCTAGAAACAATCCCCCATTAGATGATTGAAAGGTTGTATTTTCTGATGTATTGTAGCTGAACTTTTTGAGGAAAAAAAGAGCTTGAAGAACCTATAATTCGTAAGTGATGACAAGGTATTTTATTGGTGGACCAGGGCTGGAGGGCTACTAGACAAAGATGGTGGTCTGAGGGAATTACTTGTAGGAAAAGATGATGAACTTCTCCTTACTGAAACTAAAACCATACCGAGAGCTGATGTTGCAGAAGTTTGCATTCAGGTACTGTTCTTGCATTTATCTATTTTTCTCTAAATATATTGGCCTCTTCATTCAAGCCAACAATCTAAATTGCAGGGCTAGTTTGAGCACCCTTGTTTAGCCTTAATTCGTCGAATCACTCCATGTTTAAGAAATATCAAACTGTCCTTGAAGATCCAATTGGCACTACATGCAGTATCTTAAATCAGTTTTTTCCTAGCTTATATCATCCAATCAACTGCCACCTATCCCACTGTATGGATTCGTCCATTAATTTAAAAGGTTTATGTTGTTTAATAAAGAAATTTAACTTCATCTATAAAAGTTTGATGGGTAAATGGAGATAATGGATGAGGTGACTGAGGTGGCAACTAACTCCATGATATAAGATGGGAAAAAAAAATTTTATTCGAAAAAAATAATTTAAATGATGCAGGGGCTGCTCATTGGATCTTATGGGTGTGGTTGAATAGATTATCAAACAATGAGAGGGGGTAGTTTGATGAATTAAGAACAAATACAGAGGTGGCTCTTACAATTACCCTAAATTGTACCTATACTTTTAATTGCTTGGGAAGAAAAAAACTATATTGTTTGCATGAATGATGGTGATTATCAAATAAACAACTTCCACCGCTACGTGATCATGCATGACGGTGAGGAACTTATGGTATATTTGCTTCATTGGATATGATAGGATTTGATTGGATAATAAATGAGGAATGATTGAATATGAACTTTTTAAATCCGGTGTACATCGGATATAATATCAATTTTATATTTTTACATTCACATTTTCTTCTAATCCATGCACTAACAAATAATGAATATTAATGTATCCCTTATCCTATCCTCTCTTATCCTATGAAACAAATATGCCCTTAATCATCAAACAGTTTGACCAAATAACCAACAAATGACAAGTGATGAGTTGATCTGCCTATGTTTGAGCCAAGATGAGTCAATATTTGCTAAGCCAAGCATATTGGTTCCAGTGAAGCCCTAGTTGTATCAGAGGAAGCATACTACAGAAAATTACCACATTTTTCTTTATCATTTTAGTTGCATTTTGATAATCTGAGGATTTCATTTCACCTGAACAGGCTCTGCTCATTGATGAGGCAAAGTCCAAGGCTTTTGATCTGGCATCAAAGCCTGAGGGTGCTGGAACTCCAACAAAAGATTTCAAGTCTCTCTTCTCCCAAGCAACAGCTCGTTTTTGAACATGCAGTCATATTCTCTTTAAATTGTAAGATCGCCAAAACCTGACTGAAACAAAGTTCTGCTCAACCTCTCAAATAAAGGCTTCAGTATGTTGTATTTTACTATTATACTGCTCAGATTTAGCTAGCTTTTGGAAGCCAAAACCTCATCACATTTTTGTAAATGAATCATTAGATATATTTACTATTGGTTCTTGGAAGACTGTATTCCTCCCGTTAAAGTTGCGACTGATATCGGACCAAGTTGTGAACAGCAATTGGATGATAATGTTTTAGCACCTTGGGATCAGGGTTCTATGATTCTATCAATTGATCCACAACCCAGAAGCATAAGAGAGTTTTATTTGGCTAGATTTTCTTCCCAAATAGCCTTTCATCATCCATAAAAATGGCTAAATTAATGGTATTTGAGTATTTTTATCAGCTTATCCATTCCAACATTCAGAAGTAGCAAGTTTTGAGATTTTTTTATCAATTCCAATTAAAACAGACCAATCTATACATACATATATTTACCAATTGAATTCAAAGCTTTCATTAATCCAAATGAAACTTCACATAATAAGATTAAGACATTGCCAACAAATTAATATGATATCAAAAGAAATTAAAGGTATTTTTACTTACAATAGGAGGCGACATGTAACATTTGAGCTCTTCTCGGGTTGCTCTTTCTCAGTGAAGGGCCTTTTGAACAGTACATCGTGAATAAAGAAAGATAGGATAAGAAATAAATTTTAATCACTGTTTGCTTGATGTTCGGACTAGAAGAAAATAATATTAATATTCTATCCAATCCTCTCATTCTTATTTGTTATCTTATAGTATCTTATATCTTAACTAATGAATGCACTACCCCCACATGACCCAAACCTAATTATGTAAATTAACCATGATATAATTAAGCAATTATAAGTGGAAACGTTAATTCATAGAGCATACTATTTTACATTTATATCCTTATTCAAACCAAACCAAACATAGCTTTCTCAAACCGAATACTTATTTAATAGAACACAAATACTTATTTATATAAAAACTATTATTTTAGCTCCAACTTTATTTTTCTAAAATTCTTAATGTGTTTTTTTCTTCTGTTTCTTAATAAGTTTAAAATATCAAATTATTTTGATACAAATATACTAATTTGGACAACAAGTTTAGCTTTAGGATGTGAAAATAAAAGTAAAGATTTCATGGAGAAACAGACTTAAACAAGTAAACAATGCATCGTCGTCAACGAGTCGTCGTCATCGTCATCCACAAGAAATTCTAGAGAGCAAGTCAAATAAGTTGACTTATTGAAATCTCCTGTGCGGATTAATTTAATTTTGAACATGTGCAATTCATAAATAATATAAGATTTCATTAATTCATATACTAATTAGTTTAATTAATTATATATATAGTCAATGGAGTTGCTAGACAAGACTATTTTACTTATTACCTCATGTGTCAACGTGTCTTCACCGAAATAATAATCAATAATTTACCAAATTCGAATTCTGGGAATCAGAAATTCACAAAATCGGATTTGAAAATTCAAAATTTCTCAAATCGGAATTTAGTGGATCGGATATATATATATATATATATATAATTTATAAAATAATTTTATGATAAAAATAAGATATTAGAGAATAAAAAATATATTTTTTAAACTCTCTAATGTATTAAAGACTTTTGCACAAAGTCTATAATTAAATTTAAATTAAAAATTATAAAATATTTTGATGTAAAATATTTTTTTGGATCATAGTACATCTTTTGTATCATTAAAAAATTATTTCATGAATTCAAATATTTTTTAAAAAAATTATAAAGCTATTATAGACTTTGCACAAAACTCTTTAATGAGTTAGAGATTTTTGTTTATAATAATTTTATAATTATAAAAAATAAAATTTAATTCACAAAAAATATATGTATGATATAAAATATGTGCTAGAGTCCATCAAAATATTTTGGATAAAAAATATTTTACTATTTTTAATTAAAAATTAGTTTTATAGACTTTGCACAAAGTCTATAATAGTTTTATAATTTTAAAAAAATAATAATAATAAAATATATTTTTTTAAATATAAAAGATGTGTTGTGGTTCAAAAAAATAATTTTCATCAAAATATTTCATAATTTTTTATTTAAACTTAGATTTATAGATTTTGTGCAAAACTCTCTAATGAATTAGAGAGTTTGAAAATATATTTTTTTAGACTCTAACACCTCATTTTTATTATAAATTTTTTTATATAAATTAAAATTATTATTTTTTATTATTTTTTATTTTTTATATTATATTTTATATATATATATATATATATATATATATATATATATATTTATCCAAAGTCTCTAATTGGTTAGAAACTTTGACCCAGGGGTAAAATGGATATCTAATCTACTAAATTCGTGTTTAGGAAATTTTGGAACTTCAAATCCGATTTTGAAAATTTTTTGTTCCCAAAATCCGAATTGGGTAAATTGCTGAATAATAATTAGTGTTACTTTCTCAAGGACTCAGGGAGCCTCACTGACAACATGTTCTTCATGAATTGACAATGATGATTTATTCTATGCTGGGTTGAGTCCAGTGAACTCGCATCCAGCATATGTCTTTCTCTCTTTAACTTTTTGTCTTCATCGAGTTCCGACGTAGAATTAATCGTCAACGATAATGTCATCCTTATAAGTATCTGATTTAGGAAATTCCTCAGTGTCCCCAAAATGCACTTTCATCGGTTTCAACAAGAACTTAGAAAATAGTAAAATTTAACTATACATGCATGTGCATCCATTAACTATGCATTAGAATTACCATCATTCTTTAATCAGTGATGAAAATTGCGCTGATATATTACCCAAAAAAATAAGCAACATAAGATGAGTAATTGTTATTTACCGTGTTTGTATATATCGTAGGTAGAGATGATCATGTTGCCTGGTAATCTCGCTAGGATTGTTGCCCGAAATGGGTCGATGTCAATCCCAAGGATGGCGGGTTTATGATGGTATATCCCTCGTGATGAAGAAGGACGTGAGAGTCCATATATGACTGGGTAGGTTCCTTGGATAGAGCCATCTGGCCTGGCTTGAGTCTGGCTCGAGGATGTAATTTAAGCGGAGCCCCCTGGCAATGTCGTGTGGTTGAGTTCGAGGTGAATGATGGGGCGCTGCTGGGTCTGATCCGATCGGGCCCAATAGTTCTACTCCAGTCCATGGCCCTCGAGCTCGGCCAGAGTCTGAAGGACTGTGTGCCGAGCTCCTAATTTGGCTCATGTCTTTTGATGTTTCCGAGGAGTTTCCCGGAGAGCTATGTTGGGCAACCTAACGGGGGCCGAGCTAGATGCCGCTTTAGACCGTTTGATTGTGAAGTTTAAATCAGGTGACAAAGAGGCCTTTCCAAGGTGGATAATAGCAAGGGCCGGTTGAAGGAGAATGCCCTGACGACAGCTTCGGGGAGGTCGAGCTTAATGGGTGTACGATCATTTTGTCTTTTCTTCGAGCGGATCTTGTTGTCGTATCTTTATTTGTGTGAGTTTCGTCTCTTCGCTTCTTGTGCCTTGGTATCACAGATTATTAGTAGGGTATGTGTCTTTTTGTGGCATCTTTTGGTTGGTTTTTGCCTTTTCGATTTGGAGTGATCATGATAGGAAAGCGTTCCCACGATCTTTACATGGTTTTCCAAAAAATCATCACACGGCGAATTTGATCGGTTGAGATTAGCCCTGTAATCTTATTGTCGTTCGTCTGATGAGGGGTTTATCGTCTTTAAGGCAGGCATGCCTCCTCTCGCTCTTCCGAGTTTTTTGCGCTTTTGGGGCCCGTTTGGTACTTGCACTAAAAATAGTACCCCATAAGCTGTCATAAGGTGTATTAATAATACATTCTTAAAACTCTTCATTAGCCTGCACTAGAACATTTAATATTTTTGACACTCATTTTACCTCCGGCCAAAAATTAAAAAATATATTAAAAATATTAAAAATATTAAAAATTAATTTTAATTTATGAAATATTTTTAATGATAAATATATTATATAATTTTTTATATTATATTATATTATTATAATATATTACATATAATATAATATTATAGTGTATATTATTATATATTATATTACATTATATAATATAATATATAATATATAATATATAATATATAATATATAATATAATATAATATAATATAATATAATATAATATAATATAATATAATATATTATATATATAATATAATATATTATATATATAATATAATATAATATAATATAATATAATATAATATAATATAATATAATATAATATAATATAATATAATATATAATATTATACATGTTAGTCAATACATACTAGTACTATACAAGCTAGTACATGTGTGCACCAAACACTGTATAATAATAGTACAATACAGGTTAATCAATACAGACTAGTACTATACGATATACCAAACGAGCCATTGGTGTCTTGGCCCTCTTTTGAGGTTTTCCTCAGTGGCAAATGAGTATCTTTGGTCGATGGCCAAAAGAAAGACCAAGACTGCACCGGAGGCAAGGTTGTTGAAAAGGATTCCTAACCCTTACTCATGGGTTTCTTCTAAGATACGTTAGGAAAACTTGACGATGATAGGAAAATCTCCTGTTGTCATAACGAGGATTCTTTCAACTGCCCCCCCCCCCCCTATTCTTGTTCAGACAAGATATTCCATCGTAGAGAATATGGAACATTGTTTATGTATTAAGTTTTGTTTGAGGACCTTGGGGTTCGTCTGCCTTTCACGGACTTCGAATGCAGGGTATTAAACCAGGCAAGCGTGGCTCCCTCGCAGCTTCACCCCAATAGCTGGGCGGCTGTTCGTTGCTTTGAGATTCTGATGTGGTGCCTGTGCCTTGAGTTGAGCCTTCGGGTATTGTTTTCCTTTTTTCATTTAGTCGGCTCGCAAAGGGGGGTCCTGGTGTCGCTTAGTAGTGTATCAGGAAAGAAGCTCTTTAATTCCATCTAGAGTTTCCATCAGAGTTTTAAGAAATACTTTTTCAAGGTAAAATCGAAACCCTGCTTGAATTCGTTTTATCTGAATCCTATCTTTGGGAAAGAGATGTTTCCTCTGTCCTGGACCGAGGATCCCCTACTAATTAGTCACGCAAAGGAGGGAGAGCTCTCTGCCAAAGAAAGCCATATTATGAATTTTTTTTATCAGGTGTGACTCCTCTTAGCCTTTTTCTTGTAAGGAGATATTAAAGAGGGATCAATTTCAACTTATATAGGTAGTGTGTTCTACTAAAGACCTTTGTTGGTGAACTCTTCTCGTCTTTCTTGATAAGATTTTAATTTGAGTGGAGCACCCTGACGCGGCCACGTGGTTGGGTTCGAGGTGAATGATGGGGCGCTGCTAGGTCTAGTCCGACCGGACCCAATAGTTCTAGTCTAGTTTATTGTTGGACGAAACTCTAAATGTCCTTTAATTCCATACTCTTCGTATAATCAATTATTTATTATCTAGTTCGGTTTAAAATGCATTCAAGATCTAGTTGAATTTATGAAAAAATGTACTAAAATACCCCTAACGCTTTCTCACGAGTATTAAAATATTCATAATTTTTTTTTAGATCAAAAACACCCCTTACCTAATGAAATTTGATACATAAATGACCCTTTAGATAAACGGCATTAATGGAGGGGCAACATAGCTGACGTAGCTGATAACTAGGACTGATGACTTGAACACGTGGCGCATATGCAGACAAAAACTTGTCATGTTAGCAACATATAGGGTTGCACCACTAATTTTTCTCTGCTTTTTTTACCTCTCATGATAAAGATAGCAAGAGATAGAAATAAGAGTAACAAAGAGCGTGAGTTAAGATTTAATATCATTAAGAAGAGATGAAAAAAAAAAAATATTAATGGTAGAACCTAAACTTACGTGTCGCTTGCGTGACAAATTATTTCTACATGTGCACACATGCACCATATGTAAAGTCAACATCTATGTCATGTCATTTTTGTATGACTTCAGAAACCACATACAGTTGGTGGTACAAACGCATGGATATGAAGGATGGCAAGGAGGTGAGAGTAATCTATTACTCTCAAGATCGCTAATCGGAAGACTATCCAATTCCAGTCATACAAATTTCCGGTACAACGTGCAACACGTTGCTGACCACCTAGCAAGCAGAGGGGTCAGAGCGATACCCGGACAAGTTCATTCAACTGAGGACTTGCAAGGAAGAAGATGGCTGATAAGACCAGCCACAGTGATAGCAGTGCAGAACCCTCAAATTGCACGCATAAGGTCAAGAACGGATGGCTCATTGGCAATCCAGTTCTCAAATTACGCAACGAAGAAATTGAAAAAAACCTTTTGGAAGAAGAATTCGCACTCATGATGACTTGCGAAGAAGAGGTAGATGAAGAGTTCGATCTGGAAATTGCTACAATCCAGCAACTCTTGGCAACACAATCTGCATCGGACGAAGAACCTTGCTATCCTAAATGGGACAGCTCAGAGGAGAGTGATGACGAATGGGTAAACCCATTCGCGGAAGATGGTGGGGGAATAATTTCAGAATTGGCAGAATTGGCAGAGTCCCCAAAACCAGCAGAACTAAGATTGGATTCAGAAAATTTCAATAATCTCAAGAACATTTTAACTCCAAAACGAACGATAGAAACATTTTAGTACATTTATAAAAACGTCAAAAATATTTTAGTACCCAAACTTACGTAGCATCTTACATGGCACCTTACATGTCACTTGCATGGCAAATTATTTCTGCATGTGCATCACATGTAAAGTCAACATCTCTGTCAACAAGTCTCAATTAACAAAAATTAACTTAGGTATCATTTTTATACAATTTTCAATAAACTCAAAGATATTTTAACTCCAAAACAAATTATAAAGGCACTTTAGTACATTGGTAAAAGAGTCAATATCATTTTAGTACTTTTTCCCTAAATTTATTGTATGAGCATTGGCGCCTATTATCATATTAAAAAATTGAGTCTCACAAGTAAACATTTCAAGTTAATTTTACTCCCTCTGGACTAGCTGTAAAGGGAGAGATATCATCTATTTACCCTCTGAAACTCGCTGCAAAGGAAGAGAGATCATCTATGTACCAAATAAAAGGGAAAAGCTTGCGTTCTTTCGCGGCTGCAATAAAAGAAACCGAGGCACCAATATCAACGATAGAAACTACCAAACCCTACAGAAGAAATGATGACAAATCGCATCAGCTGCATAAAGTGACAGTATCACAATCATAAAAATAGAAAACCATCAAAAAGGTCAACAAGCCGCCTTGAAAATAAAAAATAATAGCATCATGAAAGCTATCAACCCGTCACCTGAAAATCTCCCGATTCATTTTGAAACGAACATATGCAACTAAAACTAAGCACAAAACATTAAACAACAATGACAAACAATAAAACCTTAATTATTTTTTTCATCCTGGGATATTTGGTTTACTGTACCAGAAGTTGCATTGGTAACATCAGTGTTGGATTGGCTACTCTCAGCATGTAGGGACGGAAGATCAGTCAAGCTGATGCTATTATTAGGGGAATCAAGTTTAGAGCTAGTAGTAGCAGACTCTGCAGCATTATGCCCACCTTCCGTGATGTCTGGTCTATTTTGGAAACCAGTAGAATCCATCAGGCTAGCTTGAATTGCAGCATTCAGGTCTTCCTCTTCCTGCTCATCTATACTACCCATTTGAATTGATGGATATGCTTCTTGAGTTGACAGTTCCATTTGCTTACATGACTTTGCTATGTTCTTTGCATCTTCTGGAGTGAGCCATTGCCCAAAACCAACTGAGGTGTCATGTGGTATTGGACAATCCTTTGGAAAGTTACCCCTCACCAAGAATATGCTCCAGCCAGAGTCCTTGAGGGAATCTATGTAAGCTGATAAGTAGAACTGCGAAAGATGCTCAGGGGCTGGGAGAAGACTATTGAAGTTGTACCACTCTCCATTTACTTTCCTAATGCAGAACCAATGGTCCTGCAGGTGACATATAAAAGCATTCTCAAGCTCGGGGACATATGTAGATGGCTCAGCTACTGGAGAGTTGAGAGGTATAACTTCTAGATCCCAGATTTCCAGAGCCTTCTGCAAAACCTGTTAAACGAGTTTCCAGTTTAAAATTTTGTAAAAAGCCAATTAAAAATGATAAAAACAAGACAACAAAACGAATAGAGGACTGCAAAAAAGCTTTGCATTTGGCAGCACTATGATGAGAAAGTTGATTGTAGAGTGTAGTAAATCTACTGCAAAAAGGGTGGTGCAAGTACAAATAACCAAAAAAAACATAGGCTGTGGTTTTTATTTCAATATTTGAAAAGTCAAACCTGACTGAACTTTGATTAAAAACTAAAAATCTATTTTTTAAATGAAATCATACCTGACTTGACTTTAGCCAGGTGAGGTCCAGTTTTCTTCACAAATCTCAAATTTAGGCAGGTCTAGAGCTTAGATTTTTTTTTACCCAACTTGAAAAACTCAAATTGACATGTTTACACCCCTTCTAATTTAAGATATATGATAAGCACTTTTTGAAAAGAAGCTAATTATACACAACTTCAACTTTTAGGAAACCGAGACCGTTTTCGTGGTTTTGGTTTCGTCGAAACCAAACCAATTTACGAAACTGCGTTTGGTTCTCGATTTTCGTGAAACCAAATTGAAACCAAGCGGAAACCCGATTTCTGCGAAACCAACTTTTCTTAAGGAAAGTGAAAACAAACTTGAGCTGTTTCCGTCGGTTTCAAGTCACGCGGTTTCAAAAAAATGAAACCGTGGTGGCAAACTTGTAATAAAATAGGAATCTTGTTTTCATCACAAAACCCGATTTCTGCGAAGAGGCAACGGCTTCCGCGAGACTTCTCCAAAGCTTTTGTGAGCGAGGGGACAAGTTTGGCGAGACTTCTCCAAGGCTTCTACAGGTGACTTTCTTCCCTTCTTCCCTTCTTCTTCTTGGTCAGATCTGGCCTGAACCCTCTTCTTCTTCTTCTCGGCCAGATCTGGCCCGACCCCTTCTTCTTCTCGGCAGATCTGGCCCGACCCCTTCTTCTCGGCCAGATCTGGCCTTACCCCTCTTCTACTTCTCGGCCAGATCTGGCTTGAGTTTGCAGTCATCCTATCATTCATCTAATATAAGATAGCATCTGGAGCCTTTTCAAATAATTTTCTAGCTAATATAATGTTAGAATCACTATAGCTGATCTTTTGACTAAGTTTTAGTCTAGAAAGAATTAGAAAAGCATGTTTTTTCATCATACTTTAGAATCATTAGATAAAGTAAAGGTTAGCAAATGCAACCAAAAGTACCATCATAGTGGATAAAAATCAAGTTTTCAATTTGTTTCATTTCTAATGAACCTAATTGTATTTATTCCTCCTGGCTACAAGTTAAATTAACTAATCAGTAACGGAGATGATTATATTCTATTCAAGTTTTTCTTGAACAAGACCATTCACCGAAATGGAGATGATTTGTCTGTTGTGTTCGAGCTTTATTATTATTGCTTCAATTACATTTTTATTATGCATATTGTTTAGAGTTGTTTTGTTATACTGCCTGTGTGAATCCTATTGCTTTGTGTCTTTTGGACTCTTTTACCTCCATATGTTTCAGAATACAAATACCATTTTGGTATTCTTAGATACTTTAGGACATTTTGAAATTGTAGCGGTTGCTTGATTAGATGAAGACTGATTACCTCATTTTATGAAAACATCAAGTATTTTTGAGACCAACACTTTTAGACCAACACTATTGTCTAGTCGATATGCATAATAATCAATCTATAGATTTCAGAAAGCTCTTGATCTAAGATGATCTCAAGAGTCGAGACTGATATAGAACATTTAACAATCTATAAATTCTGTTGAATGTTGTTTTGTGGTCTTCTTAACTAATAGTGATCCAAGGTTTAGTTTGCTTTCACAAACAAATACTTGCAGACTTGCAGCAGCAACAAGAACCAAGGTATGTAGCCCCATCAAAGTTTAAATAAGTTGGATATGAGATAAGTAGTCAATCAAATTTACTTGGATAAGTAGTCATGAGCCTGGTTAGATACTTATTTCAAATTATAATTTCAGTGGATCTTTGTGTAAGATATGGCTGGCCATTGGAAACCTGGAGAAAAGATTGAAAATTGGCCCACTAATACCACCGAAGAATTTTTACTCATTTTGCAAGAATATTTTGCAGCACATGGTACCACAAACTTTAAGCCCTCCATTTGGGAAGAAATTAGTGAAAAATTATATCAGAAATGTGGATTTAACTTCGCGGGGGGGGGGGGGGGGGGGAAGATTAGACAGAAGAAAAAATGTATTCATAGGCTGTATCGAAATTTTAAGGAATCGATTAACCATACCGGCGTCACGTGGATCCAAATACCAACAAAATCGAGGTTGAAACAGTGTGGAATATTGTTTCGGTATGAGTTCATTTATATTGAATTGGTTTATATATTTTGCACGTATTTATCATTTACATATTTTTAATGCATTTTCTTTGCATACCCAGAAATCAGGGATAGCGTATAAAATGTGGAAAAAGGGCCCACCTGAACATTACCACTTGATGGATATGATATTTGAAAATCAATCTGCTAATGGTATGTTAGCAAGATCCTCTACGCAACAACCGTTGACTTCTGATGACGAACGAGCGTTGGAGGATGATTTCATAGGAAATGGCGGGCATAGCAAAAGAACAATAGATATTGAGGATCGGTCAGATGAGGAGACTTTATCATCTAAGCAATCTGTTCCAAGTGCAACTCATTCCTCTCGAACCAAGAAAAAAGGTAAATCAAGAGTGTTGATCTTATTTTTGCAAACGGGTTTGATCAAATGACTAGTGCACTAAGTACATTTGCTACAAGTAAGTTGTCTATGAATGCAGCAACAAGTAGCTCATTCAGCGATCCACATACCATTCCTAATTGCATTGCACGGTTAGATACCATTCCCAATTTATCTGATGAAGTCTATTTCAAGGCAACAATGGTTCTTAAGGATGATGCTGAAACTCGGGCTATTTTTATGTCGATGCCAGAGGACCGCTTGAAATATTGGGTTGAGAATCTTGATAAGTTAGCTTAGATATTATTAATTTTCATAAACTTATGTTGGACATGTAATTTGACATCACATTGGTACTTGTAAAATTTGACATCGCACTGGTACTTTCAACCTTGTACTTGTAATTTTTACTCTTGTAACTTTCAACCTCTAATTAGTAATTTGACATCGCATTGGTACTTGTAAAATTATTATTGCACTCTTTTATTTTTCATATGGCATTGTAACTTGTATTTTTCAAGTAATTTTCACTCTTGTAACTTTCAATCTCTAATTAGTAATTTGATGTGGTACTGGTACTTGTAAAATTATTATTGCACTCTTGTAATTTGATGTGCAATAATGGTAGTTAGTATACTTGCTCTATATATAGATGGAAGATAATATATAACATAGTATACTTGCTCGATGTGATACCTGGTTTGAACCTTTGAGATATGCCAATATGATGAACTTTCTGTGTAATTCTGTGCATATATACTTTCTGTGAACTTTCTGCGAACCTTTTCAGTTCTTCTCTGCTTCTTTATCATTGAAGTGGATTTCATACTTGCCACCTCAAAATGCAGATGCATGTGCTTTCATGTCCAGCAAATATAGTACTCGTTGGCTTTAAAGTCTAATTTTAATCTTGTACTCTCTTTCTTAACCCAATCTGCAAAGCTGAATTTTGTTTACTCTGGAACAATATATTTTAGCCTAACTACCACACTTGGATATAGTCAGACCATGCTCTGAAATGCGTCAGCCTAAGTACCACAGAACATCACACTTCCTCTCTTGAGTCTTGTAGCAAATAATTCCAAATGCATATGTTGGTTTTGAATGCAGGATGAGTCACCCGCCAAATAATTTAGATGGTGATGAAGTATTCGAAAACGCATTGGAAGAGTGTCTTGTAGCTGTAGTTGTACGTGTCAGAAACTATATTAGTTCTCATTCGCTTCGCCAACCAGTACGAACATCTGCATTATCTGGTGCGACATATGTGCAAGAGCTTATGCATAGTAGAGTAAGGTGTTACGAGAACTTACGGATGGAACCAAATCTCTTTAGAAGATTATGTGACGAATTAAGAGGGTTTGGATTAGAAGATCAAAGGATCTCTGCTGAGGAAGGTGTCGTGATGTTCTTGTACACAATTGGCCACAACGAACGTGTACGGGTGGTCGCAGAGCGCTACCAACACTCAACGGAAACTGTCCACTATTGGTTTAAGAGTGTCTTAGCTGCAATAATAAGATTAGGGACACAAATAATAAAACCACGATACCCTCGGACGGTGCAACCAGAGATACAAGGTCATCCTACGTGGTATCCCTATTTTAAGGTAATATTTAATCAATCATACTAATAAGATTGGAGAACTCTCCTCCCAATACTTGTTGATTGGCAAATACTCATAATTTCATTGGTGAAACTGTTGTTTCTCAATTGCACCTACCTATCATCAAAGACAAAACAATGAATTTACAGGTTGCCAATGGAACTACATTGAGCTGTTTGGGATGGTGCCCTCAAGTTCCCTTGTGGTTGGGAAGTGAATTAATATGGGTCAACTTCTATATTTTGCCTATTCATGGATTCCATGGAGTACAAGAAGTAGATTGGTTGAGCACCTTAGGGTCCATTAAATGAGATTTCAATATATGAAAATGGTTTTTTGGAGGAATAATAGAGAAGTCAAGTTGCAAGGTCTACCTGCTAGAAAACCTCAAGTTTTTCACAGCATGCTTGCGCAAGAGGCTGGAAGTGCTAATATCTTAACTTCTCTAGTAACTGAATTTGTTGTAGCCTTGTTTGAGGAACCAAATGGACTTCCTCCATTGAGAAATCATGAGCAGCATTGATTATTTTGAGACCTTACCAGTGGCTCGGTTAAATTCTGTCAAGATAATTCTCTCCCTCGCCGTAAATCTTGGTTGGCATATATATCAACTAGATGTTGAAAATGCCTTCCTTTATGGCGACTTAAAGGAAATTGTCTTCATAGAGCAACAACTTGGGTATGTTGCTCGGGGCGGGGCGGGGCGGGGCGGCGGGGGCGGGGGGGGGGGAGAATCTAGTCGGCAAATTAAAGAAAGTCATACAGCCTCAAACAGAGTCCTCGGGCTTAGTTTGATAAGTTAAGCAAAATTACCTCTGTTATAGGACTCAAGGAATGCAAGTTTGGTCATTTTGTGTTCGCAAGACGTACCCCCGCTGGGAGTATGATTTGATTCTGGATGTTTATGTCGATGAAATCTTAATCAAGGGCAGCAATTATGAAGGCATTGGCATAGTTAAAGCTCATCTAAAGAATCATTTTGTAACAAAAGATCTGGGATGTCCAAAGTTCTTCCTTGACATTGAATTTGCTTATAAAGTTATAATTCTACGGGGTAATTCTTTCACAAAGAAAATATGCTATGGATCTTCTCAATGAAGTAGGCATGATAAACCCAAAATGAACGAGACATTGACTTTGAAGACCTTGGCAGGTTTCGAAAGTTGGTTAAGAAACTGATATACCTCACGATTACTCGACCAAATATGTCTTATGCTATGTCATAGGATTTATTAATCAGTTCATGCATCAACCAAAAAATTCTCGCTGGAATGCCCTTATTAAAATCCTAGACTATGTCAAGAGCTCACTAGGAAAAGGATTTTGGTTCAAGAGAAATGGACGCATGATACTCTGATGCTGACTATGCTGGGCCATGTTATGATAGAAGATCTACATCAGGATCGTGCTGTACTTCATGGTTTTAAATCTCGTACCGTACCGGGCGGTAAGCCCGGTAAAAAACCAGTATACGAGATACTCGATTTGAGGAGATACCGGGTATCTCGGTAAATACCGCCCGGTATGACCTTGTGTACTGTAGCAAAATACTGAGTATTAAAAAATACCGGTAAATGCCACCCGATATTTAGCAAATACCGGGTGATATTTGCTATCATACCAGGCGATACCGCCCGGTTTGACCCGACCCAACGGCTCTTGAAGCCCCCAAAACACCTCTTTTACTCTCACTCACTCCCTCTACTCATCTAAACTCTCAATCTTTCTCAATCTCTCTCTAATCTCTACTTTCTTAATTTCTACGTCGAAATTCTGCTCAAATGGCGCCGAAATCTCAAGCCGACCCCGCATGGCAACACGGTGTTCGGTTGGGGGGGGGGGGGGGAGAATCTAGTCGGCAAATTAAAGAAAGTCATACAGCCTCAAACAGAGTCCTCGGGCTTAGTTTGATAAGTTAAGCAAAATTACCTCTGTTATAGGACTCAAGGAATGCAAGTTTGGTCATTTTGTGTTCGCAAGACGTACCCCCGCTGGGAGTATGATTTGATTCTGGATGTTTATGTCGATGAAATCTTAATCAAGGGCAGCAATTATGAAGGCATTGGCATAGTTAAAGCTCATCTAAAGAATCATTTTGTAACAAAAGATCTGGGATGTCCAAAGTTCTTCCTTGACATTGAATTTGCTTATAAAGTTATAATTCTACGGGGTAATTCTTTCACAAAGAAAATATGCTATGGATCTTCTCAATGAAGTAGGCATGATAAACCCAAAATGAACGAGACATTGACTTTGAAGACCTTGGCAGGTTTCGAAAGTTGGTTAAGAAACTGATATACCTCACGATTACTCGACCAAATATGTCTTATGCTATGTCATAGGATTTATTAATCAGTTCATGCATCAACCAAAAAATTCTCGCTGGAATGCCCTTATTAAAATCCTAGACTATGTCAAGAGCTCACTAGGAAAAGGATTTTGGTTCAAGAGAAATGGACGCATGATACTCTGATGCTGACTATGCTGGGCCATGTTATGATAGAAGATCTACATCAGGATCGTGCTGTACTTCATGGTTTTAAATCTCGTACCGTACCGGGCGGTAAGCCCGGTAAAAAACCAGTATACGAGATACTCGATTTGAGGAGATACCGGGTATCTCGGTAAATACCGCCCGGTATGACCTTGTGTACTGTAGCAAAATACTGAGTATTAAAAAATACCGGTAAATGCCACCCGATATTTAGCAAATACCGGGTGATATTTGCTATCATACCAGGCGATACCGCCCGGTTTGACCCGACCCAACGGCTCTTGAAGCCCCCAAAACACCTCTTTTACTCTCACTCACTCCCTCTACTCATCTAAACTCTCAATCTTTCTCAATCTCTCTCTAATCTCTACTTTCTTAATTTCTACGTCGAAATTCTGCTCAAATGGCGCCGAAATCTCAAGCCGACCCCGCATGGCAACACGGTGTTCGGTTGGGGGGGGGGGGGGAGAATCTAGTCGGCAAATTAAAGAAAGTCATACAGCCTCAAACAGAGTCCTCGGGCTTAGTTTGATAAGTTAAGCAAAATTACCTCTGTTATAGGACTCAAGGAATGCAAGTTTGGTCATTTTGTGTTCGCAAGACGTACCCCCGCTGGGAGTATGATTTGATTCTGGATGTTTATGTCGATGAAATCTTAATCAAGGGCAGCAATTATGAAGGCATTGGCATAGTTAAAGCTCATCTAAAGAATCATTTTGTAACAAAAGATCTGGGATGTCCAAAGTTCTTCCTTGACATTGAATTTGCTTATAAAGTTATAATTCTACGGGGTAATTCTTTCACAAAGAAAATATGCTATGGATCTTCTCAATGAAGTAGGCATGATAAACCCAAAATGAACGAGACATTGACTTTGAAGACCTTGGCAGGTTTCGAAAGTTGGTTAAGAAACTGATATACCTCACGATTACTCGACCAAATATGTCTTATGCTATGTCATAGGATTTATTAATCAGTTCATGCATCAACCAAAAAATTCTCGCTGGAATGCCCTTATTAAAATCCTAGACTATGTCAAGAGCTCACTAGGAAAAGGATTTTGGTTCAAGAGAAATGGACGCATGATACTCTGATGCTGACTATGCTGGGCCATGTTATGATAGAAGATCTACATCAGGATCGTGCTGTACTTCATGGTTTTAAATCTCGTACCGTACCGGGCGGTAAGCCCGGTAAAAAACCAGTATACGAGATACTCGATTTGAGGAGATACCGGGTATCTCGGTAAATACCGCCCGGTATGACCTTGTGTACTGTAGCAAAATACTGAGTATTAAAAAATACCGGTAAATGCCACCCGATATTTAGCAAATACCGGGTGATATTTGCTATCATACCAGGCGATACCGCCCGGTTTGACCCGACCCAACGGCTCTTGAAGCCCCCAAAACACCTCTTTTACTCTCACTCACTCCCTCTACTCATCTAAACTCTCAATCTTTCTCAATCTCTCTCTAATCTCTACTTTCTTAATTTCTACGTCGAAATTCTGCTCAAATGGCGCCGAAATCTCAAGCCGACCCCGCATGGCAACACGGTGTTCGGTTGGGGGGGGGGGGGGGAGAATCTAGTCGGCAAATTAAAGAAAGTCATACAGCCTCAAACAGAGTCCTCGGGCTTAGTTTGATAAGTTAAGCAAAATTACCTCTGTTATAGGACTCAAGGAATGCAAGTTTGGTCATTTTGTGTTCGCAAGACGTACCCCCGCTGGGAGTATGATTTGATTCTGGATGTTTATGTCGATGAAATCTTAATCAAGGGCAGCAATTATGAAGGCATTGGCATAGTTAAAGCTCATCTAAAGAATCATTTTGTAACAAAAGATCTGGGATGTCCAAAGTTCTTCCTTGACATTGAATTTGCTTATAAAGTTATAATTCTACGGGGTAATTCTTTCACAAAGAAAATATGCTATGGATCTTCTCAATGAAGTAGGCATGATAAACCCAAAATGAACGAGACATTGACTTTGAAGACCTTGGCAGGTTTCGAAAGTTGGTTAAGAAACTGATATACCTCACGATTACTCGACCAAATATGTCTTATGCTATGTCATAGGATTTATTAATCAGTTCATGCATCAACCAAAAAATTCTCGCTGGAATGCCCTTATTAAAATCCTAGACTATGTCAAGAGCTCACTAGGAAAAGGATTTTGGTTCAAGAGAAATGGACGCATGATACTCTGATGCTGACTATGCTGGGCCATGTTATGATAGAAGATCTACATCAGGATCGTGCTGTACTTCATGGTTTTAAATCTCGTACCGTACCGGGCGGTAAGCCCGGTAAAAAACCAGTATACGAGATACTCGATTTGAGGAGATACCGGGTATCTCGGTAAATACCGCCCGGTATGACCTTGTGTACTGTAGCAAAATACTGAGTATTAAAAAATACCGGTAAATGCCACCCGATATTTAGCAAATACCGGGTGATATTTGCTATCATACCAGGCGATACCGCCCGGTTTGACCCGACCCAACGGCTCTTGAAGCCCCCAAAACACCTCTTTTACTCTCACTCACTCCCTCTACTCATCTAAACTCTCAATCTTTCTCAATCTCTCTCTAATCTCTACTTTCTTAATTTCTACGTCGAAATTCTGCTCAAATGGCGCCGAAATCTCAAGCCGACCCCGCATGGCAACACGGTGTTCGGTTGGGGGGGGGGGGGGGGGAGAATCTAGTCGGCAAATTAAAGAAAGTCATACAGCCTCAAACAGAGTCCTCGGGCTTAGTTTGATAAGTTAAGCAAAATTACCTCTGTTATAGGACTCAAGGAATGCAAGTTTGGTCATTTTGTGTTCGCAAGACGTACCCCCGCTGGGAGTATGATTTGATTCTGGATGTTTATGTCGATGAAATCTTAATCAAGGGCAGCAATTATGAAGGCATTGGCATAGTTAAAGCTCATCTAAAGAATCATTTTGTAACAAAAGATCTGGGATGTCCAAAGTTCTTCCTTGACATTGAATTTGCTTATAAAGTTATAATTCTACGGGGTAATTCTTTCACAAAGAAAATATGCTATGGATCTTCTCAATGAAGTAGGCATGATAAACCCAAAATGAACGAGACATTGACTTTGAAGACCTTGGCAGGTTTCGAAAGTTGGTTAAGAAACTGATATACCTCACGATTACTCGACCAAATATGTCTTATGCTATGTCATAGGATTTATTAATCAGTTCATGCATCAACCAAAAAATTCTCGCTGGAATGCCCTTATTAAAATCCTAGACTATGTCAAGAGCTCACTAGGAAAAGGATTTTGGTTCAAGAGAAATGGACGCATGATACTCTGATGCTGACTATGCTGGGCCATGTTATGATAGAAGATCTACATCAGGATCGTGCTGTACTTCATGGTTTTAAATCTCGTACCGTACCGGGCGGTAAGCCCGGTAAAAAACCAGTATACGAGATACTCGATTTGAGGAGATACCGGGTATCTCGGTAAATACCGCCCGGTATGACCTTGTGTACTGTAGCAAAATACTGAGTATTAAAAAATACCGGTAAATGCCACCCGATATTTAGCAAATACCGGGTGATATTTGCTATCATACCAGGCGATACCGCCCGGTTTGACCCGACCCAACGGCTCTTGAAGCCCCCAAAACACCTCTTTTACTCTCACTCACTCCCTCTACTCATCTAAACTCTCAATCTTTCTCAATCTCTCTCTAATCTCTACTTTCTTAATTTCTACGTCGAAATTCTGCTCAAATGGCGCCGAAATCTCAAGCCGACCCCGCATGGCAACACGGTGTTCGGTTGGGGGGGGGGGAGAATCTAGTCGGCAAATTAAAGAAAGTCATACAGCCTCAAACAGAGTCCTCGGGCTTAGTTTGATAAGTTAAGCAAAATTACCTCTGTTATAGGACTCAAGGAATGCAAGTTTGGTCATTTTGTGTTCGCAAGACGTACCCCCGCTGGGAGTATGATTTGATTCTGGATGTTTATGTCGATGAAATCTTAATCAAGGGCAGCAATTATGAAGGCATTGGCATAGTTAAAGCTCATCTAAAGAATCATTTTGTAACAAAAGATCTGGGATGTCCAAAGTTCTTCCTTGACATTGAATTTGCTTATAAAGTTATAATTCTACGGGGTAATTCTTTCACAAAGAAAATATGCTATGGATCTTCTCAATGAAGTAGGCATGATAAACCCAAAATGAACGAGACATTGACTTTGAAGACCTTGGCAGGTTTCGAAAGTTGGTTAAGAAACTGATATACCTCACGATTACTCGACCAAATATGTCTTATGCTATGTCATAGGATTTATTAATCAGTTCATGCATCAACCAAAAAATTCTCGCTGGAATGCCCTTATTAAAATCCTAGACTATGTCAAGAGCTCACTAGGAAAAGGATTTTGGTTCAAGAGAAATGGACGCATGATACTCTGATGCTGACTATGCTGGGCCATGTTATGATAGAAGATCTACATCAGGATCGTGCTGTACTTCATGGTTTTAAATCTCGTACCGTACCGGGCGGTAAGCCCGGTAAAAAACCAGTATACGAGATACTCGATTTGAGGAGATACCGGGTATCTCGGTAAATACCGCCCGGTATGACCTTGTGTACTGTAGCAAAATACTGAGTATTAAAAAATACCGGTAAATGCCACCCGATATTTAGCAAATACCGGGTGATATTTGCTATCATACCAGGCGATACCGCCCGGTTTGACCCGACCCAACGGCTCTTGAAGCCCCCAAAACACCTCTTTTACTCTCACTCACTCCCTCTACTCATCTAAACTCTCAATCTTTCTCAATCTCTCTCTAATCTCTACTTTCTTAATTTCTACGTCGAAATTCTGCTCAAATGGCGCCGAAATCTCAAGCCGACCCCGCATGGCAACACGGTGTTCGGTTGGGGGGGGGGGGGGGGAGAATCTAGTCGGCAAATTAAAGAAAGTCATACAGCCTCAAACAGAGTCCTCGGGCTTAGTTTGATAAGTTAAGCAAAATTACCTCTGTTATAGGACTCAAGGAATGCAAGTTTGGTCATTTTGTGTTCGCAAGACGTACCCCCGCTGGGAGTATGATTTGATTCTGGATGTTTATGTCGATGAAATCTTAATCAAGGGCAGCAATTATGAAGGCATTGGCATAGTTAAAGCTCATCTAAAGAATCATTTTGTAACAAAAGATCTGGGATGTCCAAAGTTCTTCCTTGACATTGAATTTGCTTATAAAGTTATAATTCTACGGGGTAATTCTTTCACAAAGAAAATATGCTATGGATCTTCTCAATGAAGTAGGCATGATAAACCCAAAATGAACGAGACATTGACTTTGAAGACCTTGGCAGGTTTCGAAAGTTGGTTAAGAAACTGATATACCTCACGATTACTCGACCAAATATGTCTTATGCTATGTCATAGGATTTATTAATCAGTTCATGCATCAACCAAAAAATTCTCGCTGGAATGCCCTTATTAAAATCCTAGACTATGTCAAGAGCTCACTAGGAAAAGGATTTTGGTTCAAGAGAAATGGACGCATGATACTCTGATGCTGACTATGCTGGGCCATGTTATGATAGAAGATCTACATCAGGATCGTGCTGTACTTCATGGTTTTAAATCTCGTACCGTACCGGGCGGTAAGCCCGGTAAAAAACCAGTATACGAGATACTCGATTTGAGGAGATACCGGGTATCTCGGTAAATACCGCCCGGTATGACCTTGTGTACTGTAGCAAAATACTGAGTATTAAAAAATACCGGTAAATGCCACCCGATATTTAGCAAATACCGGGTGATATTTGCTATCATACCAGGCGATACCGCCCGGTTTGACCCGACCCAACGGCTCTTGAAGCCCCCAAAACACCTCTTTTACTCTCACTCACTCCCTCTACTCATCTAAACTCTCAATCTTTCTCAATCTCTCTCTAATCTCTACTTTCTTAATTTCTACGTCGAAATTCTGCTCAAATGGCGCCGAAATCTCAAGCCGACCCCGCATGGCAACACGGTGTTCGGTTGGGGGGGGGGGGGAGAATCTAGTCGGCAAATTAAAGAAAGTCATACAGCCTCAAACAGAGTCCTCGGGCTTAGTTTGATAAGTTAAGCAAAATTACCTCTGTTATAGGACTCAAGGAATGCAAGTTTGGTCATTTTGTGTTCGCAAGACGTACCCCCGCTGGGAGTATGATTTGATTCTGGATGTTTATGTCGATGAAATCTTAATCAAGGGCAGCAATTATGAAGGCATTGGCATAGTTAAAGCTCATCTAAAGAATCATTTTGTAACAAAAGATCTGGGATGTCCAAAGTTCTTCCTTGACATTGAATTTGCTTATAAAGTTATAATTCTACGGGGTAATTCTTTCACAAAGAAAATATGCTATGGATCTTCTCAATGAAGTAGGCATGATAAACCCAAAATGAACGAGACATTGACTTTGAAGACCTTGGCAGGTTTCGAAAGTTGGTTAAGAAACTGATATACCTCACGATTACTCGACCAAATATGTCTTATGCTATGTCATAGGATTTATTAATCAGTTCATGCATCAACCAAAAAATTCTCGCTGGAATGCCCTTATTAAAATCCTAGACTATGTCAAGAGCTCACTAGGAAAAGGATTTTGGTTCAAGAGAAATGGACGCATGATACTCTGATGCTGACTATGCTGGGCCATGTTATGATAGAAGATCTACATCAGGATCGTGCTGTACTTCATGGTTTTAAATCTCGTACCGTACCGGGCGGTAAGCCCGGTAAAAAACCAGTATACGAGATACTCGATTTGAGGAGATACCGGGTATCTCGGTAAATACCGCCCGGTATGACCTTGTGTACTGTAGCAAAATACTGAGTATTAAAAAATACCGGTAAATGCCACCCGATATTTAGCAAATACCGGGTGATATTTGCTATCATACCAGGCGATACCGCCCGGTTTGACCCGACCCAACGGCTCTTGAAGCCCCCAAAACACCTCTTTTACTCTCACTCACTCCCTCTACTCATCTAAACTCTCAATCTTTCTCAATCTCTCTCTAATCTCTACTTTCTTAATTTCTACGTCGAAATTCTGCTCAAATGGCGCCGAAATCTCAAGCCGACCCCGCATGGCAACACGGTGTTCGGTTGGGGGGGGGGGGGGAGAATCTAGTCGGCAAATTAAAGAAAGTCATACAGCCTCAAACAGAGTCCTCGGGCTTAGTTTGATAAGTTAAGCAAAATTACCTCTGTTATAGGACTCAAGGAATGCAAGTTTGGTCATTTTGTGTTCGCAAGACGTACCCCCGCTGGGAGTATGATTTGATTCTGGATGTTTATGTCGATGAAATCTTAATCAAGGGCAGCAATTATGAAGGCATTGGCATAGTTAAAGCTCATCTAAAGAATCATTTTGTAACAAAAGATCTGGGATGTCCAAAGTTCTTCCTTGACATTGAATTTGCTTATAAAGTTATAATTCTACGGGGTAATTCTTTCACAAAGAAAATATGCTATGGATCTTCTCAATGAAGTAGGCATGATAAACCCAAAATGAACGAGACATTGACTTTGAAGACCTTGGCAGGTTTCGAAAGTTGGTTAAGAAACTGATATACCTCACGATTACTCGACCAAATATGTCTTATGCTATGTCATAGGATTTATTAATCAGTTCATGCATCAACCAAAAAATTCTCGCTGGAATGCCCTTATTAAAATCCTAGACTATGTCAAGAGCTCACTAGGAAAAGGATTTTGGTTCAAGAGAAATGGACGCATGATACTCTGATGCTGACTATGCTGGGCCATGTTATGATAGAAGATCTACATCAGGATCGTGCTGTACTTCATGGTTTTAAATCTCGTACCGTACCGGGCGGTAAGCCCGGTAAAAAACCAGTATACGAGATACTCGATTTGAGGAGATACCGGGTATCTCGGTAAATACCGCCCGGTATGACCTTGTGTACTGTAGCAAAATACTGAGTATTAAAAAATACCGGTAAATGCCACCCGATATTTAGCAAATACCGGGTGATATTTGCTATCATACCAGGCGATACCGCCCGGTTTGACCCGACCCAACGGCTCTTGAAGCCCCCAAAACACCTCTTTTACTCTCACTCACTCCCTCTACTCATCTAAACTCTCAATCTTTCTCAATCTCTCTCTAATCTCTACTTTCTTAATTTCTACGTCGAAATTCTGCTCAAATGGCGCCGAAATCTCAAGCCGACCCCGCATGGCAACACGGTGTTCGGTTGGAGAAGGCTAACCACTGGCAATGCATCCACTGTAATATGATTTGTCATGGTGGAGGCGTCACTCGATTGAAGGCACACTTGGCTGGAACATCCAACGACGTCGTCAAATGCACCAAGCACCGCTGGAAGTCCGACAAATGTTCAAAGATATGCTCACCAACAAGGAGCAGCGTCTTAAGAATGCAGCTCAACAAGCTGAGTTCGACCGACGAGCTACCCAAGAAGCCGGCGGTGGCCATTACGAGGCTCGGGGTGGCGGTGACGAAAGGATCCAGAACTTGAAGCCAGCATCCGAGCTTCATTGGAGCAGGCTGCATTCGAACGAGATCGGATGTACTACCCCGGATCTCATTTTGAGTATGGCGGCGGCAGGGGCAGCGGTGGCATAAGCAGTGTCGGCTTGACTTTGGCTGCCGAATCAATGGACCGAAGTTGTTCAATTCCCTCCGATCCTCAAATTGGCCATAGTTCTAGCATGAGGGTACCTCAAAGCAGAGGAGGCATTCGTGGATTCTTCACAAACCTCGAAGCAAGTGGTAGGAAAACTAATATTAATGTTTCTGATCTTGATCGCAGGGCATTTCCTCCTCTATCAGCAAAGCAACCGCGCATAGACGATGCTTGGGGCAAGATGAAGAAGTGGGAGTTGGAGAGAGTCATCTTCAAATGGTTCCACTTCAGTTGGATTCTCGCAAATGCAGCCAACAATCCATACTATCGAACCATGGTGTCTACCATCTAAAAGGTAGGCCCAGGTATTGCCCCTCCAACTCCCTATGAAATTTCAGGTCCTTACCTTGAAGCGGAGGTCGATGAAATAAAGCAATGGATTGACGGAATCAAGTGGCAATGGGTACGGATGCAGTTTGATGTGCGATAGCTGGACCGGGCCAACCCGAATGAGCATCATCAACTTCCTCATCTATTGCAGCAGGAGGGTTGTTTATCACAAGTTAGTGAACTCGTCCAATGAAATCCATGACTCTCTCTACATCTCGAAGCTGATGACGGAGGTGATCGAGGAGATTGGACCCCGGAACCTTGTTCAAGTTATAACCGACAACGGAACCAATTTCAAAAAGACAGGTGAGATAATTGAAGAGGATTATCTTCACATATGTTGGACTCCATGTGCAGTCCATTGTGTAGACCTAATGATGAAAAATATCGATGATATACCGATGATGAAGTCGAAGGTAAAGAAGATGCAACAAATTACTTGTTTCATCTACAACCACACATGGGTATATGCCCTAATGAAAAAATTTACATATGGTAATTTATTAATTTTTAAGTAATTTATAATATTTATTTATTAATTAGTTTATCATAAATAATTACTAATGATAATTTCATATTTTAGGTGAAATTCTTCGACCGGGAGCGACTCGTTTTGCAATCAACTTCATCGCATTAAGGTCGCTCCAACATAAAAAGGCGGCCCTTAGAACCATGTTTACAAGTGAAGAATGGACTTTATCAAGATATGCTGGAAAAACCGATGGAAAACAAACAGAGAAGTTCATCCTCAACACGCGCTTTTGGGATTGCATCGCAGAAATAATCATCGCGTAGAACCTTTGTACAAGGTTCTACGACAGGTGGATATGGAAAAGACGCCTCAAATGAGACATCTCCACCACTACATCCACCAAACACAAGAAGAAATCAAAAGGGTTATGATTTCTCCTGCCAAGTATGAGCCCTTCATCAAAATTATCTCTGAGGGATGGGATAATCAAATGGGCCGTGACATACACATCGCATATATTTTTTATTTAATATTCGAAAATTATTTAAATTTAATTCATTATGCTTAATTACTTATTCATTATGCTAAATTTTTTATATGGTATTATTTAAATCCTTCATACCAATATTGGTATAATATTAAAATAGTCGATAGTTTGTTATATCCCCTCCGCAAGGTCATACAACGAATGTCGGGATCCAACCGAGAAGCGGCACAAGCTCTCAATGAATTAAAATGATTCCGCGATGCAACTGGCAATTTCGGAGATTCATTTGCAATCTCCATCCGAGATACTATGGATCCAGGTAGATAGAATATTTTTGCCAATTTATTTATCAAAGATAAAATCCCGATACTAATATTAATTTTAAATTTGTTGCGGTCGAATGGTGGTTGCAATTTGGAACGAAACTCCAGCTCTTCGAAAGATTGCAACACACATCCTCTCGCAAACCACATCATCAAGTGGATGCGAGAGAAATTGGTCGACCTTTGCCTTGATTCATACGAAGCCGCGCAATCGCCTTTCGTACGCCCGATTAGAGAAGCTCGTATATGTTCATTACAATATGCGACTTCGAATGCGGGCGTTACAGAACGAAAATAGAGATATTCTACAAGTAGATCCGTTCGATGTCGAGTTCGTCCAAGGCGATGCGGACCCAATAATTGATTGGTGGAGTGCAATGGAGACTGGGCCGCCTCTTCTTGATGAACCAGGAGAACCACCTCGGCCTTTACCAATTATATATGATGTTATTGAGTTCGAGAGCCAACCAGAAGACACTGATAGTCAAGCTCTTGAGAGGGACATGATCTTTGCTCCCTTGGACTCTCAAAGAGTTCGACAAGACGACGATCCACGTCCGACTCTCCATCTTCACAATCAAAGGGAAAGAAGAAGGCACCTTCACCTTCACCTTCAAAGGCAAAAGGCAAAAGGCAAAGGGAAACGACCAATTGATCCTTTGGACGCGATTGCAGAAGCGAAAGAGGAGGAAGAAGACGAGCCCTCGGTTCATAGCAATAGCAGCACAAAAGACGGAGGAGATGATGATGATGGAGCTGGGGGAGAAGACACCATCGTACCATAAACACCGGCACCTACCAATCTGTGGACGAATGAGCAATACTTTGACCACACCACCCAAGATTAGGATCACGATGCTAGAACCGGAGGAACAATTCGGGTGTATGAGAAGAGAGGTCGGTGTCGAGGAGGTGGATCGACAGCTTTGCAAGATTACCACCACAATATGATGAGTAGCTTGCAAGAAGTTTCTGAATCAACCTACTATGTATCAAGTACCTACTCAACTGATGATACATGGACTAGTTCTTGGACTGTCAACAAAGAAACACTGATGGGTATGTGGTATAATGGATACCAAGGCATTATGACATCGGATCATTTTCAGATATGGGCATTGGAGACTTATGGTGTTGACCTTAGTCATGTATGTCCCCAAGATATGTACGAGTACGACGGACGTCATTCGTCCACATTTTAAACATTGTATTCATGTATTTGACATTTGAATCTTAAATTTAAATATTTCTTGATCAATTATGTGTTATTGGAAGGGCCCGGTATGCATCTTTCGTACCGAACCGTATTGTGTCGGTACGGTACGGTATCGGTACATATCGGTACTAGTCAACCACCGAGATGATGATCGGTACCGGTATTTTAAACCTTGTTGTACTTATATGTAAGTGGAAATCTAGTAAGCTAAAGAGGCAAGAAACAAAATGTGGTAAACTGTTCTAGCACTGAAGCTAAATATAGGGCTATGGCCCACACCACATGTGAATTAATGTAGATAAAGAGTCTACTACGCGAACTTGGTTTCTCTTTTGATAAGACTATGGTTATACACTGTGACAATTAGTCTTCTATTCACATTGCAAACAACCCTATCTTCTGTTAAGAACAAACAACATACATCTTCACTAAAGCTCTTAGTGTTGCTCGTTTTAAATTCTTTTGTGGCAAGCTAGGCATGATTGACATCTATGCACCATTTCGAGGGGAGTGTTAAATGATACATTATATTAGGGTTTTCTTATGTTGGTATAGGGTAACATATTGTACACCTCATATACAAGTTACCTTGTACACATCCTACATATACTTGAGATGAAGTGAATAGAAAGGGTTCTTCCTTTCGACTCAACACAAGGAACACAACTAGTTGCAGTGAGACTGTATAAATATCCTTATCATCAAAAAGAAGAAATTGAGCAACAATGTCATTAAGTGTTCCTACAGGGATTGATTAGAATAAGCACATCACCCTTTTTTGCTCATGTTTTGCTAGTCCCAGAGCATGATAACTCATGGAGAATGTGTAGATTACAGAGGGGCAGTAACCATCAAAGACAAATTTCCTATTCTAGTAGTTGAAGAATTATTGAACGAATTGAATGGATTAGTAATTTTTCAAAAATGGACTTAAATCAGGATATTACCAAATCAAAGTGGATTTACGAGACATGGAGAAAATTGCTTTTATGAATGATATTTTCAAAGACTATTTGAGGAAATTTGTTTTGGTATTCTTTGATGATATTTTGGTTTATAGTCTGTCATGGGAGGATCATTTAATTCATCTAAGAAGAGTGTTTAGTATTTTATTAATACATCAGTTACATCTCAAAAATTCTAAATGTTCATTGGCGACTTCCCAAGTATCCTATTTGGGACACACTATTACTAAAGGAGTTTTAGTTGATCCAGAAAAAATTACAGCTATTAACAATCGGGCCAAACCAGCTACTGTGAAGGCATTAAGGAGCTTTTTTGGGATTGATGGGATATTATGGAAGATTCATTAAGGACTATGCTACAGTGGCAGTCCCTCTAACTTCATTATTACTAAAAAATGCTTTTTCTTGGATCATTGCTGCTGAAAATGCTTTTCAGGAATTTAAAAGAGCTTTATCTACAACTACGATGTTATCTGTGCCTGATTTTTCACAACCTTTTATTATTGAGTGTGATGCATGTAGTACGAGTATAGGGGCTATTTTACACCAAGGCAAAGGTCATATTGCTTATTAAAGTAGGGCATTAGCAAAACAATATCAGAGGCTACCGCATATGAAAAAGAGTTAATGGAGTTAGTAAAAGCTATCAAACATTGGATGTCCTATTAGAGGAAAAGGCTTTTGTAGTCAAGACGGGTCATTTTAGCTTAAACATCCATTAAAAATTTAAAACAAACAAAGATTGTTGACTTATCCTCAACAAAGATGGGTAAGCAAACTCCTAGGATATGAATTTAGTATTGAATACAAAGCTCGCAGAGCTAATGTGGTATCGGATGCTTTATCACAACTTCATTGGGAAGACAGTGTATGTATGGCCATATCTCAACCCCATCTTGAATTATTGGATTATTCAAAAAAAAAAAAGGCACAAAGTAATCCACAAGTGTAGAAATTAATAAGGAAATATAAGGGAGGGGAGATGGGAGATAAGTGGACATTTCAAGATGATCTTTTATGATATAAACAAAGAGTATTCCTACCAGACACTTCTCATTTTGGACACTTCAGATGGGGGATCTAGTGTTAATCAAACTCCTACAATATAGGCACCATTTGGTGAAGAAAATACAATTCTCTAAGCTCTCCCTAAAATTTATGGACCATTTTTTTCTTCTTAAAAGAATGAGAACTGTTTCTTATGAATTGGAGTTACCTAGTGATTCTATAATCCATCCTCTGTTGAATGCTCTGTTCCATGTTTCCTTGCTTAAGAAGTTTGTGGGACAGGCAGAAGATAAGACACCAGTTTTCCTAAGATTATATATGTAACCTGCTAAACCAGCCTCAATTTGTATTGGCTAAAAGATGGGAGAGGGATCACTGAGAGTATATGATTCAATGGCAGGTGATAAGCCACCAGTTTTCCTAAGATTATATACGTAACCTGCTAAACCAGCCTCAATTTGTATTGGCTAAAAGATGAGAGAGGGATCACTGGGAGTATATGATTCAATGGCAATGTTTGTCTTAGCACATGCTTCTCGGGCGAAGGAAGATGATTTTAAAAAGTTGTATCCTAACTTCAGGCTTGAGGACAAGCGTGATGTGTATGGGTGGCGGTGGTGGGGGGGTAGAGATCAACAAGTATTGAAGACCTACCAAAAATACCAACATGGGAAATAGAATGGGAAATAGAAAGCTGAATTAGATGCTGCTGAATGATGTTGTTGAGTTTTATGTTGCTGAGTTTTGATATTAAAAAAAGCTACCTAGGTTTGTATTGTTCTTTTTACTTAACATAGTTGCAATTAAGACATTGGCATAAATAACCATTGTAACTGCCAAGATAGTTGAGGGTATAGTTGCATAAATAACCATTGTAACTACCAAGATAGTTGAGGGTATAGTTATAAATTCCTTTTATTAGAAAACCAGTCAATAGTCACAACCGTATATAAATATAGTCGGAGGAAGGAAAGGGAATACAAGTGAATACAGATATTTTCTTCTCTCGACTTCTTAGATTTCCTCTCTTCTAGTTTTTGTTTTTTTTTCAATAGCAACCAAAGGAAGGAGGAAGGGGCAAGAAGCTACTAAAGAGGAGATTGCTGATTCCATTTCTTCCTTTGGCACGACTTCTGGTCAATTCCGCCTGTGGACACACGATACCAAAATTGGAACTGTGACATCCTTCTTGTTCCCTTCCTAAATATAAAGAAAAAAGACTATATTTTTTCCCTTCTCCATCGAGCATACCATATCATGTTGTCTCTATGCAATTTCTTTAGTCTAAGATCAAGCCTGGCTTTTTTCAAAAATAAAAAGTTAGTAAAAGAAGAAGAAAATTTAAGAAGAGAAAGAAAATAGAAAGAGAGCAAAAGAAAGAAGAGGGGAGTGAGAAGAGGCAAGAAAAGAAGATAGAGAAAGAATAAAAGAAGAAGAAGAAAAAAAGGAGTAAATATTGAGGGGGAAGAAAGAGATGAGAATAAGAAAGAAGAAATAAGAGAAAGGGAACAAAAAAAACGAACAAGTAAGGGGGAAACACTCTGCTAGGTACTATTTCTCCATTTTGTGCATTACATCAATTCTAATTCTATGTGGGAAGATAAAGGAGATACTCTATTTAACATTAAACATGCCACCCCATTATATAAAGAGGTGGAGAGTACAATATAATCATGGCACAAAGTAGCAAAAGTATTGAAACACATAAGAACGCATACCTACAACATAAATACATTAATAAGCTTAACACCTTAACATTATGAAAGTGCACTTCAGGATCTAAAGTTTGACTGCCACAGGGATTGTCATACAGGTCTATGGGGCTTCTCTAGTCTAAGAATGTTTAGATATTTTTGTAGATTCCTTAGGCAAAAATGTGTTGTCAGATCACAATGAACCCATGCTTGATCTAGTAACTTATTTCTTGAATGGCCATGATATTAATTAACATTAGTTGGCACAGCATTCGTAGTTCAATATTCACTTCTTTTCATATATAAACTACAAGATCTTTCTTCCTTGCTCAGCTAGCTCAACTAACCTTATATTTTGCCTTGGCTTTAAAACCAAACCAGAAGAATTAATGATTTGGTTGGTAGTCTAAGGAAACTAATTTTAGCTCTAGCTTTATATTGTTAAGGAAATTGCAATATATTCATGAGTAAGGGTAGACATGTTTACTATGACTTGCAGATATAAAGGAAGAGCCTAGAATATCATACAAACTTGTATTTACCCTAGCCTAATCACAGTCATAAATAGCATACTAGGCTTGGGCGCCAAGATCTAAGAGCATAATTATTTCATTTTTATTTAAAATTTCTATCATAGTTAATTGTGATTTGACCAGTGATTTTATTGAAACCCAAATCTTGCGGAAGTTGATACCACATACATTATTAATAGCATAACGGCAAAACAAAAAACTAAGGAGTCAAAGGAAGACAATTTAGTAAGAACTTTGGCATGCTCATACTATCAAATGCAAATCAATGGACAAATAGTCAACAGAGTAGCGTTGGCAATCGAACCAGGAGAGAGCCAGTTGCTTCTAGGGTTTAAGCTTCATTGTTCTTCAAAATGAAACAGCGTCACAATAACCTAATTTCCCCTATCAAGAAGTAATTACAGAAAACTTAATTAAAGATAAATCGAAAACCCAACCTGAATGCTGAAATCGCCGCCCATGGACACATTGTGCGATACCTCGGAGTAGAAGTCCCCAGATGAAGCCCCGCCATGGCCGGCGCCTTCGAGCATCATCTGCCGCTCCTTTTGATCGAGGTCGGAGGCAAGCGCGGCAAGATCAAGCTCGGAGAAGAAGGGGCCCTGGAGGACGGTGTTAACGCAGTGTACGGCGCAGAGCTTACCCTCCTGGATCTCGTGGTAGAGCAGTCCGCCGTTGCTGAGCCCTGCCATTCCTACGGGCCAATAACAGGATAAAGAACCCTAGAAATCAAATCAGTTTCCTGCCTGAGCGCAGAAGATGGAATAGCCCGACGCCCCCGGCGAATCCTGGAGCGAAGGAAGAAGATTCGTTGCGACACCCGAGGTGTCCAATTTTAACCCTCGACTGGGACTCGGAAGAAAAAGGGTGGACGCGGAACAAAACTCCAGTCACCGCAGCTGTTTTTCTTTTCATAAAGAAAATTTCATTAATTAAGAAGCAAAAGCAAGGTATGATACAAGTAACGAAAGCCCAAATTGGACTCTCCAGCGAGCGAGTCTGGCCTGCCCGCGTTTAGTATGCAATAATTTATTTATATTATTAATAATATAATTTTTAAAAAGTAATTATTTAAAATCATAGTTTAGATTTAGAATTTTCTCTAGATTCAAATTTTTTCGAATTCATAATTAAATGGTCAAAGTTTCTAAATTTTTCATTCATTTCAAAATATGGTTCCGCTATTTTACTAATTAATTTTTTTTCTAAAAACCTCTAATAGCTCAAAATAAAATATTTTTTTATTATTCATAATATATTTTTTCAGTAATTCATATTAATATTATAGTAGATTAAATTTTATTTTAGTGGCTAATAATATTATTTCATTTTTGAAATATTTAAAATATTTTTCAAAAATTTCAAAACAGGTAAATTTTCTCGGCCCAAAGGTCTAGTGTCTGTGGTTGACTTTGGGTTTTCGTCTTTTTCGCACGAGTTGTTTAGCCCCCTTTTTGTCTTTCAAGTATGTATACCCTCTTCTTAGACATCCCCGGTATGCGTTCTCGTTTGACAGAGATGCGGGAGAGGTCCACCGGGGATAGGGGAAAAAATCTACTGGTGGATGAGTTGTTGAGACCTATGAGGTCCTCATAGTCTCGGAAGCCGTAGGTTTCAGGAGTGGGGGTGGAAGCGACCGTCTCCTGAGCCTCTTCAGATTTCCTGGTCCTCCTTGGTTCGTTGGCGGGGCGTAGTAAGAGGGCTAGATATTCGGGGAGAACCTGCTCTCGCTGAGTCGAATGCCCACCCTCAGGGGAATGAGTCCCTTCCTCTAGAGGCGGCGATGACGGCTAGTACATCAGCAGGGGTCCGTCAGCCCAGCTCGGCGCTACATTTTTACTCTGGGAGCCAGTTGGTTTTTTCAAATGGGGGTGGACCTTTGGGAGCACATTCGGCTTTTGCTAGGCAAGCTATAGGAGGCCTCGCGAAAGGAGCGTATAGTGCAGTCCCAAGAGCTCGTGACCTCCAAGCTTAGGATAATGGAGATGGAGAGGACCTTGGAGGCAAAGGCCAAAGAAGTCGCTCATTTGAGTGGAGTCGTTTATGAGTCTACCGCCCGGATAACAAAGTTGGAAAGCAAGGCCAGGGTGGATACTAGAGATGGTCTACTTAGACCTTTCTATGGCGGTGACAGTGAAATCCCATCTGAGGGCCGAGGCAGAAGAGGTGAGGGCTGAGGCTGTGAGGTGCAACCTAGCTAAGGAGTCCCTTGAGGAGGAGGTGAAATGCCTCCAGGATAACACCCTTGCCATGTATATGGAAGGTTTCAAGAGGGCTTCCAAGCAAGCCAAGCTTCTGGTCCCTAGCGAGTGCTGCTCTTTTAGGGATGGACTTTCTTAAGGAAGTTAAGGATGGTGTCATCGTGAATCCTAAAGTTGAGAGAGAGTTTTCTTGGTCTCTCAGAGGGGACCTTTCGGCCGCAACGTCAGGCCAATGCTCATTCTCTCCCGTAGGATTCCCTGTTCCGAAAAAGAACACTCCTATTGAATGTGCTAAGTCGGGTGCAGCCTCTTCTCAGTGACTCCTTTAGATTTTCTTCTGTTGACTATTGGGGACTTCTTTGGGGGGATTGATTGTTTTTCCTCCTTTCTTTTAATTTTGACTTTGATAGTTGCCCCTGCGTTTGGTCTATTTTAATTTGTTGACTCTATGGCAACTATTGCTCCTTTCTGAGCTCATTTTGTGTTATTTCGTACGTAAATCTCCTTTGCTTTGTATTTCATGAAGGTAATGTTCCTGCCCAATCCTTTGGGTTTTGACTCGGGGTTAATTCATATGGTTTAACCCTCTGGTTGAATCATCTACAATGATGATTCAAGGTTCAATCTTGTGGAATCTATTTATGGTAGAACCTTCTAAAATCTGTTTCATGATTGAATCTTCTAAGGCTTGGTTTATGGTTGAATCTTTTGAGATCTGGTTCATGGTTGAACCATTTGAAATCTGATTCATGATTGAACCTTGTAAAATCACATATAAGTAGTAGTATGGTATCTCAGTGGTTTGCACTTAGGCCGAACTTGCCAAAAGGTGTACGTCGAGGCCATGTGAAGGAGTCATGCAGAGGCACTTGGTGGTTCAGGTCGAACTCGCTAAGGAGCGTAAGGCAGAACCGTGCACGAGGAGTTATGTAGGGGGCGTTGAGACCATGAATAATGGCATAATAGTCGAAGACTGCACTCGGGGGTTCAAGCCGGGCTCGCCAAGGAGCATAAGGTGGAACCGCACATGAGAAGTTATGTAGGGGGCGCTGAGCCCAGGAATAATAGCGTGATAGCCGAAGATTGCACTCGGGGGGGTCAGGTCGAGCTCGCCAAGGAGTGTAAGGCGAAACCGCACACGAGAAGTTATGTAGGAGCCGTTGAGGCCAGGAATAATGTTGTGATAGCCGAAGACTGCATTCGGGGGGTTCAGGATGAGCCCGTGGAGGAGCGTAAGGCAAAATCGTGTGCAAGAAGTTTTGTAGGGGCGCTAAGTCCAAATGTAGCGGCGTGATAGCCGAGGACTGCACTCGAGGGTTCAGACCGAGTTTGCCAGGGGAGCGTAAGGCGGTACCGCGCGCGAGAAGTTATGTAGGGAGCATTAAGGCTAAGAATAGTGGCGTGATAGCCGAAGACTGCACTTGGGGGGGTTTAGGCCAAGCTCGCCGAGGAGCGTAAGGTGGAACCGCGCGCGAGGAGTCATGTAGAGACGCTGAGGCCAGAAGTAGCGCCGTGATAGCCGAGGACCAAACTTGGTGAAAACTGCAGCTTGCGAGGAGCGTGCTTGGGGTCGTTGTGGGCGTAGAAGCCCAGGATAGGCACTGAGGCCGATGAGCCAGATCGGTGAAAATCGGGTTCTGGTTATTGCGTGGAGTTTTAAGGCTTTTGGAGTCGAGAAACTGTAAGCTCGAAGATGAAAGTCCGTGCTTAAGAGTTTAGATTGAGTTTGTATGTGGAGACTCAAGCAAGTTTCAAATAAAATATTTAAAGCAGTAAGTTATCTTTAATGTTTTACTGATCATTCATGGAGAGAAATGCGAGAAATATAATTTTATTTGAGCAATAAAGAAGTTGTGCGTACAGGGGAAGTGCTCTTTTTCGAGATATATTGATGATCTGGTCTTGCCTGGAGTTCTTTTCAAATATTGAGCCGGGGTTGCTAAACTTCTGCATGTCTCATCCTGGGCTTGGTTTGGAATTTTCGACCGACGGTATGTCCCTGGGAAGTGCTTGCAGTGGATAGGCACATTCCTTGGTTTGGTCGTCTTTGGTTTGGGACATTCATTGTAACACCAACGAGCTTCCTTCTGATCTTACCTCTGTCTTTGAGATAGGAAATTTTACTGGTAGTTGAAGAGTGGATACGACAACCTCCAGAGTGTTCAAGGATGATCATCCCAAGATCATATGATATGGGCTGGGTATATTGATGACGAGATACTGCACATCGATCGTCTTTGCTTTAGGCCGAGAGTCGAATGTTGTCCTCAGCCATATGGCTCCACGGACGTCGACCCTCTCTCCTGAGAAACCTACAATTACATCTATTTAAAGGTGGAGTGAAAAAGGATATCGACCGAGCTCCCTTGGTCGGCGAGGACCTTTTTAACGATGGAATTCCCTGCAATCACAGAAATAACGATTGGGTTGTGTAGATTCTGATCAGCTCCTTGGAAATTGAATTTATAGAATGATATTACTAGGATTTCGGGGATAGGTCAGCGTGGGGGAACAACGTTGTCGACTGCCATGACTGCTCGAAAGGACCTTTTCCTAGCTAGAGTGATTCCCCCCTCCCGCGAATTCGCCAACGATGTAGTCGATTACCCCTTGGGGTTCATTCGCTTGACTACGCTCTTTCTGGGACCTCGAGGGTGTTCGGCTTCGCCGTCGAGGGTCGTGACTCTTGTTTCTACCTCTCTCCTTCTTGTGACGAAGGTATTTGTCAAGGTGTCCTGTGAGGACTAGATCTTCCAGCCGATCTCCGAGTGTTACACACTCCTCGGTAGTGTGTCCATAGGTGTCATAGTATGTGCACTTCTTGTTCATATTGGAGCTGGACGGTAGCTTTTGTTTTCCAACGTTGGCGGGGTATTTGATGAACTTCAAGTGGTAGATGTCCCGGAGGATAGTTTCTTTCTTGGTGTTGAGGGGAGTATGTCTTTCGAAGCGGGCACTCGAGCGAGGTGGAGACCTCGGCCCTTTGCCATTTCCTCATTCGTGCTACCTGCGGTCTTCAGTCATTCTATCTTCCTTCTTGGGTCTTTTGTCCTCGATCACGACTTTGAGGTTTTTCTAGTCGATCTTCTTTGCTTCTCTTTGATATTCCACTTTTATGAAACCTGCTGCATTTTCCTGGAACTCAGTCATGTCTTTGGGTTTGACAAGGAGATTTGGTCGACGAAAGGCCCGAGCTTTAACCCGTGTTGGATGCAAAAAAATCCGATTTGTGGATCGAGGTTGGGAATTTCAAATGCTATGGCGTGGTACCTGTTCAGGTATTCTCTTAGGGGCTCATGTTGCCCCTGCCTGATATAGTGCATGACTACTCCTATATTGAGATATACTCGCGATATACTCATAATAACAAACATATTTTGATGAGTTTATCAAGTGTTTGATTCCAGGTTGGGTGATTGATATGTGTGCGAAGTTTATCAAAAAATCACAGAAATTCAAGTATCGACGGCTTTGGAGGCGATTGAGTCGAAAGTTAGGTTTAGCCTTAGAATTTGATGTAAAAAGCTTATGAGGCCTCAAATCAACTTATTTCTTGTATTTATTCAAAAGCCAAACCCAAGCCGAAACTCGAAACTAAAACTGAATCGAAAAATAAAAAATTAGCCCATTACTTGTTATCGACCGAATGTTCGGTCGAATGGTCAGTCGACCGACATGCAACTAACCATCAACCAAAATCATTCTGTGAAGTCGAGTAAGGTTTCAGTTGAATTCCAATTGAAGGTTTAGTCGACTAACCTTCGACCGGGGATCGATCGACGAGCCCAACAGATCTTTTTCTATCTGTTGAATGGCTAGTTTTCATCCTCACTCTTCGCAAACCTTATAAATACTCAGAGAATCGATTTCCTTTGACCTCTAATATTTCATTGAGTCTATCCTTCAAAGATTGAACCTAATTTGTATTTGAGTGGTTGCCTAGGTGTAGAGATATAAGTCCATCATTGTAAACTAGGTTTAAAGTGTCCTTAGGAAAATGATGTGGGGAAGTGCCTTCGAGGAGAAGATGAGAAGATGTCATTATGATTTAATAAAATCTTATATATGTATTAAAATAATAAGAATACTTTTATAAATTTATTTTGGACGAATGTTTATAATTTTTTTTATCCTATTCAATTTCAAATCGGAGTTAGAAAGAAAATTAGAGTTTGAAGGAAAACTAAGGTAAATAATTCTCTTCCAATTTTTTTTTCTTTATTAAAATTAAAAAATTAAATAAGGAGAAAAATTCTTCTCCCTTCCACCTCAATTCAAGGGGTAAGTTTTAACCTCTAAATATGTAAATAATTATAACCTAATTATGTTAAAATAAAAGTAAAATAAACTTAATTAAGATTTTCATTGGTCGTCCCAATTTTTTTCACCCCCGCCGTACACCGCCTCTCCTCATCCTGCGTGCTTCACTGCTTCGCCCTCTCCCACCTCTGTTCTCTTCATCCCGCATGTGTCGCCCTCTTCCATCGTCGAATCCAGATCGTGATCCAGCCTTGCCGAATTCAAATTGTTTCCCTCACGTATCGCTGCCCGCAGTCGCCCATCGAAGTCGCTGTCGCAACCGGTTATATACTCTCCCGAATCCCTTCTTTTCAAGTCGCAATAGGTGATGCACCAAACTATGATTCTTGAGATTTCATAGTCAGCCATGAACGAAAGCATATATTGTTACAAAGCTACAGCGTTTTGAATTTCTATTGACAAAGGAAAAATGTTTTCGACATTACAAGAGATAAGAAAACAGCTTTAAAAGTTCTTCGTTTATAGCTTTGAAACTAGCAATAACCAATTTGTACTAGCAGTATTATTTTCGAAAGATTTTTTTTTAAAGAAAATACTTGATCTACGTGGTCAATAAAATGGATATTAAAATATTTAGACATGTCAAAGCATGAGTTGCTCCTAAAATTTACTCTATATGTAGATTTCTTGCAACTGCTGTCACTCAGATATTACTATTTTTGCGCCATTCTCATTACTAATATCCTATTTCATGCCAATTTTATGCTACATTTTCTATTCTTCTTTGATCAAATTATCCAATTCGTTAGTTTGTTTGATCATGATGGGAACAAGAATCTCATAATTTATACATGTTGTTTAATACTATGCTGGTTTTACTGTAATCATGAGCTGCACACATCATCTCAAAGCATAGATTTCCAATGTGCTGTGTTCTTAGAATCAAAGGGAAGGACTAGATTAAAAATTAGGACTTAATTTATCTAGAGTTAAGGGGTCTTCCATTCAAGTTTTGGAACCGGGACTCGGTGATAGCGCTGGTGAGTTCCTTCGCGTGTTTTGAAGCGCTCGCAGAGTCCACTGTTGAATGGACTTAGATGTCATCATGTAAGGTTCAAGTGCGAGTGAGGTCGTTGAACCTCATTCCCCGTTTCATCTTGGCTGATGCTGATACCTGCCGCTTCAAAACATCACTGGATCAAAACACAAGATGAACATCCATACATCCAGAAATAAGGTTCTGTTGGTAAAATAGGGACTCAGGAGGGTAGCTGACCATCCTGATGTGTTAAGTTCAGTACCCTCACCAAACCTCATGTTGATAGGAACAACTTGAACTAGGATAAGTAGTAGGACAATATAGTGGTATCATGTCCATAAAGAAATTCGTCATGACTTTAATTTAAGATGATTAATAGTTATTTCTTTCTTATAAAAAATCCTTTACTTTCCAGGAAACACATTTATAATGTGGTCTAGTCATGCTTCCAAATCGAAACATAAAAGCAGAAAGTTTTCTGTATATGAGTGCCTTATCTTTGTGAATCATGAAATAACTTTCAAAAAAAGAAGACTTATGTCCTGTATTTCTACTTGTTGGATCCTCTTCCTAAATATATGCCCATACAAATCAATTATATTAGTATATGACAAAATAAATTATGCTATTGAATGTGCTATTGCCTTCCAACTTATGAGGAATTTCTTATTCTAGGTGGTGTGCGGGTGCCCTTTCATTGTTATGTTTCTTATTCTTGTTTATTAAGTAATATGCATCTTATAACTTGTAATTAATATATAAATATAAATATAAATATATATTTATATAATTTTTTATTCTTGTGTGGGTGCCCTTCTATATGCATTTTGGTTTTACTGTTAATGTTTGATACTTTGGTTAATTGATTTGCTGTTAATGTTAGGTAATTTTAGTTTATTTATTGTTAATGTTTCATTAACTGTTATTAGGTTGTGAAAACTGATGAATGTTTTGGTAATTTATTATTCATCTTGTATATAAATTTTATTAAATATTTTCTAAAATTAAATACTAGACTATTTGTCTGAGGGGTCTGCTGAGTTTGTCAACCTTCATGATTGACATAAATGATAATGAAAATATTCAAAGTCCCTTAGCTGCCCAGCCAATGACCATCTACTGGAATATATAGCTTGATTTCACCCCTAACCATTAAGTTTTTTGGATGGAACTGGTCCGCTGTCCACATATTACTTGATCTCAACCAACCCAACCATTATCTATATCTTGTATCAACCATACTCAAAATTTAAAAATTTGCACAATAGTTCAAGCATGTGGCATGATCAAAATGTATTATTAGGTGAAGCATACATAAGAATATATTTACTATTCAGTAAGCTGATTTTTCTGAGATGGGCTATGTACAATTAATCATTCATGTGAATAGATAAGTGCTCATCAAAATTCCCACCTTTCTAAAATTAATCATTCATGTTCCATGTCCCAATGGTTGAGACTCTTGAATATTCAGGTTTTGAGAGTGGTCATATGCATTTCAAAGATAGTATGTTCACTCTGAGATTCTTGTTTTTTGAGCAATCTAGAATAAGAAGCAGCAAGAGCCACTATGGAAGAATAAAACTATTCTTAATGATAATAAAGAATCCAATTCAATCGTAGCCATTCTTGATGTCTATGTTCAATTATCACAACCATCTCTTGAGTAGTTCTAAGCATCCATAGTAAATCTGCCAGTTTGATTACACATAAAGACAATGCATAATACATAAGCTTTGTTACCAAGACAATGGACAATACATAATATGTAAGCTATGTTACTATGTAAATTCTATTATGGGTTGAAGGTGTACTCTAAGCTTAGACTCTATCAGACCTTTTAGTGTATTGTATTTGTTAAATAGTGCAGTTGTATTAAATCGGAGATCAAGCATTGCTTTCTCTATGGATAATATTAATAATAGGTATGTGAAGTAATGTATATTTTTAATTAATTGACTATAAAGTATCTCATAATATGTTTTTATGGATTTTATGTCATTGGATATGTGTAAGCAAAATAAGTCCAATCGAGCAAAACAAGTTCTTCCTCATTATAAAGGCTGAAAAAGTTATGTATCATTTGAGCAGAGTAGTACGTAGTAGTATGATAATCAACCTTTGTTGTGTACTTGTACTCTACTTTTAATTCTATCTTTGTTACAGGCTCAAAAGGATTTGGATCACCGAATGAAAAATGTTTTGTATTGCTCACACAAAAAGTGATGAAAGTGTGAGTTCCACTGATGCACCAGATATTCGGGTAATTATTAATATGCATAAGTTTCTTTTTTCTATTTACAATAAAATAATACTTTAAAAAAAAATGATACTCTTATAACAGGAAAAGTTTGAGGCTTTATCAGCTCAAGTGTCACAGTCTGATGAAGATGAGATCTATCGCCACATCATCAGACCTGTAAGGCACGGACGTAAACATGGTTATGGGTTAGGTCCTACACCATCTATATTTGGAGCTACCCCTGGGCGTATTGAGCTTGGCTCCCAACTTCAAGCGGCTAACACTCATAATATTGAGTTGATTTCCAAGATTGATAAGTTGAAGAAGAAAATGGAAGAAGATAGGAGAAAGATAAAAGAAAAGAAAAATTAATGAAAATGACCTGAACTTCGACGTTTTTAACAAATATGGGCCATTCTTTTATTTGAAACAAATATGTATTTCAACTTTTGAAATTATAACAATTATAGACTCTCGTTAGATCTCTGTTTATTTACCCATTATGTGCTGGCATGCCCTGGTGGCCGGGTACCTTGTTGTTTAGTTAGGCTGTTGTTGTTGGTTACATGAATGTATGGCCTATACAGGACGACCCTGGGGTCAGTTTTCATATCAAAAATAAACTAGATCCCTAACTTTATATTTTGCTGACTTATATATATATATATATATGTATATATATATATGTGATTATTGAGGATTTATGTGGAGGTTCGAAAGAACCGCTTACTGAGTCCCATGTAGACTCACGGTTTACTTTCCTTATTTTGTAGAGTTCGATCAGTGAATTGAGGCTTGGAGTCATGGTGCAGCTGGAGGGCAGATAGTGGCATAGATCTCGTAGCAGCGTCCAGTAGTCATAGTTTAGAGGTCTAGGACTGTTGTTTTTAATACACTGAGAGTGTCTATTTGAAACTTGTATTCAACTTTGAATTTGAGATGTTTCATATTGTGGTTGATGTTTTGGAACTTTCCCTTTTTATAAAAATTATGAACTTTCTTTAAAAATTTGAATAAAGCTGCATCGTTGTTTTATTCACGTGTTTTCGATTTATTGATAGTCAGTGTATGTAGTAGGCTTTAGGGTAGGATAAAGATCCTGGCCGGTCACACGACTCTAAGATGGGGTGTGACAAAGTTGGTATCAGAGCTTTTGGTTAGGTCTTAACTATGACTAGGAGTTGGGTACTATATGAGACATATGCTAGCATGTCGACATACGGTATAGTTATGCTACGAGATCTGGCAACCATGGCTGCACTCAACGCACCATGTAGTTAGTAAATTAAAAAGATTTTGATGAAATTTTTTTTGTACGAAAGGAAAATTATTTTTTTCTGTGTTAGTGTGATGGAAACTCTTAACGCTGCACTGAGCGGCAGCGGCAGTAATTCGACAGAACATCGAGGCCGGGGTTGAGGTCGAGGCCGAGGACGAGGCTGAGCCCGGGGCAGAGACAGGGAGCAGTCCGAGGATCAGGGGCAATAGTCTGCGGTCGTTCAATTGTAAGCTCAAGTAGCTCAACTAATAGAGGCACTCTTTAGGGAGCAGGAACTGAGACATCAAATGCAGCAACAACAGCAGCAGCAGCCGTCGCCTTCACAACCCGTACCTGTAGTTCCGGTGGTATCGAAGGTGGTTGAGGCTGTAGCACCGGTGGTTAGGGCTCCGGGAGCCCCAACCTATGCAAACTTCATCACACTGAAGCCGCCAGAATTCACCGGAATAGATCAGCAGGTGGAAGTCACTGAGTTTCTGGGGGACTACTACGAACTATGCATGGAGCTGGGGTGCTCATCGAAGGCAGCGGCCCGTATGGTCGGACTTCAGATGAGGGGCCCGACAAAGGTCTGGCTGCACACTTGGAGGGCTCGCAGGGCAGCAGGCGCGCCGCCTCCCACATGGGAGGAATTTAGGGCGGATGTGGAAGAACAGTACTTGCCAATGAGTGTTCGCGACAAGCAAGCCCGGGACTTTGAGATGCTCCGTTAGGCTGGGGGCATGTCAGTGTCAGAATATGAGATGAAGTTCAACCGTCTTTCCAAATATCATCCGACTCTAGTGGCATCTGAGACCGCTAGGGTCAAGAGATTTGTTGGGGGCTTGAGGCCTCAGATTGGCAGGCTCATCCACTATACCGAGGTTTCTACTCTTGCCCGGGTAGTGGATGAAGCCCTTCGGAAGGAAGCTTTGGTGCCATTCGAGCGGAATGACGGGCCGACCAAGAAGAAATTTCGGCTGCAAGGATCTGGGGGTCGACCGTGACATTCAGAGGGGGGGGGGACCGCCGTAGACCACCAGCAGAGCCGAGGCCAGGATGGTAGCCGGGGTCGTGGGGGCCCAGGGTCTGGGATAGTAAGGCCGGTAGGGTCAGGAGGTGCTTCTCAGAAGGTGGAGGTGCTGCAATATGGCAGCTGCAGTTGGAGGCACTGCGGGCCTGTCTTGGCCGCACGGATGCTTGCTACAAATGCGGTCGGGTCGAGAACTTCAAGAGGGACTGTCCGAAGAGAGTGGATCAAAAATCCGAGCAGTCAAAAGGGAAGACACCTATGTCAGTAGGGTCAGTGGCTCAGAGAGTGCAAATGTAGAACAAGGGGCCGCAGGCTAGTCATCCAGAGAGACCGTCTGCCAGGTTGTTCGCTATGAACCGTGATGGGGCAGAGGCATCTAAGGCAATGGTAACATGTACTATTTTAGTAAATTCATCTGCCGCTTATGTTCTGTTTGATCCGGGTGCTATACACTCGTTTGTGTTTGCCGAGTTTGCTGCTAGATTTCCAATGGCACCCTCCTTGCTTGATGTGCCATTTGTGGTGCCAACGCCCATGGGCGACACCATAATAGCCGAATCAATATTTTGGGACTGCGAGGTGATAGTATACGATCATGCATTAAGAGCAAAATTGACTGGCAGAGCACTTTGCGTCTGTAGATTGTCGGGCTAAGATCATCACATTCAGTAAGCCCGGGTTGCCACAGTTCACCTTCCCCGATGTCTTCCCAGAAGAATTGCCCAGATTGCCGTTTGAGAGAGAAATTGAATTCTGCATTGAATTGCAGCCTTGGGCGGCACCGATCTCCATCCCACCTTATAGGATGGCGTCGGCTGAACTTCGGGAGTTAAAGGCGCAGTTGCAGGAATTACTGGATTTGGATTTCATCCGCCCAAGTGTATCCCTGTGGGGTGCTCCAGTCCTCTTTGTGAAGAAAAAGGATGGGTCCATGCGCATGTGCATCGACTATAGACAGCTCAACAAGGTGACAATAAAAAATCGTTACCCGCTGCCTAGAA